>CM031242.1:97415735-98015735 GCA_018340775.1 Taxus wallichiana var. yunnanensis
GTATTCTTCGATGTTGCGAAGATCAATACATTGATGAAGCATGCCTGAGGGAGAATTTTAGATTTTATACGGATGAGAAAAATGGTATGTCAAAGTCTTGAGGTCTTGTATTGTTCCCAGATAGTTTTGATACACTTGTTTTTGAGAATTGGAAAGCTTTACTAGATCTTAAAAATCCTAGTAACTATTTGAGATTTAATATCCATGATCACCTCTACATCAATGTTAATGGGAGGGACATACCACTACACATTTTGCAAAAACATCAAGATATTATAGGATCGAAATAGAAGATGTTCTTGTGACACGTAATCTCTTTGAGTCGATTACATAGTTGAAACAAGAATAAAGTTTAAATTTTTTTTCAGAATCCTTATCATCAAAAATTAGAGAATGTTTCTCTAAAGATAAAATTCTTGAAGCAATGGGTGTGATGAATCCTAATTTTTGGAATATTGAAGGTGCTCGTGCAGACTTTGTAAGAAAGCATTTCCATAAATCCATGGGTACAATAATGGAACATTTCACAAAGAATTCGTGAGGTCAAGGGTATGGAAATCAAAGGTATATTGAATGTTGATTTATTAAAGTCTCAATCAACAAATTTTGCAACAATATGAGGAACCAATATAAAAATTTAGAAGAACCTTTTGAGAGTGGTGCTATTACAAGGCTCTAGCGAGGAATCTATCAAAGTATTGTCTTACAAGAAGACACTAGTGAGTATTTTATATTATATGAGTTATTCCAAACAATGATTTTGGGGTTTGCGAGAGGATGAAAGAGTTTTCAGTGCTTTATCATTTATAAAATTAAAACCGAGAAACAAGTTGGATAAAAATCGGAAAGTTGCATGAGGTGTTATGTTTCTCGCTTACTCCATGGAAACAGGTTTCTTTTCAATGAGAATTGCGCATTGAAATTCCCTTTCCGAAATAAGAGGTGTAAATAATACAGATACAAGTACAACTGTTCCCAACGATGAGACTCGGAATTGGTGCGTCATCACACTCTACGAAGAGAACATCAAATTTGAAGAATCTATTGATAACGGGTTGTTTCATCTTTAACTAGGTATCTCCTTGACCTTACCTTTATTGTTTGTCACCTTACATTTTAACTTGTGGTTATTTATTCAATTTCATATTAACTCTACTGTAGATGCAAATATTGGTAGGAGGATTTTATCATATTTTGTTTCAGCTCTTGTTATCATTAAAGATGTTATAGGTATATATATTTACATTTATTTAAATACAATTATTTATACAAAAATATATGTTTTATATAATTACTATTTTGGATTTGTCGAATACCAATTTATGTTTTAAAAATCATTTGTTACATGTATTTGTCGAATACCATTTTCAAGGCCTTCGAGTTCGAGATCTTCATATTCTTCTACTATTATGCTCTTCCAAACTTCTACTTTCCATACATGTACAAATTATCATTTACATTTTCTTTAATCTTTATGTTTCTTCCTTAATCCGCTCAATCATTATGTCATCTTTTTTTTGGCGTGGGTTGACATCCATCCGAGGAAGCTCTCACTTCTTGGGACTGACAATGTTAGGAAACTCACCCATCTATATACTAATCCATTTTTCATGTTGAGTTTTCTTGAATCGAAGATCTTCTAGCATGCTACGAAGGATGATTTCTCATTTTCCTTCCATATGCTTTGTCACAACCATCTAAAAGACAAGAGGTAACTTAAACCCTATCATATGACATTGCTTGAGTTTTTACAATTATGTTTAATTTATTTTTATATTTGCAAAATGCTTTGATAAAGTGTTTAAACTTTGTGGGATAAAATCACACATTCGAATTTTACAAGTAGAGAGAGGAATATTTTTCCATATTAAGATGTTTCTGTCATAACACATTCCAATTTTTTTTAAAACAATTATCCATTATCATCATCCACGATCGCTTGAAGCTAAATCTACGTCCACATACAATTCATCATCATCCATATCTATTTTAATGTCATCATCCACATCTAATGTCATCATATCATTGATTCATTACAAGTAGAGAGAAGAAGATTTTGAGAAGGTTTAAATGCGAAGAAACCTGATACAAAGTTTTAATTTTACAAGTAGAGAGAAGAAGAATTAACAAAGATCAACTTGAACTATTAAGATGTCTCTATCCTAAGACATTCCAATTTTTCTTACAACAATTATCCATTATCATCATCCATGATCGTTTTGACGCTAAATCTATGACCACACAATTCATCATAATCCATATCTATTTTAATGTCATCATCCACATATAATGTCATCATATCATTGATTCATTACAAGTAGAGAGAAGAAGATTTTGAGAATGTTTAAATGTGTAGAAATCTGTTACAGAGGTCATTACAAGTAGAGAGAAGAAGATTTTGAGAAGGTTTAAATGTGCAAAAACCTAATACAAAGTTCAAATTTTACAAGTAGAGAGAATATGTCTTTGTCCTAGACTCTTGACACACTCCAATTATTCTTAAAACAATTATCCATTATCATCATCCATGATTGTGCTTGAAGCTAAATCTAAGTCCACACAATTCATCATCATCCATATCTATTTTAATGGCATCATCCACATCCAATGTCATCATATCATTGATTCATTACAAGTAGAGAGAAGAAGATTTTGAGAAGTTTTAAATGTGCATAAACCTGATACAGAGTTTGAATTTTACAAGTATAGAGAAGATGTCTCTGTCCTAACACATTCCAATTTTTCTTAAAACAATTATCCATTATCATCATTCATCATCATCTATATCCATTCTAATGTCATCATATCATTACAAGTAGAGAGAAGAAGATTTTGAGAAGGTTTAAATGTCTCTGTCATACCACATTCCAAATTTTCTTAAAACAATTATCCATTATCATCATCTAAATTCCATGATCGTGTTTGAAGCTAAATCTACGTCCACATACAATTCATCATAATACA
Source organism: Taxus wallichiana var. yunnanensis (assembly GCA_018340775.1). Classification (NCBI taxonomy): domain Eukaryota; kingdom Viridiplantae; phylum Streptophyta; class Pinopsida; order Cupressales; family Taxaceae; genus Taxus; species Taxus wallichiana. The sequence goes on from CM031242.1 coordinate 97,418,700, forward strand.
TATCTATTCTTATGTCATCATCTACATCTAATGCAATCACCATTACAAGTAAAGAGAGAAGATTCTACGAAGGTTTAAATTTGAAGAAACTTGATACAAAGTTTGAATTTTACAAGTAGAGAGAAGAAGATTTAACTCTATTAGTATCAAGATGTCTCTGTCATACCACATTCCAAATTTTCTTAAAACAAATAATTAACCATTATCATAATGCCATCACATTAAAATCAAACATAAACACCATATACAATCTAGAAATTCTATATATAATATATAACAAGATATAAAAATCCAAATTATAAAGTATTTCAAATTTTCAAACGCCATCACATTCAAGTTTCAAATTTCAATTTTCAAATCTAGATTATAAAGTATTTCAAATTTTCAAATTTAAAGTTTCAATTTTTCAACACTCAATCATGAAATTTATCCTTAGACAAACTGGCATCTTCTATACCCCTTTCCCCAATGGCTTCCACTCTTGTACTCCTTTCCCCAATGGCTTCCCCTCATGTACCCCTTTCCCCAATGGCTTGAATAATCCCAGAACTAATTAGATCTTCCGCAACACTATTTAGATTCTTTACAATTCTTTATTCTTCCTTTGTCGCATCTCCATGGGATAACAAACTAGGATCTGCAACTACCTTAGTTTTGAATAAAATTTCAGGGTCGAAGCCATTCTCTTTAATTATCCACTTTAGTGTATTGTTTTGTTTGTTAACTAAAACAATATTTTCTTTCAAATTCTTTCGCAGTGGATAAATTTTTCTTCATGGTTTCCAAGTGAACATGTAACACGATTGTTTGACTCTTCAAATTTTCATATTTCAACTGCACAAAAAAAAGTGAGCTCAATTAAACATATTACTAAAATAAGAAAATTTCAAAATAACAAAAAATATTGTTTGAAAGTGATAATACTTATGATCACTCTAAATCTCTCGACATTTGTAATTGTCACTAGATCATTGTCCTTAGACCATTTGTTAAAATATGTTTGGGCTTCAACACTAATATTTTCCAATTTATTTAATGCTTTATCTAAAATATCATCTTTATAATTGTTGTTATACGTGACAGTCCCACTTCTTACTTAGGTAAGTAAGGAATCAATGTTTACAAGTTCATTTCTGACATGCAGCATATAAACCGCCTTTGCCAATAATTTTCAAAATGACTTATTAGCTCATTGATTAGTACTTTTCCTTCTCTCCATTCTATGAGCTGACGTATGAGGTACAATAAACTCTTGGACATGGGAATGATAATTATAACCAATCAAGTTCTCTAAAGGAAATGGTAACTATTCATCATCTGTATCTAAATAAGATGATGTCACTAGAGAGGTATGGGGGCTTTCGGGTTGATCATCAACTGCTACCTCTTTTTTCCTTTGGGTGGCCTGATCCTATTTGTGATAAAATAAATCAATATTAAAATATTGAAATCGAAAGTGAAATTTAATAAAATTTGAATAAATTACGTTGAAATAGAAGTATACCTGTTGGCCTTGAATCATCTCATGTGTATTGAAAAATCTTGTTGGGTCATTGATATCAATGTCCAAGTAATCTTCATCTAAATTTATATTATTTAAAAATGATATGACGGCTCCATTCAAGGCTAGGCAAGCCACCGAGACAGAGGGTTAGAATTCGAAATGAGGAGGAAATGTTTAGTGTCCCACTAGGGGTAAGAGGAATTGACATGTGTTTACCAATGTTCTTTTTCCCGAACCTCTGGTTGGCATTTTGAATCGTAATGGTGGAGGAGGTGGCGGTGCCGCTATTTTTACAGATGACAAAGGATTGTAATTTACTTGAAAATTCCAAGAAAAATCAACTAAATCATATGAAAAATTGTTAAACTATGTAAAAACTATGAAATTATATGAAAAACTATTCAAAACTTGTACTAAAGCAATAAAATCATACCTTGTTGTTGAGGGGTAACCTTTCACGGTACTTGAGGTGGCCGTGTTGGAGTAGTAATTGGTTATGTTTGAGTTGTGTGTGGCTGGGATTTTTGAGTAAGGTGTTGAGAAGAGATAATTGCATGTGATTGAACTGAGTGAGTTGGCAAAGACGGTTGACTTTGAGAAGCACGCGTATTATCTGAAATCTGTGAAAGTGCAGCAATGGTCGATTGCATGTCAATTCAATATGGTAAATGGTAAATTGAAAATAAAAAATGGGAATTTGTAAGTAGTAAATGTTAGGGTATTATGTCTCTGGCATTTAACTAATGGAAACACTTGGCGCTTAAATGATGAATGAAATTCCATTTCAGATTGCGAATATGCCGACGTTTGGCGTGTTGTTGGCCTCTTCCTCTTGATGTCACTTTTTTCATGGAAGGGCCTCCAAAAATCTTCTCTACAAATGGTCAATATTTTAATCGATTCTAGAAGAACATAATGTTAATATTTGCATAAAGATTCAATTAGAATTACATAATCAAGACAACCCATACTAAAGTTTAATGTCAAATATAAACTTTATACCCGTTGTTCTTGAAATGGAATTGAAAAATTCTTCATTGTCTTGTCATTACAAGTAGGAATTGGTTTGTCTTTTAAATTAAAAAGAACCTTGTAATAAAGGCCAAGGAGATAGTTTGTGGAGTCACTAAATGGATTTTCCGAAAGCGATGCATTTGTAATGTCGGTTTTATTTTATTAGATAAAAAGTTTCACCAATCAAATTTTAGCTTTCGGATAGTTACAAAAAGAATGTATGCATAGCTATTTGGTATATCCATTTCTTTGATCTGCAAAACAATTCTCGGCTTGAAAGAAAGAAATCATGGAAGTGAAAGTGTGTGCAGTTCCTTGCGTATCCACACCTCACCTTTATATTATTGATGTGAGCTGCAAAAATCAGTGGAATTAATATGAATTTGAATTGTATCAAAATAAAAATAAAAATATCAAATGCAAATTGAAAACAGATTACACATACAATCAACATGGAAACCAAAAGTAGATTTGAGGTACTTCTTATCATTTTCAACGAGGGTTGATTTCATTGTTACTATGGGGGATTTTTAAATGGAAGGTCTCAGAACCGATGGATATTAGTTAGATCAACACTTTGAATTGAAACATACACCATCATCCATAGTAATAGTAAAAGACTCATCCTCTCAGTATTATACAAGGAGAGAAGGTAGTTTAGAATGTCATGATCAATTTCAAACTAGGGCATCTTAACGAGCCCATCAAAATCACATGCATCTAACAAATCCTTGTATTCTATATTCATTTACAAAACTATCTGAATTTTGGGGCACAACAAGTTCATGTACAATATCTTGCCCTTGGATAGGGCTTGTGGGTTGACTGGATTTTCCGATTGATCTTGGTCTTGAGCTTGGGATGCACTTGTAGTTATCATTATACTTGAGCTTGATTGTACTTATGTATGATTGGTGTAGCTTGATTGCACCTGAGCTTGATTCATGTAAACATGAAAATTTGGGAGCCAGGAAGTGTAAACATGAAAATGAGGGGCGGAAGGGTATTTATAGGACAAAATTAGGGTTTTTGAGCCTTGGACACGCATCAACAAAGTTTGTTGTTTCGTGTAAGAAAATTTTGTTGACACGTGACAACAACATTTGTTGTCCACGCGTCATCAAGCTTCATTTGACGTGTGATAATAAGTGCTGATGTCGCGCATCAACAAAGCTTGTTGACATGCGACAACAAGGGTTGTTGTCACGTGTTAGCAAAATTTTTTGATGCGCAACAACAAGTCTTCCTATCAAGTGTCAGAAAACTTTGTTGATGCACAAAAACAACACTTGTTGTCCCACATTAGCAAGCTTCACTACCACATGACAACAACACTACACTATCATGCATCGTGAAGCTTCCTGATGAAAGGAATGATAACCGGGATTATACCAAGCCAAGAACATAGATGCTAATCAAACACCATGATCAATAAGATGAAAGCAATTCATCGAATAGCTTTACATATAACCTTTGCAAACAAATGAGAAACAATATCATATATTATTATGGAACTCAATGTAATACATTGAGAATGGGCCTTCTTAAATAAACAAGAAATAATAATCTAAGACTAATCAAGGTCGTAGATCAAGCCAAAAATCAAGGAAATAACTAGTCATCAAAGAACTAATCAAGACCATAGATTTAGGAGAGAACTAGATATCAAGGATCTAGTCGATACCATAGATCAAGGAAAGAACTATACCTAACAACTAGATAATATCTCCTAATATCTAAATAAGATAAAAGAAATATCCACACACATAAGTGGGTGAGGATAAATACAATAAAGGTAAATAAAGTACCTAGGTGAACATGAGCTAAGGTAAATACCTACTCTAACAGCTTGATGTGTGACAAAAGTGTTGTTGTCGTGCGTCGCAACAAAGTTTTCTTATGCGTGTCGTGAGGTTGTTGTCATGCGTCAACTATGCATCAATAATGACCAATATATGATTTCTTGCTTTTGTAGAATTTTTTTCCCTCAGTGCGGTAACTCTCGCGCAAATAATAACAGGAAAAAATTTAGTTCTCAAAAATTGGAAAATTTTCCTTTACGCAAAAGTGGTTCCAGGTATATTCACCAGGGATTTTCCACCTCCATTTTACCAGAGGCTTCTTAAAATGAACCACGTTTAAACCTTAGATAGGCTATTTTAGAATCACAACAATAAATAAATTAGTAAAGTACATCAAGTGGCATAAAAAAAAGTAAGATGAATGAGACCCTACGTGCAATGAAGAGTTAGAATACTCATTTGATTTCGTAATTAATCTTAGACTATGTAAAAATGGAGAAGCTGGTAAAAGCTGGAACATAAGAGGTCATAACTGAACCTAGAAAATGTAGAAGTACAAGGGAAGGCTAGACCAGGTGCCTAGGGAAGTACGTGGGAGCCTGGCATTAAGATCCTGTTTGGGTGCCAAATTTTTGTAGATGCTCGAAAATGATCTTCACGAGGTCATTGAGTTATCAAAATCCTTCATTGTCTGTTCTTTATAATGTCACAAAGTGATCGTCTACGTTGTTGATAACCTCTGATGAAGAAATGACATGCAAAACCCCAAAACACATCAAATCCCCAAAAAAAATGTAAATGAGGGGCCGATTTCCTTGTCATCAACAAAGTGATCTTATGACCAAGTGTTACACTACATCTTAGACCCAATGTAGTTCTATATGTGTGTGTGTGTGTATAAATCATGCCCTAGGTGGCTCTTGTGTGTGTCACACTTGATATCGAGAAAGTAGTTATATGCACTAAACGTGTGCATGTAAAAATGAACTTCCCTTCTATGCGTGTGTGTGGAATAACCACCCCTTATCATATGGATGGTGCTTTAGATGGATGCAATGATGCTCGTATATACTTTATGGATGTAACCTTAGGTGGTGATAATAGATGCTTAGATCTTGGTCCTTTAATTTTATCCCATAACATTGTAATTATATGATTCCCTTGCTTAAATTCCATAATTGATCACTAAAAGGATGAACCCTAAGAGATAAGGATGCCCAATAGCTAGAAAGGACCCAAAAGAATCAAGAAAGATACAAAGAGGTCTAGGGTGCCTAGAGGGGACGAGGGCACTTGGTGTCCTAGGCCCAGGCTTTGGTGTCGAGAGTCGAAAAGGTGAAGTATCAGAGGTCATCCTAGGTAGTAGGGTATGTTGGGCCAAGAAGGAGACCAGAAAGGAACCTAAGAAGCCAAATATAGTGATAAATTAGTAATTTTCTCCCTTAGGAAACATATGAATGCAATGCATGTGATTAGGACCTAGAAATGTACCCAAGTGTGTGATTTAGTGTCTACATTTGCCCCCACTTTATGTTGTTGAGAGAAATCTCGGTAACATCAAGTAGATAGAGATGCATACCTGATAAAGCATGTCGAGAGACAAGAAAAAATATGGAGTGATAAAAAGTGAAGTGTGGAAGCTAGATAAGAGGAAGTAAAAGAAAAAGTGATAATGACGACCTAGGGTGATGACATATGTGTAGATGTTGCATTTGTACCTGATGTTGATGTCCATTATTTCTAATGTGTTGATGTGTGATTGATGTGAGTACCACTTCACATAAGGGAAAAAGCTGTAAAAAAGAAAAGAACAAACACATAGTCAAATATGTGTATATAGAAAAAAATTGATCCAAATGTATGAAATGCATGTAAAAAGTGTGAAAATGTTGAAAAATAGAAAAAAGGAACATGTGCACTTGATCCGTGATGAGTGAAAGAGATAGAAAGGATCTTGAAGATGTCATAAAAGAATGATTTTTTTGGGCGATGTCATGCCAAGTGCAAGTTTTTGGGGTAGTATCACACCATGAAAAAAGTAGTGTAGGGAGAAAGGTCTAGTGTTATTCTCCATCCTTTAATTACTTCCCAAAATTTATACACCACTACAGATGGTGTGATCATGTCTTGCTCAAGTTTGATCCATTTTGATCCAAAGAAAAAGGAAGATAAATTGTGTAATGATTGTTAGAGGATTGTGCCCGCTCTGTGCCAACTGCTCTATGAACTGCTAACAATCATGTTGATTTGAGAAAAATTGTGTATCTACCCCCTGGTCATAGGCACCCAGGAAGGGATAGAAGTGCCTAGGCGCCCAAGTCTATATCTAGGTGCTAGTGTCTGTGTTGGAATAAGGACCCAAGTCTGATTCTGTTGTTTGAGACTATAGACTGTGTTGACTCTGTGTTGAACTATGATTAGAGACTACTAAATGGGGTGACTAATTCACCCAATAGATTCCCCCTCTCATTTGGGGTGCATGTGACGTCGTTAGGAGGATGCGACCCAAAAGAGGACCCCATGTTGAACTGATCTGGTATGTAGGAGGGAATGTGCTTGGTAGAAACCAAGACACATGCAAACATTGGCTAAGAAACAAGTGTTAGTGGAAACAATATAAGCACACATATAGAAAACAAAGTGTAAGCTAATAAGCAAGAAGATAATGAAGTCTCAGTGAAAAGTGGGTTGCAAACATGGGACATCACTCACAATGTCACAAGGTGATCGGGGCCGAAGTGGCCAAAAGTATATAAGTAGTGAATGATTAAGAAAATATAGGATTTATAAATGCCTAAATCTAATTGCAATGTAGCAGTAAATGAATATGTAAATAAGTACACAATAGACCCAAACCAATACATAATTAAGATTTAAAACCCTAGTTTCGACGAGGAGATAAAAATGACTTAGTTGTTTTGTAATTAATCATGGGTTGTGCCAAGTGACGAATTAAAAAATCGGAGCGCAGATCGTCACAATAAAACCTAGAAAAATGTAGAGATGGAAGAATATGTTGGACTGGGGCACCCAGATAGGTCGGGGTAACTTACGGGTGCCATAGACTTGCTTTGGGTGCCTGTGATTGCTCAAACCCTAAGAAAACCTTCTTTGGCTGGTCGCAAGGTGTTTGTTGTCCTTTACTTCTTATCACTAGTAGATCGCACGATGATCACCGATGTCGTTGATAACCTGTAATAAATATTTCACCTGTAAAACCCTCAAAAGCATATCAAATCCCAAAAATAAAATAATGCAAATGAGGGTTGGATTGTCCTTAGCTAACAAACAAGTGATCTTATGAATGAGCATTGCACTACATTTTAGACCCAATGTAGGTATATGTGTATGTGTGTGGAATCATGCCCTATGTGCCTCTTGTGTGTGTCACACTTGATATCAAGAAAATAGCTAGATGTAGAAGATGTAAATATATGTGTGCATGGAATAGAATGAACTTCCTTTCGTATGAAGTCTATACGAAGAATGCGTTCCTTTTCCTTGAATGGATGTTAGAATGGATGCTTGAATGCTCTAGAATAACCTTTGGAGGCAACCTTAGGTGGTGGTAGCTAATGCTTAGTGCTTAGTCCTTTATTATGGTCATATAACTTTATATTTATATGATTCCTTTGCTTGAGTTTCATAATTAACCCCAAAAATTCTGAGTACCAAAAAGATAAGATGCCCAAACGGCTAACGAAAACACAAAAGATGTGAGCAAAGTACAAAGAGGTCAGGGGCGCCCAAGATGTTGGCATCTTGGCTAGACGCTGGTGTCTAGCATGAGAAATACCAAAGTATAAAAAGACATACTGGGCAAGCAAGAGTGTAAAACCAAAAGGGAAAAAATAAAGCAAATAAATATGGCCAAAGACACTTTGGTTAGTTAATACTTTTCTTACTTAGGAATCATATGAATAGTAATATGTGATCAGGATTAGATAGATACCCAAAGTGCATGATTTTGTGTCTACATTTAGTCCCACTTTATGTTGTTGAGTGAATGCTCAATAACATAAAGTAGATAAGAGATGCGCACTTTGATAACCATGTAGATCGATGGTGAAAAGTGTGCCAAGAGACAAGAAAAAGTGTGGAGTGATAAAAATGTGAAGCATGGAAACTAAAGAAGAGGAAGTGCAAAAAGTGATGAAGATGACCTAGGGCGAGAGCGTATGTGTCGATGTCATGATTGTACCTATTATTGATTTTGATTAATGTTGTGTAGTGATATGACTACCACTTCCCATAAGGAAGGACCTGTAAAAGAGAAGAATGAACAAGTAGTCAAATATGCATGTATAAGACCAAATGTGTAAAAAGTATGTAAGAAAGCATGTAAAATGTGAAAAAATAACATGTGCACCTGATCTGTGATGAGTAAAGAGAGTAGAAAGGATCCTGATGATGATGTAGAAGAATGATTTTTTCAGAAAATCTCACGCCAGTTGTGTTGACCACGAGTTTTTTGGGCGATCTCATGCTAAGAATGGAAGAAGTGTAGGGAGAAAAGTATGGTGTCATCCTCAAACCTTTAACTACTTCGTAAAATGTAGAACACCACTACAGATGGTGTGTAAAAATTCAATCCGGTTCAAACAATTCCAATCAAGCGTGAAATTATAAAATGTTGTGTAGTGCATGCATGTCTAGTGTTGATTGTGCGTCCTATAAAAGTTGTTGTGATAATGCGGAAAATTGTGTTGAATTGGAAAATGTTGTGTAACTACCCCTTGGTCATAAGCGTCCAAGAAGGGTTAGGGAACCCGTGATATTGTCTGGTTTGGGCATTAGTGTATATGTTGTGCTAAAGATCCAAGTTAGATTTTGTGCTTGTGTTGTTGTGCAAATGTGCAACAGGGAAATTGACAATCCCCACGCATGTGATACCCTTGTAGAAAAATTTCATGTCCTATCATTCCAAGACACCCCAGGTTTGTCCAGTCAATCCAAGCGACCTCCCAATTAATGTTATCTCATCCCCCTAGGTGATTTAGGAAAGTCCATTCATTCCCCTAGGTGATTTTAGGAGTTCATTAAAAGTCGCAGAGGCTACGAAGTTGTGGGAAGGGTTATCACCGGTCTTCCAGGGTTTGGAGCAACTCCACATAGTGGAGAAGAAGATCCTAAGTGGATATGGAGGTGATTCAAAGGTCTTGGGACATCATTGAGATGATTTAGGAATATTCAGGAAGGGATCGAGAGAAGTTGGGGCGGTTTCCACGAATTAGGGTTCACGAGCCTGGTCGGTGCACGAGGCCAAAATAACCGAGAGCTTCGGAAGGTGATTTCGGGAGCTCTAGATGGAGTTATGAGCAAAAAAATCACCGAAATATAATTCCAATCCCTACAAGATGGTGAAATCATATTTTTCACAACACTTTGGTGCATTAGGTCTGCAGGCAAATTTTCTCAGGCACAAGTGGAGTACCAAATCAAAAATCCACTTTTTTAGGGATCAAATGGATGAATCAAGACATGAGACCCCACCATTGGATTAAAAAGTCCATTTCTAGTTATGATAATATAAATTTTTGCCGAAAAGTCCATTGGTAGCTCAATATATCATTGTCAAAATTTGTCCTCTCGAAGCAAGTTCGAGACTTAGTCAAATTTTGGGAGGATAGGTGTCATCTCCATGAGCTTGGTGGAATTTTATGTCCCACGACATCCCTGAGGGTTAGGTACATCAACCTTGTAAAAATGCACCCAACCCCCATGTGACCTCTGGAACCCCATATGACCATTAGGATTGCCAGTTTAGCCCTCGGGTGCAATTTAGAGCTCAAATCTCATGTTGTCGAATCTACGCCACATGTCAGCTCTAGGACCACCATGGAATTTTATGTCCCTCATAGGTCAGGGACATAAAACCTTAAAAAATGTGCCCAGCCCTCTAGGAGATATTTTTGGTCACCCATGTGACTGCTTCCAGCCCCTCAGTGCTTTAAAGCTGATTTTGGAGCACTCATTTCTGTTGTCAGATCAATGCCATGTGTTACCTCCAGGATCACCATGGAAAATGATGTCCCTCATGTCCCTTTGAGGTGAGGGATGTCAGGGACATAAAATGTTCCCAACCCCTTGCCATGCATTTTTTGAATATTTAAATCTGGCACTTAGATGTTTTCCCCCTCATTTCTCCTTCATAGCTCCTCACCATGCCATGGCCATGTTCTTGCTTGTCTAGACACCCGGTCCACCATTTCCACTCTAAACCAGCACTGCCATGACTCAAAAATCCTCCAATCCTTGAAAATATGTAGGCCTCAGAGAAAAATGGATTGAAATGATGAAGAACGAAGAGAAAACAAATATTTTTCACCAGATAACTACGAAGTCACCCAATCAGAAAATCCTCATATCTTACAAAATACAAGTTGGATCGAGATGCCATATTTTGAAAACTACCAAATTTTTCAAGGAAATAAAGATGTAATAAATGAGATGACAAGTGGTGACTAAAATCATTTGTTCCAACAAAAGCCTTACTTCGTGCACTAGCTCACATTTGTCAGATTTCCCATCATTTCGACAATGGAAATGAGCTAAAAACTTGCACACGAGATCCAAATGAAAAACCTATCATAATGGAGTTGTTTTCATCGCAAACAAAGATAAAAACCAAACCTAAAAATTTTGAGCTCCATTAATGGCCACCATGGCAGCTCCGTGCTGAAGCCACTATCAGGTTAAAATTTCAAAATTTATTTCCAATCATTCTAGTGAGTGAAATCAAGTGAAATTTAGAGGCCATGACCATGATGATGAGCTGAATCCAGGAAAAATATAATTTTTCACAAACTGAGCACCCAAAATTCACTTTCCAAAAATAGTAAGCTTTCCTACACATGTTTGCTATTTTTGGTAAGTCTTGATCAAAACCGGCTATGGAAAAGGCAAGCATGCATTGAAGATATCCAAGCCGAATGATTATCCAAAGTAGAAAAACAATGAAAATGACCACTTATTAAAAATAATAAGTCCCTTATATGAGTGCTTACTAAAAACAATAAGTCACCCCAAGAAGTGGTCAAAGAAAGGCGGTGTGTGTAGGAATGAAGATTTCCATCACATCAAGATGATCACGAAGAAGCAAGAATCACCTCTTACTTAAAATAGTAAGTCTCCCATATGGGAATTTACTAAAAATAGTAAGTCACACTCAAAGAGTAGTTTTGACACAATGGGACATTCAAAACTTCATTGCATTAGAGCTTTCCATCAATGAGGATCATCGGACTTCATTAGGGGCAACATCTTCTCCTCTTCTCTCTCTTCCCTCTCCCCAACTTTCTCTCCCTTCAAATGTTCTAATTCTTCGTTGGGGTTTGAACTTTTGATATGCCTTTAAGTCACCTAAAAGTGACTTTAGAAACATAATGTAAATTAAGTCACCTTGATTTTATAAAAGGGACTTAAATATTTTGTAGGAATATGAATAGTCTAAAGTTAGAAATAAGGCATATGGAGGGTCATGAAGAAGATGAGGAGTCAAGTCTACTCTATAAATTGTAAATCCATTCCCATCTCAAAGGGTTGGTCATTAATTTTGTAAGCTCAAGAGTGCATTCTACCTTGAGAGAACAAAGGAGATAGCCAAATTCTTCCATTCCCCTCATTCTCAAATTTCCTCTATTTCCTACACTATGTACAATTTCTACTTGAGCACCAATACAAGAAGGAGTTTCTATCCTTTTTTATGAGAATATTTTAGAAACTTTGAGTTCTCAATCTTACCTCATCTTGTTGTTGTTTGTAGTATTGTTTCCTCTTAATTTCAATGCATGTGATGTAATTTCCAACTAGTGTAATGCAAGTCTCTAATTTCCTACTTGCAACATTAGTTTCTCTTGTCTAATATTCTCACTCCCTTTCCTACTCTCCTAGAAAATTCTTCTCTTGCAGTATCTGCAAGCTTTGTCACAGGGTCAATGGAGTGTCCCTATTGGATCCCTGGTCAAAAGGCCACCACATAAATCCACCTTTTCACACACATGCATATACGAAAGTTACACCAGTTAAGTAGAGGGACTTAGATTCCCAGAGCGTTGGCAAGAAATCCACAAGTTTGTCCACCCAAAAAAATTTCTCGCCAACAACATGTTTGAGATTGATGAATGTGTTGTATCGGTATTGAATTGTGTTGTGTGATAATCTAACTAGCTTTGTATGTGCGAGACATAAAATCATGCACTTTGGGTAATTATCTAGTCCTAATTACATACTACTATTCATATGATTCCTAAGTAAGAAAATTACTAATTAACCCATGTCTTTGGCCACCTTTCTTTGATTTATGTTGCTACTTTCAGTATTGCACCCTTACTTGCTCAGTCTACCTTTTTACTCTTTGGAATTTATCATCCTGAGACACCAACGCCCATCCAAGACACCAACGCCACATGCTCTCATCCCCTCTGGGTGCCCATATCCCCTTTGTACTTTACTCACATTTTTTTGGTCATTTCTAGTTGTTTGAGAATCTTATCCTTTTGGTAGTCAGAATTTTTGGCATTAATTACGAAATTCAAGCAAGGAAATCATATAAATATAAATTTATGGGATCATAATAAAGGACCACACACTAAGCATTAGCTATCACCACCTAAGGTTGTACCCATCAAGGCATCTAAGAGCTTCATTACATCCATCTAACACCATCATTAGGGACAAAAGGGATGGTTCTTCCGCTTACGCTTCATAGGAGGGAAGTTCATTCTATTCCATGCACACATCTATTACATTTATTTACATCTAGCTATTTTCTCGCTATCAAGTGTGACACGCACAAGAGCCACCTAGGGCACAATTTTGCACACACACATATAACTACATTAGGTATGAGATGTAGTGCAGCATTCAGTCGTAAGTTCACCATTGTGACAGCTAAGGACAATTCGACCCCTCATTCTGCATCTTTCTTTTTTAGGATTGAATGTATGTTTGAGGGTTTTGTAGGTTCATTCTTCATTACAGGTTTCCAATGACCTCAAAAATCTTGGTGCAACCTCAAAGCAACCAAAGGAAAATACACGTGAACAACTTGTGACACCTAAGAGGATGTTTTTTGAGCATTTTTGTAGATCCAGGCACCCAGAAATAGGTCTAGGGTGCCCATAGGAGCCCATGTCTCTCTCCAGTGCCCCAGTCCGGCTGTTCCTCTAGATCTAGATTTTCCGAGCTCTAATGTGATGGTCAATGCTTCATATTTTCTAGTTTTCTAGCTTTGTGCATATTTCCGATCTCTGCCAAATCAGGCTAAGTCATTCTACCTCTTCTTTACACTTAGGGTTTTTACTGTATTGTTTAGTTTGCTTGGGTGTAATTTTTGTACTTCATTGTTTTTCATTGGTTGGTAATATAGCATTTAGATTAGGATCTTATTTACATTTTAGCTTAATCATTTTGGTGAACCCAATCTTCAAATCCACCTTCTCTCTAGGGATTTCTTCTTCTTATGCCCATCACCCATAGTGGTCATTTTGGGTCTTTTCAATATTGTGAGATTTCTTCATCTTGCCCATAGAATTTCCAAATCAATGGCTGATATCTCCACATCAATGGCCATGACTGAAAATCCATGGACAACTCTCGTAATGTTCCCCTTAGTGAAATAGAAGTGTCGATAGTGAAAAATCATACGATGAAGATACCAATGTTGACCAAGAACAATTAAACACACTCACTAATTTTCGACAAGCTTTGCGAAGTAATCCCACTCATCTTCTGCATATTCTACATGCTTTGATTGCTACTAAGAACACTTGTGATGCTTTGGCACCTCTTGTTGCTCACTCTTTGGCTCCCATGGCCTCCACTCAACCCCTTTATATTTCATCTCCCATTCCTACCACTACCACTCCCATCATTCACCCTAACACTCCCAATACACAACCTGACTCTTCTTCAAATAATCATGATTTAACTTCTTTATATCAGGATCTGTAGATGTAAATTCTCCAGCTCCAACTTGCTACCTCTCGTGTATCACCATCTTTGGACTCCACTTTGCTTCTACACACTCCTTTCACACCCACCATTTCCACCTATCCATTACCACCTAACTTCATCTCCCTAGATTACCCATCTTTAAAGGCCATGGTGACCCACAAGAGCATCTCTGAGATTTTCATGTGGCATGCCTCGACTATGTGGATGACCATACCATATTAGCAAATCTCTTTCCCCGCAGTTTACAAGATTATGCAATGCGTTGGTTTTATGACCTACTGTTCACTTGGTAACATCTTTCACGCATATAACCAATGATTTTCTTACTCATTTTTCTTTTAATATCGGCTCTAATATGTCATCAACATAACTCAAACAATGATCTAATGAACACCTAGTGGATTATGTATTACACTACAAGAAAAACCTAGCTAAGATGTCTAATGCACTTATAGAGTCCGAGCTTTAGGATTTATTCATGCGAGTTTATTTCGCCTCTCTGGAGAGAATTCTCTTGAAGACATCTCCATCATTTGATCAACTTTGTCACATTCTCAAGCCATGTAAAACAAAACTCTTATTTATCGACAAGCTTAAATATCAAGAGCAAGCGTTAGCTTCTATGCGCTTTCAAAGTAAATCAACATTTAATCCATCAATGAATAAACCAATCGAAGCAAAAGGCACTAGTAACATTTTATCTAACACCAAAGAACTTCAATGACAACTACCTAGGCATACATAGACAAAACTAACTACCGCTCCACACATCTTTCTACCACAACTTATCAAAATCAATCTCATCATGCTTCATCCACCACTTAATTTAGATCCATCTTATCCAAAAGGTTGTAATTACGATGAAAAAATTCATTAGGACTACCATCAATGTGGTGGACATACTACATATTGTTGTTTCAAACTTCGCAATATCATTCAAAAGCTTATCGACGATAAAAAAACTTGAGCTTCCGAACCGATGACCTCTACACTAGTTAACAAAAATCATAAGCTCCAGGATATTCAATAATCCACTTCCAAAACATGAAAAGAAAGCGGATTATTCCTTAGCCAATCATATATATCACACAATGCCTCCTCTTGCATTAGGGGCTCTTGATTTCCTAGCTTCTCATACTAACATTTCTCCACGAGTTATTTATTTCTCTAATCATGCTTATCATGTTAAATTCTCTTATGATCACTTGCACATTAAAAATTCTATCGGATATATCCCTCTTAAGGCACTGACAATGATCACATGCCTTGACATACTCCTTAACATCCTTATACATAGTTTCCCACCATAATCCAACCATCAAAATATTGTGCATGGTGAAATATCCTGCATATGACCTCCTACAATTCCACCATGAGCCTCTTCCATTTTTGCCTCGCGCTCATGTTCTAGGAAACACTAGTGAAAAACTTCATCACCGCCAACTTTATACAAGTCTCCACCTATTGACTAGTAAGGTGTTGCACGTATTGCAAGTTACTTCATCTCTAATGTCTTCATTCCCTTAGGCACCTATCTAGTGCATAAAATACTACAATATCTTCCAAATTTGTCATTCTTATTGGCTATCCAATTTCTCAAATATCATATTCAATGCCTAACTCCTATGGGGTTGTCAAACTTCTAGTTATTGTTGGTCCTCTCACCATGTTTGTTCCCTCCTTGTAGCCTGAAACAATCAAAGGGTGTGACATGCTCTTAGGCCTCAACTAGATTCACAAGTCTCAATCTATTATTTCCATGAACCACTTGTGTTTGAAGTTCATTCACAACAATCAAGTCATCTCTATCAACAACATGCCTCCATCTACTCCATGGTCACAACCTCCTCTTGAGGTTTCCATTGCATCACCTAGACCATCTAGTTCCTTGCGACCTATAAAACCTAAAGCACAATATACTCCTATCTCACCTGTTCACACACGACCTACATGGTCTCATCACTCTGCTAGTCCAACACATTAGTCTAGGTCCATCGCTAGGACAACTCCTACATCTAGGCATATTTCTCCACCTCATTTTACTCCATGTGGTGTCCATCACCTCCACGTTCTACTTCACATAGGTTTCCATCACCTCTGTGCTTTGCTTCACATAGGTATCCATCACCTCCACATTTTGTTACACATATGTGCCCACCATACACTCATTGGTTGCATGTGTATAGACTTCATTCACCTACACAATGTTTATCTCATATACCACCACTCTTAGAGCATGGTCACACACCTTCATCACCACAAGCATCAGGTAGATGACCTTCATCTGTTACCTTTATCGAATAGCCCATTCATCAACACACACTTGGGGGTATTACACTTACTCATCCCCCAACTAATATTGACAAGCGCTTTATGTTCACATCGTTTCACATCTATACATACACATCCGCCACATGCATATTGACACAATCTAACATTGCCATTTCTTTATGCCCCATTCTTGTGTTATGGTTCACACATGACTCTTGAGGACATCCTATACGCATAGAATTCACACACTTTGCACAATAGACAATACATGTTACACATCTTCACACATAAGACAATTTTGTACATATACACCATTCTCCTCTTTCATCTCTTTCATCTCCCATACTTTGTGCTTTATACACCTATACATTGTACACATTCTACACACTACATTATTATACATTTTAGACTTATATAATTTACACATCTTGCATTGCACATTACACATTACATGCTTTACATGTCACAAACCTATGACATTTTCTCATCACCACATCTACTACACATATTACACATTTTACTCATCCACTTTTACACACCGCACTCATTACCCTATGACACACTCTAGTCCCACGGTCTATGCTTGATCGCTCAAGGTTTACATCTCACATGGACCTCATCACACTCACACGTTCAATCATTCAATCTTTTTATCATATGAAAATCTTAGCTAGTACATTATTCACTCATATCATGATATACACTTTATGCTAAATCATCACTTCTTCTAGATCCTTATTCACTCATTTTGTGATATACACTTTATGCTACATCATCACACGTTCCTAATGTAGACATCTCAATTTCACACCTCTTCTAAATCAATTAATTTCCCCATTCCATTTCCCACAAAAATCCACATTGAATTAATCAATGTTAATTGATTAATTAATCCATTTCAATCCCTAAATTAAACATAATATTCCTCACATGCCAAATATTCCCCATGCCCCCACTTGCGAATTAAATATTCAAGTTTAATTCTTGTCCATTCCTCATGTCTCCCACTCACTTAATCATGCTTAATTTTCCAAATCATGATTACCCAAAACCCCAAATTAATCCCACTTTTAGGCTATAAATAGAGCCTTACTCCTTATTTCAAAACAAGCTTGAAATCCTATCAGAGTTCTTGCACTCTTATTGCACATAACATCCCATTGATCTCATCCTAATGTATGAATAACCCCAATTTGTTTATCCAAAATCCATTATCCCTACATCCTTGGTGTAAATTTGAAATTTATCGTTGCTACAATGAAGAGTTTTCTCACATTGACGATGCACCTACACTTCAAGCGATAAAATCCCGTGCCCATCTAGTCACATTCTATCACCCATTCTGAGGTTTGTGATAAAAACACATGAAAGGAGGTATAATCTTATTTTGTAATACTTTCTTGCTATTCAGTGATTTTAGAGCTCACATTCTGGCATGCCCAATGGGACTCACCCACGATTTGTTACCTTTGGTGTCACGACTTGTTATTTTATCCATTATTTACTTACTGGTATTTGTTGTTATTGTTTCATTTTTTTTTTGTATGGTATTCTTTGGCTAATGTTTACATTGTGGAAATACTATTGCTTTGTGGTGTCTTATGGTGTCTCTGCAGGTTATAATCACAATGGACATGTTGCTTACCCCACCATGAACCTCTTTGAGGAGATCCATCCATCTGGCATTTCTTTTTGTGTCATGTCTTAATAAACTTTTATGTAACTGTTTTAACATTTGTTAATATTTGCATACATATTTGGTGTATTTCATAGTTTTGTCAGTTTTGTGCTTGTTGTTTTTCATCGTTTTATTTTGTTTTTTGTTATTTCAATTTTTCTAATCATGCAAGTATCCCAAATATGAAAATCTAAAAAAATCGTGATTTATAGTTCTTTTCTATTTTGATAAATTTTTAGGAGCATTTCACTTTTAGTCTCACACTTGCTTGTAGGGGTATAAGTTTGATCAATCAAGTCTAAAACTATTTTATTTCGTAATATAAGAATAATAAAATTGTTTTAGTGTTGTCTCCATTTAGTTCGGTATATTACTTAGTACAAATAAGATTTGGTAGTTTGTATTAGTCTTGGAGGGGCTTTGTTATTTTTATTTTACTAGTTTATAGTAGTTCATTATGTTTGTTTTCAAAAGCTTATGATATTCTATAAAAATATGTAAAATAAACAAAAAAAAATATTATTAAAAAATAAAAATAAAAAATCCTAAACTACCCATCCCCTAACTACCCACCCTCGGCTCGGCTTATAGCTCAACGAGCTATTCATCGAGATATCCTAACACCCATCCCTAACTCCCTCACACTCCACAAACAACCTCCATCCTAACTTGACCCGACCTACCCCAACACCCAACCCTTGACTCCCTAGCCATTAGACCGTTAAACCCAATCCCATCCACACTACTCGATCCACATCCTCCCCGATCACTCGGCCAAATAGTAGTGACCCATCCCCAACCACATACATGTCACCTCTCCTTATCCACTCGGTGAGCCCTCTCCCCACACAAAACCCGTTCCTCGGGCTACTCGCCCCGCAAACCTAAACACCCGATGCTCCTACAAACTTGGCCTCTCAAATCCCACACACCCTAGGCCACTCAACCAACCACACACACAATTCACCCCTCGGCCACGTCCTTAATTCCTTCTAACCCCCTATACTTGTGTCCCCATTTTCAATCCACCATAGCTCTAACTTTGACCTCTCAACGTCCATCTCTAGCCTTACTGAACACAACCCATTGGCCACACCGAGCCCAATCGAACACATCATTGCCATTATCACAATAAACCAAAATAACTCGAGCCCTTGTTCGGTTTAGGTTTGTTAATTTTTAAGTTTTATTCCTTAGGATTTCTTGTTTATATCCATTGACCTTTTAACTTACTCTTAGGTCATTTCCTGTTTATATCTTCATTTGTAAGCTTAGGTTAATTACATTCATTTTGGATTTAGGTTTGGCAAAATTAGATTCACATTCCCTTTTCCATTACTTTCAGGTTCATCATCATTCAAGTGTTTTGTATACAATTTCATATTGATTTAATCTAGAAATTCATTTAATCTAGTAATTCATTCATCTATTTTTGATTTCGAGTTAATTTAGTGATTAACTAATCTAGTATTGATTTAAGTTACTATAGTGATTCATTTACTCTAGTAATTAATTTCCTCTAGTAATTAATTAATCTTATCTTGATTTAAACTAATTTTGTAATTAATTTTCTTAATTAATCCACAATCATTGAAAATAATTTTTGAATAAAAACTCATTAGGCACTTTACGAGACAAATTTTATTACTTAATTAGTCTAATTATTTCTTTAATTAGGCCCTTTTTCAAAACCAAAAAAAAAAAAACATTAGGACCTCTAAATCGTTTTTCTTATATTTTTTACTATGTGCACTAATCTTGTTATTTGATCTTGCAGGTGGACTCTAATACATTTTGATTAACCTCCTCCATTGTCAAAGACTCATTATTGAAACATATACATGCCCAGCACTCTTCTCTTACTTTTTCCAACATTTCATCACATCACAAATGTTGTGAATTTAGGGTCCAGTCCTTGACGTTTCGACACCTTGGTGTCACTTTTTAATCATTTCGTTATCATTTAATCACTTTGCACCATTAATTAACACTTTTGGTGAATTTTGTAAATGTATTTTTGTTTTTCCTTTTTGTGAAGCTAATCGCAACCCTTCACATATATTCTCTTCTCTCGTGCTTGTTACAAGAGATCTTGAGAATCACAAACATGAATGTGTTATCTTTCATCATTTTCTCTTTATTTTCCTTGGAAAACTACTAACATCTGTTTGTAGGACTCCTTGTCCCAAAGACACACTACAAAAACTTGAACTAATATCTTTTGTCCACACATTCGTCCATCATAATTAATTTAATTGACACATTTTACTAGATTTAGTTTCCTTTTTCATTGCTTGATCTTAGTCACATTTCTAACAATTTATGTTTCAATCGCGAATGTGTATGCTATTTTCATGCACGTTTGAGTGATCTGGAAAATCAAAAGCGACCACGATCATCTTTTTTTTACACTTCTAATCTATTTTAAATAGATTTAAGTTCATTTTCATGATCATTTCTAGATTTTAGTTACATTTATAATAATTTTTGTTTAGATTGTGACTATGTATGCTCTTTTCTTGTGCCTTTGAGCGATCTGGAAAATAAAAATGGCAATAATCATTTTCTAACACTTCGTTTGTAGGAAAACTACTAATTTGTTTTCCACATAGGACCACATTGCTTGGAATTTTGCCAAAAAAAAAAAAAATTTAAACCTTCCCAAAAAATTACCACAATCAAAGAATAATTGTTGAAACCACTAAAAAAAAAAAATTAGCACGCTTAGGTACGTTGTCATTTTTGGCTAATGCCTTTATTTTAAGTTGGAAAGAAATTTATCATTAATCACATCATCATTTGTCTTTACATAGCAGAAGTGGATTTCATCACCACCTATGCTACACCGGTGACGTGGAATTCACTACCACACACCACCAACATTCATATTTACATTACACATTAAGACCTAGTCTCAAAACAACGTTCGTATATACCTCACCTCTGGTCCCCACTTATAGGTAATGTTGTCGTGATTGGGACTACTACGAGTAACACCTAATATAGTTATAATAACGAAGTTTGGGCATCGTCCTTATAAATATTTGGGGAGTAATAAGGACACCATACACACTTCTTTCCCCATCACCTTCTACCTTTTTAAAAATCCTGCCTTGTATGTAGTGATTCACTCTGAAGTAGGTAAGTAAGAATTGGTGAGTCTCCTCTCGTACTCTAAGGGTTCCTCGTACCAATTCTATCCCCGTATAGAATTAGGTATATTATAACTAGGGTATATCGAAGGACACATATTTTTAGAGTGATAAGATCTGCATCCACCCATTTCATAACATACTGCATGTTGCATACAAAATAATGATGATTCCCAATGGATATGCCTCTTGAGCCAAAACAATCAAATGAACATGACTACTTGCTAATTGAAAACAAGTTAGTTTATTAGTTTATATATCATAAAACTTGGATGATACAAATGTGTTTGTTATAAATTCAAGTCCTAGTGTGTTCCACAAAACATTTCCAAACTACCTCAATGTCAAACAAATGATTGAATCAATTGAACAAATCTTACATTGATAACTCATTAGCTAAGCAACAAAAGTCATAAATATCTTATTTTAAGCTATATCAAAACCCATATTATTATCGAGCTTTCTTAAGATCCCTACGCAAACAAAATCCCTCATAGCTTGTTTGAGCTATATCCAACTAATACCAAGTGACTTGTTTGAGCTCACTTCGTATATCATCACTTAATAAGCTTATTTAAGCTACACTACCAACAAATCCTTCATAGCTTGTTTGAGCTATATCCAACTTATATTGAGTGACTTGTTTGAGTTCACTCCATATCTCATCAATTGTCGAGTTTATTTAAACTACATCCAACATAAATCCCCTCATAGCTCGTTTTGAGCTATATCACAACCATATTGAGTTAACTTACTTGATTTAATTTTCCTATCAACACTCAAGAGCTTATTCAAGCCAAATCAAAACAAAACCGTTATAACTTACATTTAATCTTGTTTTCCAAACTTCATAGCTTCTTTTAAATCTTAATCGGAACATACCTATCTAATCATGGTATTCACATGCAGTCAAAGAGACCCTCTAAACCATGAAAATGAAGATGAAGTAAGAAGAACATGAACAAGTAGATAAGTTATTAGAACAAAACAAGAATGAATACCTATTATGCATCCTAGCCATGGGAGCAAAAATACCTCCTAATTTTGGGACTGAAAACCTAACCAAACTTATAGACAATGGTGAATCAAGTCACCATAATGCAACAATAGATAACCCACATAACTCTTCAAACGACGAGTTATTTACCAAAATCCAAGAGTTGACAAGGAAACTCGAGCAAGTGACTTCTAAGAATGAAAAGTTACATGATCACAATCTAGAACAACCTACTCACGAAGTCCTTGATACCCCATCACATGACTCTCCATTCACACAAGAATGGAAAAATATGAAAGAAACCATTCAGGGGCTAAAAAACAATCAAAACAGTTCAATTTTGAAGAACTATGCCCCTACCCATTTGATAAGGAAATGTTACAATTACCATTTTTGTCATCCTTTGAAACTCCTAAATTTGACAAATACAAAGGAAAAGGTGACCCCGAACATGTCAAATAATTTTTCATGCAATGTTAGGAAGTATCTTACCATGATGTATATATTTTATGACTATTTCCTAAATTTTAGGAGGACATGCCTTAGATTGGTTCCTTCATCTTCTAAAAGGGTCCATCACGACTTTCGCAGACCTATCGGAAAAATTTGTTAAACATTTTTCCTTCAACCTAGACTCTGAGGTAACCATGCTTGATCTTTGCAACACCAAACAAAGGCCCAACAAGAACTTCACATCCTTTTTACAACGTTGGCGAGGGATTGCAAGAAAATTCCCTTGCTTGATACCAGAAAGACAATTGGTCAACATCTTCATCACAAACATTATTTAAAAAAATTCAAATAATTCATTGAAAAAATCGACACAAATCGAGAAATCCTTCAAGGGATTACTTAAGACATCCTTTAGGGATCAACCTCCTAGGGGCGCCCCTCAAAATCAAGATAAAGCTAAATTCTTAAATTGAAACAAAAATGTAGTCAATAATGGCATCACTGATTCTTGGTACATTCGAAACATTCAAAATAATCTACCCAAAACAACCAATTTTCATTCCTAGATGACTTCTCTTTGAGACTTCGGACAAAGATAGTTCACTCCACTTGGAGAAATCCTATCTAGTGTCTTCATCACTTGGAAAATGCCAATATGATCTCATATCCCATCATCAAACCCTTCAAGAAGGGAAACCCAAACCAAACTGGTATAAAGATAATGAATATTGTGAATACCATCGCATCAAAGGACACTCTACAGATCAATGCATGTAACTCGCCATTATGTACAAGACTTGATTGAACACAGAGATATAGAGGTTAAAAATACCTCCGATACAAAAACCCCAACAAAAAAAACTAAACATGTTCAAAAACCCTTCCCTAAACATGATGACAATTCAAAGGACAAGGGCCAATCATCAAACAATGTTGAGTATGACTCAGTCATCTCAACCATAAACTATGATCAAGATCTAGTGGCTACGATAAAGATCAAAGCCGACTGTGCGATTACCACTAGATAGAAAAAGTATGGATCCCTACTACAAAATAATCCACTACTTCTTCTCCCATACCACCTCCTCATCCAACGTCTAATTCCACCACCACTTCCACTTCCCAACCTATGCCTTCATTCAACATCATCAAACAATTGGAAAATACCACAACACATATTTCCATCATGGAATTACTTAAGTCTTCTTCCACATCACAACGTATTATTCCAAATACATTGAATGAAGCTCATGTCACACATGACATCAACCCACAAAAATTCCAAGATTTGATCAAAAATCTTTCAACATCAAATCCTATCTTAGCATTTGGTCCCACTTTGACATCCTTAACCCCAACCTTATTAACAATCAGTCCTTATACATCAAAGATTTTATAACTCATCATAAGATCAAGCATGTATTAGTCAACAATAGAGCAACATTGAATATTTTCTCCATGAAACTACTATGATGTCTTGGTTACACTAAAGAATACTTGCAAAATGATATCATAACCATTTGTGAGTATGATAATAATAAATATAGTTCACAAACACAATCACGCTACCACTTATGGTTTGATCGGTCACCTTAGACACACTTTTCCATGTGGTAGACATAGAAGTTGCATACAATGTTCTCCTTGGTCAAACATGGATTCATGCCATGAAAGTCATCCCATCCACATTCCACCAATGTATTAAATTCCCCCACTTAGACAAGGAATTCACATTGTGTGTTGACACCCAACCCTTTGAGTATTGCAAATTCCTTGAAGGATGGTATAAAAATTCCAACTAATTTCCATCTGCAGAGAAATATGCTCCATCCTCGTCCGATCCTTAATAAAACACTTTTTGATCTAGATACGCTTCCCAAACATACTCTAAAACCATCATCTACTAATCAACCATCATCTACTAATCAACCAACGTCTCCCCAATCCATCCCCTTCGCTAATCAAGTCGGTCGGTTTGGAAGAAGTTCGATTATCTAGATAATGAACATATTCCAAGTTCTTCAAGATCTTGGTTATACGATGATGAACTCGCTTCCTATTATGAGTCCCCTCAATTTACTAAAGCTCATTGAATAATGAAAAACATGTGATGGAAGGGTAAAGGACTCATCCAAATGAACAAGGTCACTTAGATCCAATCACTTACACCAAAATCATGGTAAATAAGGCCTTGATTTCAAGATAATTAATGTAACTCCCGTATTAATCTTGAGTGGCAACGATGACAACAATTGTAATAATGATGCACGGGTCTACACATAACCTCTTTGAAAATCTTTCCAAAAAATATCCACTTTGAACATCTATCCATTAATGTCATTGATTTCAGCTTCTTCACCCAACTCTCATTGACCATGACCAATTACATCATATGGCCATGGAAATGTTTCAAAATGATGAGGCCATTGAAGAGTTCCTTGGAACTCATGATCAAATTCCCATCTCTGACCATAAAAAGGATTTGAGATTAACCTTGATGAATTTTCCTACTTTGGCAAAGAAATAGAATATTCCTATCCTCTACATTGGGAATCCTTAGATAAGAAATGATTTTTTTCTCATAATAAAACCTCATCGCCACACTATCCCAAAAACATATCAATAAAAAGACCCAAAATCACAAACAAAAACCATGTGCTAATTCCCTAAATCAGCCAAAAACCGATGACTTACATCAACCAATAACATATTTTTCAAAAAAAGACACATCCAAAATGTTGGTTGAGGAAACCAAAGATATTAACATTGGTACCCCCAAACAACAAAAATTTTAACAACTCGGCATTAGTTTGTCTAACCAAGAATGCGTAGAGTTCATAATGCTCCTCATCAAATTTCAAGATATTTTCTCATGGACCTACAAAGATATGTCAGGATTAGATCCATCTCTCATAGTACATCACCTTGTAGTGCATCCAGACGTAAATCCTATAAAACAAAAATTATGCAAAATGCATCCCAAGGTAACACTGCTTGCAAAAGGCTGAACTCTAGAAACTATTAGAGGCATAATTTATAAGATCAATCAACTACTTTGAATGGATATCCAACATAGTGCCTATAGCCAAGAAAACTCTTGACATTAGGGTATGCACAAATTTTCATGATATCAACAAAGCTTTTCTAAAAGATGACTTTCCCCTACCAAACATAGACATGATTGTTGACTCCATGACAAGTCATGAAATGCTCTCCCTAATGGATGGATTTTCTATCTATAATCAAATACACATTGCTAAATGAGATCGACACAAAATAATTTTTACTACACCATGGGGCACCTTCTGCTATAAGGTCATGCCTTTGGGCTGAAAAATGCAGGCACCACATATCAACGAGCCATGATGGTTATCTTTCACGATATGTTACATGATATCATGGAAGACTATGTCAATGACATATTAGCCAAATCTAAAACACGGATAGGTCATCTAGGTGTGTTGAGACACATCTTTGAAAGGTTGCATGAGTATAAGGTTCACCTTAATCCAAAGAAATGTGTATTCAGTGTGAATTCTGGAAAGTTATTAGGATTCATTATCTCATGAAGAGGTATAAAATTTGATCATGCAAAGGTAAAAGCCATCATGGAAATTCCTCCTCCCCAAAATCTCAAATAATTACATAGTCTCTAAGGAAAAATACAATCCATTCAATGTTTCATATCATAATTAGCCGATAAGTGTCATCATTTTAATCAATTGCTTAAGAAAGATGCATAATTCCAATGGAATCAAGATTTCCAAGACTCTTTTGCCAAACTAAAGGAATATCTCTCTAGTCCACCTATCCTTATGTCACCGGTCATAGAGATAAACCCATGCTTCTTTACACATCTACCACTGAGCATGCCATAAGAGCTTTACTAGCACAACACAACGATCAAGACAAAGAACAAGCAATTTATTACCTTAGTCGAACACTCATTGAGCATGAGGTAAGATATTCCCAAATCAAAAAAGTATGCTTAGTGGTTGCTTTCACGTTCCATAAGCTACATCATTACTTTCTCAATCACACAACTAAATTGATCACTAAGGTCAATCCCCTCAAGTATTTCTTGTCTCGACCCATTATCACAAGAAGAATGTCTAGTTGGGTCATCCTACTTAGTGAATTTGATGTTGAGTTAGTTCCTTAGAGAGAAATTAAAGGACAAGCCCTCACAGATCAAATTGTTGAGGCACCTCTTCCTAGAATAGAACCACTTCATTTTACATTCCCTAACAAAGATCTTTTATACATAGATATTGCACTAACTTAGAATTTATTATTCGATGGATCTTGTAACCTCCATGGATTAGGAGCTAGAATTTTGCTTATAAAAAATGGTGGACATATTATCCCCAAATCATTTCGATTATCATTCTCGTGTACTAATAATATCACAAAGTATGAAGCTCTCATAAGCGAGGATTAAAACTCACTATATCATGGAACCTTAAAGAGTTGGCTATATTTGGCGACTCTTTACTTATCATTAAACATGTTATCGATGAATACCAAGTCAAAGATGAAAAACTTATTCCATATAAATGCATGGTCGATAGCCTCTAAAGATATTTTTGGTTGATTAGTTTTGACCAAATCCCTAGAATTCATAACAAATCCACAGACGCTATGAAAAATATTGGATCTCTATTAGAAATCGCATCCAATCAACCCCAACACATTTTATCATAGAACACCTCTTAACATATGATTATAATCTACCTAAAAATACTATGGTATGTGAAATCGTGGGTCCTAACAACCCTTGGTACCATGATATTTACACTTTCATCCATGACAAAGCATTTCCTACTAACATGAAACCTAGTCATAGATGCACTTTAGCACAATGTGCCTCCCGTTACACCATTTTAGCAGACACTCTCTATAGACAAGGTTATGATGGCACCCTACTCTAATGTCTTAATCAGGAGGAGGCCTCTAGCATTCTAACTGAAGTCCACTATGGTATCTGTGGAGTGCACATGAACGATATGGCTCTAGCTAAGAAAATCCTATGTGTTGGGTATTATTGGCCCACCATGGAGAATGATGCATGCCTTTTTGTCAAATGATGTCAGGCTTGTCAAAAACATGGAAACCTTATACATGCACCTTCTCAATCATTACAATCAATCACCACACCTTGGCCCTTCTCTCAATGGGGGCTTGATCTCATCGGTAAAATTAGACCAACATTATCCGATGGACATAAATTCATCATTACCACTACCGATTACTTCACTAAGTGGGTCAAGGCTATGCCTCTCACCTACGTTATCGAAGCCAAATATCAAAGTTCATTTTTAATAATATCATCTATCAATTTGGCATTCCATCCTCTATTGTCATGACAATGGAAAATAATTTAAAAACTAGATAGTCAAAGACCTTACAAAACGTTTCCACATCAAACTTAAATGGTCTACACCATACTACCCCCAGGTAACAACCAAGCAAAAGTAACCAATAAAAATTTAAAATCCATCATGGAAAAAATTGTCGATACACATGGAAAAAATTAACACACTCAAATTTACCTGCTCTTTGGGCTTACCACACATCTTACTGCACTCCTACGGGAGCCACCCCATTCTCCCTTATCTATGGTTGTAAATCCATTTTACCTATTGAGGTTGAACTCCATCCTTGAGAATATCCCTTAAATATGTAATTAATGAAGATGAATATCGACAGTCATGGCTTAACAAACTTGAAATTCTTAATGAAAGATGACTTAACTCCTTAATCATCTTCAAGTCTATCAAAATTGGATGTAACACAATTATCTTAAGAAAGTAAAACCTAGAGAGTTTGAGGTTGGAAATCTCATTCTCAAATAAAATAAAAAATACCACTAAAGACCAAGAATATAGGGGAAATTTAAACCTAATTGGTTAGGACCCTATGTAATTACAACTAAATTTGGCTCTGGAGCCTATAAATTGGCCATTGAAGATGGTCAGGAACTTGATGAACCAATGAATGCAATACATTTAAAGAAATTATATTCTTGAGGTGCTCTCTATCTTAGGAGAAACCACTTGTACATTCCTCCTGTCTAACTCATCTCCAAATAAATTAAAATTATTCATTCCATTGGCATATATCCTCATTATAAAAATCACATCTTCATATTCATCATCATGAGACAAGTGTTAATATTGATCCTATTAATTTTTTTGAGTCTCATACTTCTTATAATGTCTCCCATTTTTGGCTACTTTTGCATATGGTCATACCTATAAGCTTACTGATGGTGACCTATTCCCTTCAAATAAGTTATCTCTTTCACAACAAAGCTCTAAAATTCTTCACCCGACTCATTTGACCACCCATCTTAGTATTCGATGTTAAACCCTCATGTCCTACTAGTCATGTGGGGTTGAGATTGTGGGAGAGGTTCCTTCTTGAATAAAATCATTATGAACGTAAGATAATCAATAGAATAATTTCTAAATAATTATCTATTACACCTTCCATCCTTCACAGTCTTTGGTGTTGAGACCACACTTCTTACTAGTAGTGTGATATTGGGAATGGAGGGAGGTTCCCTTACTCATCTACGTCTTACCTTTGGTGATGAACCCTTTCCTCTTATTAGCAGCATGGGGAAAATCATAGAGGGTTGTTCATAATTTACAAAGCATAAAAATGTCAAAAAAATCCAAAAAATCAATTTTTTTACTTGCCTATGTTTTTCCTTTAGTGATGAGCCCTTGCTTCTTACTGGTAGCATGGGGCAAAGTATAAGGAGTCGTTATAAAAATAAAAAATCTTAAAAATATGAAAGTGCTTATAATTTTAAACTCCCAGAGAAGTAATTTAGATTCCTAAGTGAAGAGAGAACTATCCCTTCACTTCATATCTTACCAATCAGTAGGCCATGTAATTGTTTAAGTCTAATACGTGACCTATAAAGCAAAGGTCATTTCAAAATGGTTCAGTAACCTTAAAAGGAATTGAGTCGAGAATTTCCCAAATGGATCATTATTAACACTTGTATATGTATTCATTAGCTACATCTCGTGTCTTTATTGATTTTCGATGATGAGCCCTTGCATCTTACTAGTTACATGGAGTCAAGAACGAAGTTGTAATTATTTTCATCATGTCATCACCAACATATCCTACCAATGGAATGATAATTTTTGTATTATTCAAAGCATATGTTACCACGAGGAAAAATGTGCATGCGGACGATACCCTGGTTTATCACCTCTCATAAGAAGTTTTCATTCTAGTCCAAAAATCTCAAAAATCCAAAAACAAACATTTAAAACATTCCAATAAATCTAAAAACATGTGAAAAATCTAAAAAAATACAAAAACATTTGAAAACTCTTCAAAATCCCAAAAACATGCAAAAATCTTAAAATTCCCAAAAACATTCAAAAATCCTAAAAATTTACAAAACATCAAAAAAATTAACAATCAACACAATTCGCACTTTGAACTCTCATCCCCAACAAATGTTCCAACCACCTTATGACTATCAAATTCAAATCATTTCCCCTCACATGTATCCTCACTTGGGGTAATTCTGGCTCTCATTATTTCCTTGTTTGAGGACAATGACCCAATCCATTTTGAATCATTGTGTCCCCATGCTTGGGGAACATCCAATCAATCATCACTATGGAACACATTAGGGACATGTTTAAAGGTTCTTGTGTTGCATTATTAGTTACAAGTTTATTCTTTGTTATCTTGTATCTTGATATATTACAAGGGGCATCTTGATTTTATGTATCATGGTGTTCCCTCTAATATACTTTTGTTATATGTTGTTACTTATTTTATATGATTGCATATCATACATGGGCATCATATCTCTTTGATGGTCCTTGTATATGCTCTCTCTTGCACTTTCATATCATACTGGGAATCATACCTTTTTGATGGCCCTTGTCTATGCTCTCATGCATATTATAGTCTAGTCATCCTGATCTTCTATATCATGATGCATCCTATTATGTGCTATATTAAAATTAAGATGCTTTCATCACGTGAGTATCTTCCTACATGATTGAAAAATTACTTTGCACCCCATCCATTCACCTGTACTAATACATTCTCTAGTTTGGGAATCCTACTTGATCATTGTTACATTTTGTGAATCCTACTTGAGGATCTTTCTCAGGCAGCATTCACTATCTTGCAACTCCTCATCCCCTACCATGGTCAACATGTATTTTATCCATTTGTCCTCTCTCCTAATTTCTCCTCATCCACCACTTATCCCCACATCACCCTTCTCACCATTCATGTCCCCTTCCACCACTATGTGTATTTTCCTTCCATTCTTCCACTTTCATCTTGACAATCTTACTTAATCACCCATACAGTGTAGGATTCTTAGTTACGGTATACCCTCTTCCTAATATCCTCCCACTGTAGAAACTTCTCCACCATTTCCTCTTCCATTGGATGATAATCACCACCACAAACATATTTTCACTCCACCTCTTCCACTTGACATTCTTTCCTCATCACTCCCACAACATGGGCATCCTAATTAAGGATTCCCTTGCAATCTACATTCTACACCACATATCTTCCTCCATCCATTCATGTCACACTCCTTTGTTTCCTTACTTCCTCATTATCACATCCTCTCACCACATCTATTTCCATATTATTCTTGGAAATCTTACTTAATAACTTCCACCATATGACTATCCTACTTAAGGATTCCCTTCATATTGATTTTTCATTCGGAATTCTCCACCGACTCATTCTTCATTCCATCCATTGATCATTCCTTCCTCCTGGTCTCCCCTACCAACCAAAATTTCCTCCTACCATTATCCTTTCTCAACCTATCATATCACGAGTGCATCCATCATCTTCAACTTGTGAATCCTACTTGATCCATCCTTACTCAACCATGTTCCTTTCCCCCATTTTCCACTCCATGTTCTATCTATCATCATCCCGCTCTTTCCATATCTCATTTCTTTACCTCCACCTCATTCATCCTCATCCTCCACATCCTCTCCTTGCCTTCATATTGTCACAAATAATCACTCATCCTTTCTTTACTCTTTCCACTCCATCTTCTCAAATTCTCCCACATATCCACCCCATATCTACCTGCCATTATTGTTTGTCTCCCCTAACATTATTTCATCATCATATTCCATTTCCATGCTAATAATTATTGTTGGTCAACCCCTAAAAATAACTCATCATCATTCTCCACTGCCTTTTTCACTCTCTTTGTCCTTCTCCACATTTTCTCCACTATTTCCCCCATCATTCACCAACAATAATTATTGTTGGTCAACCCCTAAAAATAATTCATCATCATTATCCACTTCCTTTTTCACTCTCTCCGTCCTCCACATTTTCTCCATTCTTTCCTCTAGCATTCACCAACAATAATTATTGTTGGTCTTCCCCTAACGTCCCTTCACTGACATTTCCTCTTCTATCCCTCCCTCTCTTTTTCTTCGCCACCTCTCCATCTTCCCTTTGCCACTTTTCAATGTCTTTATTATCTTCATCATACATCCTTTGTCTATTGTCTTATAATCCTCTTATCCTCATCTCACACATCTCTACATATTTTCCACTCCATGTCATTCCTCCCCTCTTTCTTCTCTTTACATTCCTGATGCTACCGACTCTACCTAACATATCCCCATTTTTGATTCCCTTCCTTCTACATCATTTTCCTTGTCCTCTTTTCCTTTCAAATCTTTTGTTTTGGTCTCTCTCTTTCTTTACATCTTCTTCCTCTTTTTCCCTCATGCCTCCTTCTTACTTCCCCATCATTACCCTATCTCTTTCTCGTTGTCCAATATTTTTTACCCCTTCATCATCCACAAAATATGAATTTTAGAATTAATCTAAAAAATAAAAATGAAATAAATAGTATAAAATGAAATGTAGATGCTAACTAATTTTATTTGATATTTAAATGAAATAAATAATTAAAATAGGAGGGTTAGGTACTAACCTTGAAAATGACTTACCTCGTTGTGATTCTAGACTAAACATGATGATGTGCGAATGAAGTAGAGTATGATGGTACAACCCAAGAAATTACAATAGATGAAGATTTGACCAGACTGGGGCACTGGAAGAGGATCGGGAACTTGTGGGTGCCTTAGTCAAAAATATGGGCACTATGGTCTACAGAACAACTCAGGGATCTAAATCTGCAGGAGTTCACTAGATCTTCGTAAATGTCTTGATCTTTGTCACATGATTGTCATATACTTTTCCTTCATGACACCATAAAGATCTCTCGTGAATAATCTACTAAAAACCCCACATAAAGCATCAAACCCTAAAAAATAAAGATGCAAATGAATGGGTCGACTGTCCTTAGCTTTCCAAATGGATGGACTTACAACTAAGCATTGTACTACATCTCAAACCCAATGTAGTTTTATGTGCATGTGTGTGCAATTATGTGCCTAGGGTGCCTAGCGTTAATGATGTAGAGATAATAGGAAATAGCTAGATGTAATGCAAAATGGTGGATGGAATAGAATAGAATTCCCTTTCCTATGTAGTGTGTGTGATGCAATGATGCCCAAATGTAGTCCCTTGCCTTAGTAGATAGCTATCCCTTGATAGTAGATAGTTTGCCCTTAAGATAGTGTGTATGTTATGTTTATATAGGGATCTCTTGCTCAAATTTTGACACTAATGACCTAACATGCCACTAGTACCTAGGGGAATGAGAGGGAAAATTATAAAGACCAACCTCAAACTCTAAATTAGACCCAAGTGCTACGGGACCAAGGTGCCTAAAATTAAGGACCGAAGGCACCCATGGGTGCCCTAATCCTACCCTAGGCCCTAGTCAAAGACTAGAGATGAAAAATGACCAAATAATGACACTTGAGACTCCTTGAGAAATAACTAGAACTGTGCAAACAACTGATGACTATGTAAGACAAAATGACGATGATGACCAACTAACTGATGACAGGACTAGGGGATGAGCCATTAGTGAATACTTTTCTTACGTGAGATCCATATATAAAATAACATACTTGGTGGTATAAATGTAATAGTAAGTGCATGATTTTGTGACTACATTTTCCCCACTTTATGTTGGTGAGTGAAAATCTTAGTAACATAAAGTAGATAGAGATGTGTACCTGAGAGAAATACAAGAAGCCCATGTGTAGTAGAACGCGTAATGTGGTAGTAAAAGTGTGTCGAAAAGAACCATATAGCGTGTTAAACCATGGATCAACATGTTTGATCCATGTAATGTAGTGAAAAATGTAATAGTGTGATGAAGTGCACTAAATGAGAGTGATGATTATAATGTTAAATGATTGATGATTTTGAATGTGTATGATGATGATAAGATGGGGTAGGGAGTGATCAATTCCCAACCCATTGTGTGTATAAAAAAATCAACGAAGGATTTGGGCATCTCCTACCAGAGGAAGAGTGTAGGGAGAAAAGTGTGTTATTCTCCAATCTCTAACTACATCCTCAAGATCTAGCCACTGCAGATGGACTCAGATCAAAATTTTGGTTTTGGATCCAAATAATTTTGATCAAACAATTGACCCATATATGAGTGGTATAGGAAAGGCACTCTTTCCCCCACTCCATGGGTGTTACCATAATGTGATGGCTTCCAAGTTAGGTCATTTGGAAGAAACACAAAATGTATGATGGCTTCCAAGTTAGGTCATCTGGAAGTAAACACAAAAAGATAGAATAACTTCCCAAGTTAGGTCATCTAGGAAAGTAACGCATGTAACTCCCAAGTTAGGTCATCTGGGAGGCCAATTGTGTTATATTGTATTGATTGAGTGATGTGGTTTCAATTGTTAGGATTTGAACATGTTGATTGATTGATTAATTAATTGATTTCGATTGGTTACTCATAGAGATATTTTACGCTAGTTTCCCTAGGTTAGGTCATTAGGGGAATCGATAGAAATTGATGAATGATCACATGGAAAATATTTTAACACTTGTTTCCCCTAGTTTAGGTCATTAGGGGAAGTGATGAAATGTCACATATAGAAATTATATGTTTTTGCCCCCAAGTTAGGTCATTAGGGGGAAATCGATGGTGAAATGTCGCATAATGTGTTAGTAAATGTTTGGAATTTTCAAATCGGTAGTGTTTTTTAAACATGTGGTGATATAAGGGGAATTATAGGATGACCCCAATGATATGCCCCCCTTTTGGAAAAAGGGAAGTGATGATAAGAATGAATGCTAAGTCAAAGTAAGCATGAGAGAAAATATAGAAGTGTGATAAAGATTGGAAAAAATGTGTGTATTGATTGAAGGAAAATGTGAAGGAGAGATAATGTGTGTGTAATGTGTATGGTATGATGGTAGGTGAAATTATAAAAATAATGCCACAAATGGGGTGTAAATCGAGTAAAAATGCTCAAGATATGACAAAAATCATGTGTAGTGTGTATTAGTTGTGAGAATAAGCGTGAAATAATGACTATAGTAAAGTAGGTGAAAAATTAATTATAAGTAGTGAAGTGAAAAAGTGTTTAGTCACTTCATTTTTGTTTACGCAATTGTGAGATTGAGCATGAAGTGAGTGAAAATGCCGTAAGTGAGAGCAAACACATCCTAGTCGGTTTGAGAGGGTGGCGACCTCCAAGCATCACACATGACCACGGAATTGGTAAGTGTGTTGTTTGTTGAAAAATGTATGGTGTAGTAGTCATTTTTGTTGAATTTTTAAATTTTGAGATTTTTAATTTTCTCGATTTTTGGACTTGACAATAGCGGTGAGGGCACTAGTGACCCTGGGACAGAGCACCCAGAATTGGTGCTAGTGTCCTACTCTGGGCACCCCAATCTTGCATCTGGGTGCCTTAGTCCAAAAAAGTGTGTATGTGGCCTATAATGGTGAAAATCAAATTTTAGTGTATAGTAATGTGATAAGTGAGTGTGTTTGAATTTGTATAGTGTTCTAACATTGTGTTTGTTTTTTTTTTTGGTGTGTAGAGGGATATTCACTCGAGGGAGTTCCATGGTGGGCATCATTTGAGTACTTTTCTTGGGTTGGGCTATATCGATGATGAGTGGGATGTTATGGACCATTTGCATGTGACACATAACATGGATGGGGGATGTGCCCCATAATATGCCTATGTTGACTACATATGCAAGAGATGGTGTGTGGATACATGCACATTTTGGTTTCCTACAGGGAGATGAAAATTACTTTGGAGGATGTGTATCACATATTGCGATTTCTAGTTGTTGGGAGAGAGTACAGGTTATGCCATTGGAGGATATGGAGTGACAAAATGTGAGATGTTAGATGGTATTTTGTGGGGACTCAAGTACCTGCCAAGGCCCATATCAATTTGGATGTTATCTTACGGTCTAGGTTCCATGCTTACGGAAGTTCATAATAGTTGTGATTGCTTCATCTATAGTAGTGGAGGGAGGAGGTGTAGGCATCTTGTATAAGATGCATGATATATGCCGATGGATAGAGGAGGAGGGTACTAGATACGCATGGGCATGGTGTGTGTTGGCCCACCTATATAGGGACTTATACCAGTTTACTCACAATGATGAGCATGGTGGTGGGATAGAGCTACTACACTTTTGCATGTGTGGGCATATGAGCACATAGTAGTGTTTGAGACTAGTTGGAGGTCCACGAGGAGAGTGGGCTAGGCCAGAGATATATGTGAGGAGGTGGATTAATATTCATGGGCATAGGATGGACACAAATATACTTATAGGGCATTGATAGATAGGATGGGGCCCGAGGTAGTTATATGGAGGCCATACCATGACTATGGGGGATGGCCCGAGGATGTTGTAGAGTTACGGTGTATTCATAGGACTATGTGGTTAGAGGATCGATTCCCAGGTGTGGTAGAATTTTTCAGTGGAGAGAGTATCATGATAGTTTGGCATGGCTCAAGATGTGCCCCAGAGCCATATATATGGTTGAGAGTGATTAGAGCACCGAGGAGGGGAGGCTAGACCAGGGCCCACAAGAGAGCAGCTAGTACCTCCTGGGCCAAGATGAGGTAGATGCGGCGATGATAGAGCCTATAGATTATGATGATGTAGGTTATACAGAGGAGTATCACGCATGGTGGAATGACACATCGATGGGTATTGTTATTTCCATTGTTCACAGATGTAGTGGGGTTACCACATGGAGGAGTAGGAGAGGGGGAAGCACATGCCCCCGAAAATGTGGCAATGGCTGTAGTGGAGTGTAAGTATCTATATATAACTATGTTGTGTATTTTTTTTTTGGCTTATGTTTTAGTAATGGTTGTCTAACATGTTGTGTTATTTGTTTTGTAGGTGATGCGTATTGGTCCCTAATAGTAGACACATCTATCCACATTGATGGAATGTGGAATCTATGATATACTTGGTGGAGGTATACTTGAGTGAGTGGATGATATAGTGGGTGAGCATGCCCATTTATTTGAGCCAGTGGCCATAGCAGTAGTGACATGCACTATATTATTAGGTGAGAGGGACGAGGCATGCGAGGAGACTCGATGAGCCTGAGAGGTGTTGGGTGGTGGTCCCTTAGCGTAGGATGTATTCACATGATATGTGGATTTACAACATGTCATTTTTCAGAGAAGTCTGGAGAACACCTTATTACATAGGCAAGTGGAGAGGTATCGAGGCCGCGAAAAATGCAGAGTTAGTGGCGAGGCATCTAGTTCTAGGGCTCTCATAGTACCCAAGAGTGATAATGATGATGAGGTTTGATTTGTATTATTGTATATGATGTAGGGGAGTTTCCCCAGTGATGAAATGTTTTTGTGTAATGATGACTCTATTTGATATAGATATGGATAGATGGTATTGATATATGATGAGTTTATTTCATTGTGTATCGATGTTGTAATGTGATCGATGATGTGTGATTTGGTGATTAGTGTTAGAATGTATGTGATGTGTTTGTATATTGTTAGTGTTTATTGATGTAATATTCATGCAATGATGAAAAAATAGAATGTGCAATAGATAACATATGTAATGTGAGTGATGAGCTAAGTGAAATGTTTATTAAATGGGATTTATAACACATAGTTAGTGTGATGATGATAGTAGAATGAATGTAAAAAGAGATGATGTATGATGATCGAACTAACGTGTTGTGATGAATGTGTGTTGTGATAATGTAATGTAATCATAATATGTTGGTGTGATAAATGGGGGGAATTAGTGATGCCCCCAGTGTATGGATGATTAGGTTCATTTTAATTAAGACCCCTCAATAGTCAAGAATGAACCATGGAAAACAAGAGTGCATCATCGGGAAATGATTGAGTGTGCTAGATGAAATGAATGAAAGCACATGATGAAAGGTTCTTATAGAAAAACCCTCAATAGTCATGTAAGAACCATAAGAACACAAGTGCGTCATCGGGGGGTAAGGTGATAGTAATCACCTACCAAAGACCAAGGTGGCAAAGTGGTGGAAGCATGTGGGATGGAAGCAATGAGTGAATATGAACCAAACTAAATGTCATATGGAGTTGTGGTGGATGGATGAAAAGGGAGGGTGTGGTAAGCAATGTGAAGGAGCAACGTGTGATAACATGATGTGATGGATGAGATGGATGAAGTGGATGTGGTGGATGTGATGATGTAACGATGGATGGATGTGGTGGAGAGTGTGCATGAGTGAAAAAATGTGAGGTGGTGGATGACCACCAAGACGAGCACCAATGGAGGAGATGAATCTATAGTAGTAAAAATCTCTCAATGAGGTAGAGGAGAGATGGATCACTCATGTGAGCAAGAGCCAAAGGAGATGATGCCCTTATCCTCTAATTGTAGTAATCTATCATGAAGGGAAAGACAATCATTATCCCTATGGCCATTTATGCGATGATAATTATAATAAGGTTGATCACGCTGATGTTGTAATCAATGTTGTGGATGATGTTGGTTGGAGGGTAAGTGAATTAGATGATTTTCAAGAAGTAAAACATGCAACATCATGTGTGGTTAAGCATGATGAGAGAAATGTAATGGCTCATGTGACCTAGGTGGAGTGGAAGGAGAAGTAGTTGTCATGGAGGAGGAGAAGAAGTATGTTATGTTGTGATGGAGTGGGTTGAGATTGCTTGCTAGGAAAGGGTGGAGATCGTGTAGGACACTCAACCGATGTCAATGGAGGAGAACTAGATGAGCCAATAATAATAGAGATACACGTGGAGGATCAATGATATGTGTCGAAAGAATATCTTGTTCTAAGTCAATAACTTTATAACATAGAAGAATGAATGACTCACATGTATCATACTACAATATTTTCTTAAGTGCGGGAATCAGACCATGATAGAAAAATGAATTGCTTCTCTAGATCAATAGGTTGGAATATTAGTTGATGTATACAAGCATTAAACCGTAAGATATAATCCTTGATAGGTTTGAATGAGCCTTGATGTAAAGTAGGTAAGTAGTCATAAGTAACTTTAGGGCCATTGTTGATGATAAACTGATGGAGGAAAGCATCCTCCATGTCATAGAAAGTACTAATGGACCCAAATGGAAGATGAGTGTACCATTGTAATGCCTCATCAATAAGACTATATCAAAGGCCTTAAGTAATAATCTATCATTAGAATAAGAGGTCATAAGCATGTGGTAATGTAGAAGATGAGCATGAGGGTCACTAGTACCATCAAAACATGTGAATGTAGGCATGATAAAGTCCTTAGGAATGAGAATTATGAATCTTCTTAGGGATAAGGTTACCATGTAATGAATTATTGTCAATAGAAGCATAGTAAGCCCTACTTTCTAAAGTGAGAGACTGAACCTGAGATTGTAATTGACCTATGACATGCATGAGAGAGATGATATCCTGTGAAGGAATAGTGGAAGATGGAAATAATGTATTAAGAGGTTGTAATTTTCCATTATGAGTGATCATAGGAATATCTAGAGATGACAAAGGAGATTCTCGATGCTAAAGGCACACTAGTAGAAGGTGTTGAAAGAAGCTATAGTAGATGATGTAGATGGAATTCCATAACAATGGTAGGAGTAGCATCAGAAAGATCCCTAGGAGGTGAAGTGACCAATGGAGACACATCTATAGAGAGGGATGGCCTAATAGGCGAGAGATGATGTAACAAGAGGAGGTGAAATGGTAGGAGAAGAAGAATCAATGGATGGAGATGACTCATGCACTATGCTAGATGCAACCTTAAGAGAAGGTGGTGATGGAGATTCATAGTCGGAAGAATAAAAATTAGAAGAATCATGGCTATCAACCACTTCATCAGATAAGGACTCGAGATGAGAATGTCATTAAGGATGTTATCAATAGGATCATCAACATAATATGAAGGAGTATGCAAGCTAGTATGAGATGTATCATGAGAAGAAAGATCAAAGTAGGAGAATCATGAGATGGAACCATAAAGGTGTTCTAAGTAGAAGAAGAAGAATCAACATGTACATGTGAATGATGATCAATACCAAACATATAATCAATAAGAGAATCATCTAAAATTTCCTTAGAAAGATCAGAAGGAGGATCACTAGTAGCCATATAGCATGGTGTACAATGAGTGAAGGCTATCAGATCCTCAACAATACTAATGCCAATGGGAGAATCTTCAAAATGAGTAGGCACATATTTTTGACCATCTAGAAGTTGTTGTTTGATATGAGCTGGCATAGGAGTAGGATTACCATAGAGAGTCGTGAGCTCAATGATGGAAGCCTCATCATAAATAGGGTTAACACTAAAATGAGACATGATGGGTGAAGAAGATGAACTATCCTTAGCCATTAGGGTTTTAAACAGATCCTAGGGAAAAATATTCTAAAGTATGGGTTCACCAAAATGATTAACTAAAATATGAATTTTTGAGTTAATCTAAATAGTATAACAATGAAATAAATAATATAAACTGAAATGTAGATGCTAACTAATTTTATTTGATATTTAAATGAAATAAGATAATTGAAATGGGAGGGAAAAAGGTACTAACCTAAAAATGACTTACCTCATTGTGATTCTAGACTGAACATGATGATGTGTGGATGAAGTAGAGTATGATGGTACAACCTAGAAATTACAATAGATGAAGATTTGACTGGATTGGGGTGCCTAGAAGAGGATCAGGTGCACTGTGGGCACCCTATTTTGTAATATGGGTGCTCTGGTTTGTAGAATAACTCAGGATCTGAATCGGAAGTATCACTAGATCTTTCGCAAATATCTCGATATTTTTTCACATGATTGTTGTAGTAAATTTGTTGATGACACCGTAAATCTCCAATTAATATATACCTATAAAACCCCACATAAAGCATCAAACCCTAAAAAAATAAAGATGCATATGAATGGGTCAAATTGACCTTAGCTACCAAATGGATGGACTTACAATAAGCTTTGCACTACATCTCCAAAACCAATGTAGTTATGTGTGATTGTGTGTGCAATAATGTGCCTAGGGTGCCCTAGCACCAATGACATAAAGATAATGGGAAATAGCTAGATGTAATGAAAAATGGTGGATGGAATAGAATAGACTTCCCTTTCTTATGTAGTGTGTGTGATGTAATGATTCCCAAATGTAGTCCCTTGCCTTAGTAGATAGCTAGTCCTTGGTGGTAGATAGTATGCAAACTTAAGATAATGTGTATGTTTTGTTTATATAGGGATCTCTTGATCAAATTTTGACACTAATGACCCGACATTCCAACTAGTACCTAGGGGAATGAGAGGAAAATTATAAAGACCGACCTTGAAACTCTAAATTAGACCCAAGTGTTACGGGGACCAAGGTGCCTAAAATTAAGGATCGGGGCACCCATGGGCACCATAATCCTACCCTAGGAACCCTAGTTAAAGACTAGAAATGACCAATGACCAAATAACGAAACCCGAGGCTCCCTAAGAGACAACCAAAATTGTGAAAACAAATGACAATGACAACTAACCCAACTGAACAAGAATAGGGGATCAGCCATTAGTGAATACTTTTCTTACGTGAGATCCATATATAAAACAACATACTTGGCGGTATAAATGTAATATTATCTTATTTAAATTCTTCATCTTCCTCATCTCCTTAATATTTCCATCATTTCTCTCCCTTCATATCATACATATTCCACTACCTTCATTTTGCATCTTTCTCTCCCTTTTTCTTGATTTCACCCTCTACTCTGTCATCTTCTCTCATCTTATCTTCTCCTTGTTCATCCTTCCTCATTCCCTTCTTCTACCATCCTTATCTCTTATCCTCTTCCACATCTTTCATTCGATTTTTATCCTCCATCTCCACCCACTCTATTCCATACCATTTTCTTCTTCACCTCGACTTTTCTCTCCTCATTTTTCACTTACCTATAATGAACCACTACTTATGTCCATTCCTTTTTCTTGTCTTTCTAGTCTCAATCATTATATCCTTCAACACATCTCCACACCTAACATTCAAGGCCGATTACAACATTTCTCCATTTGTGCACCGCAACTCATCCATTTTCTTATACCCTATTCTCTACCTCCTCTCTGCAGAGTTGACCTCTCCTCTTTTCAAGATTTTTGTCATCTTTTTCATTCTCATCGCCTTCTCTTGAGGGGTATCATCAAATCATGTCCCCAATCACATCTTCCCATGATATTTTTTTCTTCGAGGATACCATAACATTCATCACCTACCACCTTCTATTATCACTAACAAACATTTGCTCTACCTTTTCTTAGCAAAAGTAGATTGAATTATTCCCCCATTCTCATGAGTAAAAAGTTGTTCTAATTTTTTCTTAGAGAATGCTTTCTCTTTTCTTCCTCTAATAACTTCTTATCAAAGGAACACCTTCCTTAAGAAGAATCTCTTCAAAAATTTCAATCTTTCCACCTGGGGCATATTCATCCATCTTGTCTACTTTCTTTGAAAGGACACTACTTTCATAGTACCCTTCCAAAGAGGGGCAAATGTAGACACCCCAATTTCACACCTCTTCTAAATCAATTAATTTCCCCATTCCATTTCCCACAAAAATCCACATTGAATTAATCAATGTTAATTGATTAATTAATCCATTTCAATCCCTAAATTAAACCTAATCTTCCTCACATGCCAAATATTCCCCATGTCCCCCATTTGCAAATTAAATATTTAAGTTTAATTCTTGTCCATTCCTCATGTCTCCCACTCACTTAATCATGCTTACTTTTCCAAATCACGATTACCCCAAACCCCCTAATTAATACCAATTTTAGGCTATAAATAGAGCCTTACCCCCCTCTTTCATAACAAGATTAAAATCCTATCGAGCTCTTACAATCTTATTGCACACAAAGCATCCCATTGATCTCTTCTTAATGTCCGAATAACCCCAATTTTTTAATCCCAAATTCATTATACCCACATCCTTGGTGCAAAGTTGAAATTGACCATTGCTGCAACGAAGGTTTTATCACATTTACAATGTAGCTACACTTCAAATAGTCCAAGCCCGTCCATAGTCTATTGCCCATTATGAGGTTTGCAACATAAACACATGAAAGGAGGTATAATCTCGGTTTGTAATAGTTTCTTATTATTTGGTGATTTCTAGAGCTTACACTTAGCCATAACCTTATTCACACATCTCGTGATATAAACCTTAGGCTAAATCATCATAATTTCTTACATCTTATTTAACCAATTGTGATATACACTTTAGGCTAAATCATCACATCCTAAAATATCATTCTACAACTTCGAGATCAATTCACTCAATGTCACATTCCAATCTTACACATGATATCATCTTACAATTCAGTAATCAACACTTTTTTGGCATCTAATTAAATATTCTAGAATTAACACTCTACGATTTATTCATCAACTCTTTCTAACAAATGATTAGAAAATTTCTCAAACCATTTCTTGATGACACACTCTCGCTTACGCTTCATTCTTATCGCTAAGGGGGCATAAATAAATGAACCTCATTACATACATA
The DNA here is from genome assembly GCA_018340775.1 of Taxus wallichiana var. yunnanensis. Lineage (NCBI taxonomy): Eukaryota > Viridiplantae > Streptophyta > Pinopsida > Cupressales > Taxaceae > Taxus > Taxus wallichiana. The sequence continues at coordinate 97,462,480 of CM031242.1, forward strand.
CACATCATGTAACATTCCCATTTTAAGACTTTAGAAACAAGGGAATTTTCTTTTACATAATGGTCTCTATTCTAAATTAACATAATTTAGAACACACATTCCAACACCAAACTATCTCATAATAGAAAACCATATGTATCTGTAATGACTCGGTGAAACACTTATCTCTCATTTCATGACTCGGTACTAAACTGATCTCTCATGTTACTTAGTAATTTGTATACAACGTATACTTGGTTCCTTTACCTTTTTAGGGTACCCAAGTGTTCTTCTTAAGAGGAATATCTGAATATGTGTTACCAATATTCATTTGAAATCCCGATTCTTAAACTAGGTGACATAGGACAACGTAACCAACAACTTGCAATACTTTGGCCAAAGATTCTAAACATGTTTATCATGTTTACATTCCTAGATGACATACTCATCAAACGGAATAAGTACTTCACCACACTTGATCTGTTATCTAGAGTGGTCTTTACCGACTTTCGTTAGTCCTACTTGATTCAAAGTTTTACCTTAGACAAGGTTAACAACATGCCCTAGTGTGAAAGACTACTTGCAGTGACTAAGGGTACATAGACTTACTCAATCGAATTAAGCCGATTAGGTGTGTTTAGTTATCCTAAGTAAATGTGAGTTGACCTTGACACTAGATAATGTCCCTATCTCTACATAGGAAGAACTATGATCCAGTCATTCACTTATGTTAATCAAGTTGAAAAAACTATGTGGGGTGTTGATACATGTCAACTCAGTATCATAATATCCTCCAAATCAGCATTTTGGTCAAATTCAAAATCAGCATGTCTACCCATATGAGCAGCAAAGATGCAAAGTCGGTTTGGTCATGAAGCACATCAAGAGCAAGGGTACGCATGCAATGAAAACAATCAAATGGAAGATACTGATTTTGTGGAAAAAATCCAAAGATGGAGGTGAAGATGGTGCAATCAAGAGCAACACTCAAATGAAAGCTTTCGGGAATTGGTTGCGGGACTCCTTGTCCACGGGAGGCCCTTTTCCAAGACACTTCAGCCCTCAGGAGAAGCTGGACTTCATGATGAAGATGCTGCCCCAACTTGCACAATGGACAGCAGAAATAGAGGCCTATGAACTTGGTGTTGAACAACCTTGTCAATGGGTAAGTCCTACACCATCATCTGGTTTTTCTCACCCCATCACTCAAGCAGCATCATCTCATTTGGAATTTCAAATTCTAGATCCAGTCAATGCTGCCCCAGGAGTTAATTCCATTTCTCCATTCCCTAGTCTCCCACCACACCTCAATTCTTCTTTCCCCTTTCCTTCCAAACAGTCATCCCCTCCACAAAAGCTAACAGAAATACCCCCCTCCTCCGGAGAAACAAGAGTTTATACCTCCTCCACCACCATGAAAAATTGCCAAGACATTTGAGTTATAATCCACTTCTCCTCTTGCATTCCCAAATCCATGTTGGGAGGATAAAAATTAGAATGCCGCTTAAGGAAAACAACAACAAAAAGAAAAGCCAAATAAGGATGAATAAATTCAAAGTCCAAGAGTTGGGTTCTTAAATTTGGGATGACAAAGATCCCTTGATGGTTAAGCCTTCGAGAAGAGGTTGGAGTTGGAGAAAAAGTGATGGTTAGGACTTATTTTGTGGCAGCAGAAGAAGAGCAAAAGAAGAAGCGGATCAACAAATCGGTTTGCTCAGAAAGTAGTGTCCATGTTGGCACTCTATTTGAAGGGAATGCTGATTCAATTCAAGTTACACAATCATCCATAGAGGAAGAAAGCTCAGAAGAAGATCTTGCAGTCCCAACTTGTCCTCTAGAGTAGCAGATTGAAGAGTTTGACTTGACAAACTTCATGCTAGAAGAAGAGTTCTATCAAGAGCAGGATTGTCTTCAAGTAGTAGAGGAGGAAGAAGCTGCTCTAAATCCAAAAGAAGAGGAGCACATTCTAGTTGTGGAGGAGAAAATTGCAGATCCAAGGGCTTTGAGTGCAAAGCAGGCTACAAGAGAACCTTCAATTCTTCTTTCTACTTCATCTCTCTCGAGTTCTAGTGCTAAAGAAGAGTTTGATCTCTCAAACTCAATGTTGGAGGATGAAAGAAACCATGATGATCAAGTTACAAATCAAGAGGACACCATGGAGGAAGTTGAGCATTTGCAGCAAGAAAACCATGAGGTAGTGTATCTATCAGATTTGGAGGACTGTTTTGATGAAGAAGAACCGGTTGAGTTTCCACCATTCTCTCTTTCATCTTCCACGTCCCAAATACTTGAGCCTACTGTCATGAAGGAGAGCATTCATTTGCAGCAGCCTGCATCTTATAGTAGCTCTTTGGAACTAAGATTGGAAGATTTTAATCTTTCATGTTCTTCATTGGAAGAAGAGAAAGGGCACAAAGGTTCTACAATCGCTTCCACACCATCCATTCAAGAAGGTATACAAGAAGACTCCATTTTGGAGTTTAAAATCGAGAAACTATGGGCATATCAAATGGATCATACCTTGCTCGATAAGGTATTTGACTTCATTGGAGTCAAAGGAGAAGTCACAACCACCATGCTTGCTTCTAAGCATGAGGGTGAGCTACAAGTACCAAGGATCAGGTGTCATACCTCTTCAATCCAAATGCGAGCAACTAAAAGAGGTATTGGATTTGTTTTCAGTTGACACCTTGATGATTTGGGTAGAAGACCAGCTTCTTGTTGATTTTCCACTTATTCAATCAGCCATGTTCAATGCCAAATCAGTTGCATGGTTGCAATTTTGAAAAAAGGAAGCTATTTTGCACAACCAATTGCAGGGGTTTGTTTAGCTTACCTTTGCTTCTAGTTAGAGTAGGATAGGTAGTTTTGCTTTCAGGTAAAGAAGTTCTTGTGCACACTTTGCATGTTCCATTTGGAACATGTATGATTTTCAGATTTTGTACATAGTTTTGGTGCTGCTTGGTTTTGCTCTTGCACAGTCCCATTTCAAAGGGTTTCCAAGTGGCTCGAGAGGAGGTTTTCAAAGCTCGATCAGGTTTGCATAGCTGCTACAACTCATGACTCCATGCCCAATGGATGCTTCAAGCATCCAGTAACTTCATCCAAGAGGCAGATGACCAAGCCGAGTCACCAAAATTGTTATCCAAAATTCACCCCTCAAGGTAATTTTGATAACATGCATCAAATTATTCAGTCCTGAGCAAGTAGATTGATTCGAGGCCCAAAATCATGTTTTTTGGGGTCCCCTCGGCCTTTTTCTAACTCCCCCATCCAAGAAGAAATCCCAACGAGTTATAAAAAATAGAAAAAATGCAAAAAAATAAGGTTAATGACTGTTTTAAAGCATTTTAGGTCATACTGAGGTTCGTCGTACCAAGCTTGGGGCTGAAAAACAAAGGAAATCGGCTTAGTCGGACATTTTTGTCCCAAGCGTCCATGCGGGAGGTTGGGATGTCGGGACATGAAAATCCAAATTAGCCAAAAGCAAGAAAAAATGTCTAAGTATTTTGTTTCGCGTGGTTTGGGACAGCCGGGACAAAAGTACGCGAGGTACGCGTGGGACACAAATTGGCCGATTTGCCGGACTGCAGTACCCATTTCGGGTGGTTCGGAGATATTTGTCCCAAGTAGTCCAGGGACAGTTGGGAAAAAGGTATGCAAGGGATGCATGGGACGTGAAAAGGTGAAAAATCTGCAAGCAGGGACAAGGAAGCCCGAATCAGCCGATGCAGGAGAATGTGTCCCAGGAAGTGGCGGGGAAAAGAGAAGGACTTAGAAAATTTTCCAAGTTTCAGTCAAAGTTTTCAAAGGTAAAAGTTTTGGCCCACCGCATCGAATGGAATCTTGACACATGTCATCCAAGTGGCAGAGTGCGGGGGAAATGGGAAATTTTCCCAAAGTGAAAAATGCCAAATTTTCGAAGGGCAAAGTGTGCCCCTCAGGCCCGAGCCAATAAAATAGTGCCACGTGTCCAAGTGGCAAAAGATTTAAGGAAGGGCCCGAAAGAAATTTTCAAAGGATGAGCCCGTGGATGAATCAGAGCCTAACACATGTCATCCAAGTGGCGGAGTGCGGGAAAATTTGAAATTTTTTCCAAAGACCAAAGAGGTAAAATTCAAAATTTTTCCCGCCGATCCGTTTTGGGCCCGTTTTTGCCCTAAATCTTCAAATGGCCATAACTTTCGATCCAGAGCTCAGATTTTCACGTTCTTTATATTAATGGAAAGTTGGTGAAATTATCTACATAATTCCAGGTTCAATCTTGCATTTTGGTTTAGTTTGGAGAGATAAAATCAAGAAACATCTCTGGCACGTGGTAATGGCCAGAAGTGACGTTTCAACAACCAGTTTTAATGCAAAATGGATCGCATTCTTCTTCAGCATGGCCAAAATGTCAGGGCATGGGTATGTAAGGATGCCCATGCTATTTTAATGCATCTTCATTCAATGAGGAATGGCTCCCACATTTTTACACATTTTCTCTCTCCTGGGCTCGACCCATGCATTGTAAAAAGCCAGATTTGGCTCATTTTTGGGGGTGAACATTTCTTTGGATAGCAGGCTCCCCTTTTTCACCTTAGAAGTGATTTTTGGAAGTATCAGACCTCTTCTAAAATTGTAACAGGTTTTCTACCTCTTTGATGTTGTAATGCAGGATTTTTGACAGTGGAAATGACAATGCAGGCTCTGTGAATGGGTTTCAGTCCTTTGTTTGTGTTGCTTGCTTCATTTCAGACCTCTGATTACATCTTATCACTTGTGCATGATGTTTTATGTTGCATTTTATGATATGTGTCTATCTGCAGAACAAGAAGTGTTCACCACTCCTTTTCTGGTGTATCACCGCTTTAGTGTAGGCTTTCATTTTATGCATTCTCTCTCCCTGGTCCCTTGGAAATTTAGATTAGAATAGTTAGTTTCCCCTGCATTAGAGTAGATTGTGGTAGGTAGTTTAGGAGCAAGAACTAGCTTTCTCTGGAGGTCTATCTCAAGTAGCAAGTCCCACAACTTGGAGATAGTACCCATGTTATCCAATCACACTATGAGTTCAAGTATATGCACTTGTATAAATGTTAGGGTGCTGTGATTTGGTGATAATGAGTTTAGCACGCTTGGTGGGACTTTAGAGGTCTTCCACTTTATCTTTGATAGGTTGGTGTGTTCCTGTTAAAGATCCAGCCTTTTAGAGGCATATTCAAAAGCACATCTGACGACTCCATTTGGTAAATAACTCATTCTCTGAGTTGCAACCCGATTTTCCATCCATATTTCTTTCCATCTCTTTCATTATTTTCCATTCCATGAAGTTATGCAATCATGACTTCATTTCCATCATGGAATTCACATTTTCAACAACAAAAGATATCGGACCTCCAACATGTTTTACAAATCCTCCAAATCAGCATTTTGGTCAAATTCAAAATCAGCATGTCTACCCATATGAGCAGCGATGCAAAGTCGGTTTGGTCATGAAGCACATCAAGAGCAAGGGTAAGCATGCAATGAAAACAATCAAATGGAAGATGCAGATTTTGTGGAAAAAATCCAAAAGATGGAGGCGAAGATGGTGCAATCAAGAGCAACAACTCAAATGAAAGCTTTGAATTGGTCATGCGGACTCCTTGTCCATGGGGAGGCCCTTTTCCAAGACACTTCACCCTCGGGAGAAGCTGGAGTTCATGATGAAGATGCTGCCCCAACTTGCACAATGGACAAGCGAAATAAATAGAGGCCTATGAACTTGGTGTTGAACAACCTTGCAATGGGTAATTCCTACACCATCATCTGGTTTTTCTCACCCCATCACTCAAGCAAAGATCATCTCATTTGGAATTTCAAATTCTATATCCAAAAATGCTGCCCAGAGTTAATTCCATTTCTCCATTCCCTAGTCTCCCACCACACCTCAATTCTTCTTTCCCCTTTCCTTCCAAACAGTCATCCCCTCCACAAAAGCTAACGAAATACCCCCTCCTCCAGAGAAACAAGAGTTTATACCTCCTCCATTACCACAAAAATTTCCAAGCCATTTGAGTTACAATCCACTTCTCCTCTTGCATTCCCAAATCAATGTTGGGAGGATAAAAATCAGAATGCCAGTCAAGGAAAACAACAACAAAATAAGGCTACAAGTTAAAACTGTATGAGAGGTAGGTATGTAGATAAAACGTGCTTCCTAACCAATTAATTACATGCTTATGTTCATTATAAAATGAACAACTTGAATCATGTTATTACATAATAGATCTTGCATTTATGAGAGTGTTAATTAGTTTCTTACTAATTTCAGCCCTAGCTTAAATAAGTTCCATACAAACCTTTTATTTTAGACTTCATGTAAATGAAGTCTAAATTCCATTTTAATTCCTTTCCAAGCATTCCTAATTTTTATTAAGGAAGTTTGCTTAAGGAATAACACTTTCAATTATTTAATTTCAATATTCATGATACATTTAACAAGATCTTAGGTTATGTCTATGATTCATTTTATGGGAAGTATCTTTCTCCCCTAAATTATGGCTAATATCCATTTATAAAACAAATTGCACATGATTAACTATAGCAGGGTTTACACATATACATCCATATAATTCAAATACGGTCATTTTTATAATGATTGAGGATCTCCTTATGAGTGTCAACTTTATAAGTTACATCTCTACTTGAGAAAATAACCCAACTAACATCTCAGATTCCTACCCCAACCATCCATATTATTTAAGTATATAAACTTCCCTTCTTTATTAGGGTAATACATAACAATTCAGCCCAATTCAAGACAAGAAGTATTACAAATAAATATTATTTACAAATCGTCACATCTTTTATTCATCAAGAGGGAGTGATATATTTACTCGAATCCAAAAGTTTTTCGAGATTACAAAGTATTAATACATCAAGACAAAACTAAATCTTATTACAACTTTCTTTTCTAACAAGTACATCTCAACTAATGAAGCCACATAGAATCAAAATAAGGATGTAATTTCTTTAGTAAAATAGATGTAACTTCCTATGTGTCTTTTTCCTTTCATCTCTTACGAGATCCATCTACAAAATTGTTAGCATGGGTCAGTTCATTAAACCCCAGCATGATAAGCACTATATCATTAAAATGATGTGCTTTTAAATAAATGTTTAATAAAAAGAACTATGATGTTTATAAAATAATCTAGAAAACACAACCAAAACTAATAGAAAGACACATCCATAAAGAATACAATCCAAGAAGAAGAGATAGCTATTTTAAAGTATTTAATCAAAAGTAAGGTTTAGTAAATCAACCTATCAACCCCATATTTTCATCATAAAACTCATTTCAACATGCTATTAACAAAACATCAATGTTAAAGAAGAATTAACATTTCATCTTAAATTTACCTTCACTTCCGTAACCAATTTAAGCTCCTTTAATCACCTAAGTATAGTTATTAAGAAGAAATATAAGATACATAAAATTACATTTCGATTAATCCTACTATTTGCACAACAATGAATATTACCTTGTAGCTAATTATCCCATTGTCTCATACTCATCCTAAAGCCTAAGATGAGAATTAATCCTAGATAATATCATATAGAAAAGTAAGGGTAACTAAATCGTCATAAACAATCAAAGTAATATTGATTGAATAATCCTAAAATTACTGCATTCATATTAGTATTCAACTCATGGTAGCAGTCAAAGATCACAAACATACAAACATTATGAAAAGTATAAGGTTGCTTCTATCAGCCTAAGAAAAAAATATAACATTCGGGCCTCACACAAGCCACACAATCATTAATATTTGAAAAAGGAGTAGATTGGTTTCAGATTCGAACTTATACAAGACTTGATACTCCCCTCTAGGTGTATCATACACTTCTATTTTGTTTCCATAAGGATATTTATACACTAAGTCCTATCACAAGGTCAAAAACTGATATAAGATAAAAAAGACAAGAGAAGGAACAACAATGATACCTCAGTGAACAATTTTCCCATCCTAAGATTGAAGAGGGAATGAGTGAGATTTGAGTCTCCTCATTTGTCCAAACTCTTCTGAAGAAGAGTAAAATTTTCAAATGCAAAGAATAATGAAAAGACACAGAACAAATTTTCGTATGAATAACACACAATAAGTGTAGAAATAGTTAAGAATAGTTCACATACAACCCAATCAATATCTAAACAGAGATTCAACCAAGTCCCGAATTGGATGAGTATAGAAGAACTAGAAAAATGGAAGGTAAATCAAACATCCAACCTTTATCTTTCATATTTTCAAGAAAGATGAGATCAAAAACACAATTCCATCAAGAGGATTACGAATTGATTCATTTCCTAAAAGCCTAGTGAACAAAGGAAAAATATAACAACAGGTCTAATCTGAAACATACCTCCAATGAACTCAAAACCATCTATCTAGAACACGATAAACATTCGAGAATCATCCAAATAAGAGCTAACATTCATCAACAATTGAACATCAACATCAAACCCAAAATATCTGTTATCGAGCTCAAAAGCCTAAAGTTTGTTAAGAGATCATGCAAAAACATACATCAAGACAAAATCAACTTTAACAGATATGCAATCATGTGTACTTTCAACGAAATGAGAAATAACAACAATCCAATACCCTAAATGAGTTTTCAGACTTAAACATGAAGTGGGTATTCCTTTGATTACCTACAATCCCGAGTAAGTTCAAATAGAATAACGCTTTCTTTCGAAATTATCAACAATTAGACACAACGTCAACAATTTATATTTCTCGTGATGTATACACAAGAACTCCTTGAAGTTATTTTAATGACAACAAAAAGAGGACATACAAATAAAAATCTCGTGGTTTATTCTTAACCTTACTAATGTTCAAAACATGCAACTCTTAACATATGTTTTTCCTCAATCAAGAACAAACGACGGTCTTCAAGTCTAAAATAGAAAGGAAAACATACAAAAACACTAGAACAACAAGATATCGTGCAATGGTCAAGATATCTATTGGGTTTTAAAATGATACTTTAACAAAACCACAGGTCGGGGACATCAAATCCCTCCTCTTTATGGGAGAGGCTACCTTATTGAAAACAAACAACAAAGCTTATATACAAATGTACAAATTTCATCTTAAGGCTGAAATTAACCTCGTGAAATGCCTTTTTACCAAAATAGCTTATCAATACAAACGAATGGAAGAAACTGAAGAAAGGAAAGAGTAGAATATAATAATACTTTTAGGAAATATAGATAACATAGTATAACCTTATATGTACTGAGTAAAGGTGACACCGAACAAAATCATTCACATTCACAACATAAGATATAATTCCATAGACACAAAGTTCTAGAAATCATATCAATAAGAACACAAAGTTTCTTATTATAGAAGATAAATGATCCATAGATTTCAGGTAAGCAAGAAGAGACAATAGATGAAGATAGAGAGAAAGGGGAAATTCTTTTGTATTGATTGCTTTCAATTCTATTTACACTTCAAAAGTATCAGAGTCCAACCTTTTGCAATGAGAAAAGATCTTACATTTATAGATGAAGTGAAGAGAGGAGAAGAAGAGAAGGAAAGAAATCTGATTTGGAAGCTCAACCACTAGCCATCAATTCTTCTACAAATCCACCTATAATCTGTCAAGTCTAGTTCTGCATGTCTTTGGTGTGTTGAAGAAGGAAGGATGGAAGATTAGATCAAATTTGATCTAGTTGAAGCATCCATCACATATTAATGGCATGAAAGATGTTTTCCATATTTTCACCCAAATCAAGATATCCAGTTGGTTCTCCTGTCTCTGTTTGGCGTGTTAGAGAAGGAAGGATGGAAGATCGATTAAATTTGATCTAGTTGAAGCAAATCCGATCACATATTAATGGCACGAAAGATGTTTTCCATATTTTCACACAAATCAAGATATCGAGTTGGTTCTCCTCGTCTGCTTTGGTATGTTGGAGAAGGAAGGATGGAAGATTAGATTAAATTTGATCTAGTTGAAGCGATCCAAGGATGGAAGATCAGATCAAATTTGATCTAGTTGAAGAAGTCTGATCACATATTAATGACACGAAAGATGTTTTCCATATTTTCACACAAATCAAGATATCCAAATCGGTTCTCCCTATCTGCTTTTGACATGTTGGAGAAGGATGGAAGATCAAATTAAATTTGATCTAGTTGAAGCAATCAGATCACGTATTAATGGTGTGAAAGAATTTTTCTATATTTCCAACCATAAAATCCTACTAAAAACAATATTTTATGCTTCCATGGTATAGAGGAGACCAATATCTTTCTAACAGTATAAAATTTGTCAAATTTCGAGCACTGGAGCAAAAGTTATGCTCATTTGAATATTTGAATCGAATCAGACAAAAATGGTGAAAATGCAATTTTCACAAAATGGATCCGCGGCCCAAAATTGAAATTGCACCTTTAGCGCAAAGATGCAAGGTGAAAAAGTCTCCCTCAAACCCCATAGGCCTGTAACTTCACTTTTGATATAGGTCTGACACGTGGCTTTACCTGAGTGGTAACAGAGTCGTGGCTCACTTTATAATTTTACTTCTTTTGGAAACAAGGCTCAAAATCTCAAAGTTCTCCACCGACCCGCTTCCCCATTTTGAATTTTCAATGTGGGCTCAAGACCCCAGTGGAGTCGTGGAGAATTTTATAACTTTTAACTCTCTTTTTGGAAATAAAACCAAAATTCCCAAAATGTTCTAATGGCCCGCCTTCTCGTTTTGACTTTCAATGTGGGCTCAACATTTGACTTTATCCCTTGGCATGAGCGGGGCCGCGGTTCACTTTATCACTTTACGCCTTTTATGGAAACAAAGCCAAAATTCCTAAAGTGTCCCAACAACCTATGTCTCTGCTTTGAATTTTTAATGCAGCTTAACATTTGACTTTATCCTTGCATGAGCAGGGGCCACGCTTCATTTTTGTAACTTTACTCCTTTTGGAAATAAAGCCAAAATTCCCAAAAGACTCTGATGACCTACCTTCCCACTTCAAATTAAACATGGCCACGTGTCCCTTTGCAGGCATGTTCTGATATTTTTTTGTTTTGACTAAGTCCCTCTATTTGGTGAAGGCATTATGTCTGACCCGGACATGTGGAGGATTCCCACTCATTTGGAGACTCTATTTGGACCTGACCTTCAAAGGGGAGCCTATTGGACACGTGGAGAGATAACACACATTTGGGACATACTTTTGGATTTTCCCCTTGAAAGAGTGTCGAAGGGACGTGTGGGGCTTTCCACTGGTTCTCCTTTCCTTAGCCGATTCAATGGCTGATTCTATGCCTTTTGACTTCTGTTGGACCCTAGACACGTGGAGAGATGGTGCTTGTTTGGGTAACCACCGTTGGCTTGAACCCTTAAAGGTGCACCGATGAGACACATGGTGAGTTGGCACACATTTGGGACCTGCTTTTGGATTCTACCCCGAAAGAGCAAAAAGGGACACGTGGGGTTTCCCACTGGTTCTCCTTTCCTTAACCGATTCAACTTCTGGTTTTTCCTCTTTTGACTTTTATTGGACCTCTAGACATGTGGAGAGTGGTGCTTGTTTGGGGAACCACCTTTGGCTTTGACACTTGAAGTTACACCATGAGACATGTGGTGCCGTCCATTGGCCTTAGATTTTTTAACGACCCATTTAACTTTTTTTGAGGCTCGATCACGTGGAGGGCTAACACTCATTTGGGGTCTCCGTCCCTTGGGTCTCACTTCTAGATTTGCACCGATGAGGCACGTGGCACCTTCTGTGGGTCCGTTGCTTTGCCTCGAGTCGACTCACATGTGAAGTCCAAAACTTCAAGCCCTTTCTTCAATCTTCTCCTATGTGCTCTGATATCCTTTGATGCCATTGGCCTCCTTTTCCGACCTTACCCCTTCATCATTGGATTTAGAATGTGGGCTCACATGACTGAACCACCGCTTCTGATTTTCTTCGGGGTCATGTTTGATCAATTTTGTCAGGGGAAAAATTGGGATAATAGGCACCAACTCAATTTTTTTGAAAATTAACTTGAAAAATGAGGGGAATTTTGAGGGTGACAATAGCTGTCTCTTTCTGGGGATGACTTGGGCTGACAAAGGAACAAGGTAAGATCAAGAACCATAGAAAAACTCTAGGAAAGTAGACCAATGCCTTATCCATTGGGAAAATAGAGTCAAAGGTGAAGCAATACAAAAGACAACACACATGGAAGGGAAACAAACCAAAAGGAAAATCCAAAAATAAAACACCGCACACAATATATACAAAAGGACTGGCTAATCACCTAGGACTTGAACAAATTCAAATATTGCCCACTATAAGGAAGTGGGAGAGAGGATCCATCCATATAATCTAAGTAGAAAGAATTTTCTCTAGCAAAGTGTCTGATTTTGAAAGGTCCAAGCCAAAGAGAATCAAATTTACCATGGCTTCCTCAAGGTTCATGCCTTTTGTCCCATAAGAACAATGTATCCCACTTGAAAATCTCTGGGTCTATCCTTCTTATCAAACAAAGATTTCACCTTCAGTTGATGAGCTGAGATCCTATCAAAAACTTGCATCCTATCTTCATCTAACTTTTGAAGATACGTGATCCTCTTATCCAAGGAACTGATGAAACTTGAATCCTCAATATCCCTCATTAAGTGTAAGGCTGGTAATTCCATTGTTACTAGTAATTGAGATTCAACACCATACACCACCTAAAATGGAGACATCCCAATTTCTCTTTTGGGTGTAATTCTATCTACCTAGAGAGCATCATAGAGCTTCTTGTGCCAATTCCTTTGAGAGTCATTGACAAGCTTCTGAATGATGGTTACCAGATTATTATTTGTTGATTCCGCTTGTCCATTCCCTTGAGGATAATAATATGAAGAATGAGCAAGGGAAATTCCATAGCCATAGCAAAAATACATCATCTCAGAAGAAGAAAAATTGGAAGCATTATCAATCACAATTTTGATTGGTACCCCAAACCTTATCAAGATGTTCTCCTTGATGAAATTACACACCACCTTAGAAGTAGTGCTTTTGACTAGAATAGCCTCTACCCACTTTGTGAAGTAATCTGTAGCAGTTAGTACATAAGTATGTCCAACACTAGAAGGTGGGTTAAGAGTTCCAATGAAATCCAATAGCCACTGTTGGAAAGGCTCATCAATCACTACTGGTTTGAGTGGTAAAGCAACCAACTTAGGTCTCCCAACAAAATTCTGATAGGCTTCACACTTACCTACCAATTTTGATGCATCTCTAACAATGTAGGTCAATAGTACCCTGCATGAAGGATTTTATGGGTAGTGATAGTAGAAGAGAAATTCCCTCCACAAGCTTGATCATGAAAATCTGAAAACAACTTCTTCTATTTCTTTTTGTGCACACATTTAAGGAATCTTCCATTAATGCCTCGCTTGGACAAAGCATTTTCCCATAATACATACTATGCAGAACTTATATTAATATCTCTCTTTTCCTTCGCACTCAAATGGGATGGACACTCTCCATAAATAAGAAAATGTGAAATATCAGCATACCACTCATCTGTTGAACTAAGGAAGAGAACAACAGGAACATCAACTACTTTTATGGACAATTCTTCATCAGCCCTTTCAGTAATAAGCTCATACAAGCCTTTACCCCAAACTAACTTAGTTGGCTTGATATCAAGGTTATATTATTTGAATTTTCTACCCAATTGCCTCTCTTAGTTACAAACTCTTGTTGTGTAAGAATAGACTTGATGGTTGTATCAGGTACAAGCATAAAAAAGTGAGAATTAAGAATATAAAAATGAAATTTCTTGACAGCTTTGACCACCGCAAAAGCATGTTTCTCCATCATAGTATATTTCAATTCATGAGCTTTTAGAACATAGCTCATGAAGGCAATTGGGAGTTCATGATCCTCATAATTTCTCTGAGTTAGCACAAAAGACAAGGTACTCTCCGTAGTATAGCAATAGATGATAAAATCCTTGCTGAAATGAGGACATGCTAAGATGGGAGTTTTAGTAATGGCTTTCGATACCTTCAAATTATTCTTTACCTTCGGAAGTCCAACCAAAGTTTTTCTCTCCTTTCATCATGTGAGAAATGCTCATAGTCAGTTCTATAAAATCAAGAATGAATCCCCTCATGAAGTTTATCTTACCAAATAAAGAGTGAACACCCTTTTTACTTGTGGGGAGAGGAATTTTTGGATTGCTTAATCTCTTTCTGGATCTATCTTGATTCCTTCTTTGGAGAAAATATGCCCTAGTAACTTGCCTTCAGTAACACAAAAGATAGACTTCTTAGGATTGAGGGAAACTCCATGTTCTCTGCATTTTTGAAGAATTGTTTCCAGATGCTGAAGATGATCTGCCCTTGTTTTGGAAAAAATAGTCAAATCATCAAGGTACACAACAATACACTTTCCCTTTAGACTTCCAAAATCTAAATCCATTGCCCTCTGGAAAGTGGCACCAGCATTGATAAGACCAAATGGCATTCTCTTGTAGGAAAAGGTGCCCCAAGGGGTAGTAAAAGCAATCTTGTGCTGATCTGGGGTACTAAATTCCACTTGATTGTATCCAGAGAATCCATCTAGCATAGACAACATCTCAGAGCCTGAGACAACTTGTAAAACTTGATCCATCATGGGGAGTGGATAGTTGTCTTTTAGAGAGGCTGATTCAAATTCTTGAAGTCTACACAGATGCGGATCTCACCATTCTTTTTTCTGACAGGCACAATGTTGGCAATCCATGTTGAATGATGTATAGGGAAAATAATCTTGTATTTTAGTAACTTCTGGATCTCTTGAAAAATAGTATTAACAATCTTAGGATTGTACTACCTTTACTTCGCTTAAAAGTTTTGATCCTAGGTTTTAAAGGGATATAGTGCTACATCTCCTTTGGTTGAAAAGCCTTAAGATATTCATATGAATATGCAAGAACATCAACATAATTCTTTAATAGGTTTACTGCTTTCTTCTTCTCTTCTTGAGTGAAACATTTTCCAATATTCACCACCTTGGGTTCATCATTACTTCCAATATTGACATTCTCATAATCGTAGATTCTTGAGTCCTTGAGAAGATTTAATTTGATGAACCTATCATGTTTATGAAATAAATCTTCTAGACTCACCAGTCCTTAGGGGATATTGTTACCCTTCAACTTAATACAATCATCCCGATCCATCTCTTCCTTGATAGCTTCCTCATTAGAGGGCACATGTTCTCTAGGAAGAGTCTCACTTCCTTCAAAATATAACTGATTAAAGTTATCTTTAAGCTCCAAGAAAGAGAGCAAGTGTTGATCATCATTGAAAACCTACCAGTTGCTTTCATTATCCGGCACACTAGGGCTATGAATCATTTCAATGGTAAATTTATCTTGAGAGAAATCTAGATGAAGGATCAACAAAGATCCTAAGACAACTAGAGAATCAACTCTAGTATTATTTTCTCTTGGCACAAATTCAATTGAGAAAGCATCAAGGAATTCAATGGAATCCCAAAATGGATTTCTCTAATGTTTCAATCTCCTATTCTTGACTTGGTAAATATCCCCGACTGTTTCACAATCAACTTTGCATCACCACAAGCACAAATATTCTTTACTCCTATTTCCTTTTCCATGCTCAACCCAAGGATGAGAGCCTCATAGTCAGATGTAATATTTGTATTTTCAAAATGAAGCTTAAAAGAAAATGGATGAATCTTCCCTTTTGAGAGATTAACACCACACCAGCTCCAACCAGCTTGAAGAGCAGCTTCCATCAAACTCCAAAGTCCAAATGCCATTGAGATCATGAATCTCTCCCTTAGGAAGACTTGCCTCATCCTCTAACATGATCATATAGTTGCCATGCCCTGTATCTTCATAGAGTATTTTTTCTTTTGGATCATCAATATTTTACACAATATACTCAGTTTTCTTTTCTAGTAACAACTTTCTTATTTTTCCATTGACCAAGATCAAAGCATGTGACTAGTCCATCTAAATTTCACCTCCTACCTCTTTACAAAAATTCCTACTTAGCAACATACCATATGAGGGAGGAATATCAACAACCAAAATAGTGGCTATAACCCTTTTCTTTGGAAAAGCAACGAAGGCTACTTGTGCATCTTTAATCCTCCCAACCAAAGGCACTTCTCTACTCTCCATGGAATAATAGGAACCAAAGGTACGTGTTAGAGTTAGGCCCAAAGCATGAGCTACTTTTACAGGCATTACATTGTCTAATGCTCTTGAGTCTTTAACACAAGTACTGAGTTTATGACCAGCTATGAGGAGAGTCACATAGAATGGTTCAATTTTCTCATTAGGGGGTGAATGTAAATGACAAGGCTTTGTTGAGGTGAGGAAGAGGGAGTGGGAAAAATACCTTTAGAATTATTGGATGAGGCTTTGGATTTAGAATTGACAAAGTTTACCATTTTAGAAAAAGATTTTGGATGGGTTTGGTAAAATTCTACCTCTGAGATTTGGATTTTGGTCTTTTTGAGGTGATCAATGATATCAAAAGACCCGTAGGTGGATGGGGCATCACTACTAGGAACATGAGAAACTTTTGATTTATCAACTTTAGGAATTGCAAGACAAGAAGTTTTGGAAATAGAGGTAGAATGAGGAGGATTAACATTACTCACCTTTTACGTGGAGTCCGTGGGAACATGAGCTCCTCTTCTTACAACCACTAGAATAGTTATAGGAAACTCCTTGGATTTCTTAGTAGGCTGCATCACTTTTTCTTTTCTATTTTTTTTCACTCATGAGTCATAACAACATATGAATCACTATTCATCTCTACCACTCTTTCATCATATTCATCTTCGTCATCCATACCTTCAGTGGTAAGGAAATGAACTTGAGATCCACCAAGCTCTTATAGTTCTTCATCAACCTCTTCTTCTAGTTCTTCATAGAGTTCATTAAACTCCTCATCATTAGGTTCTTGAACTTCACAAGTTGCATTGACTATAACCTTGATGGGTGGGATTTCAGTAGCCAATTTATTCTGAGAAGGAGGTAACTAGTTCCTAGGTTGGAAATTCCTTCTTAGAATATCTTGATAAGGAGTATGTTGAGCCAATTGATTTTTGTTGGAAATGAAATCATTTTCCAACTTATGTACTAACTAATCTGAATTGGCTCCAAGAGAGGAAGAGGAGGATGCTTTAGACTTGGAGGGTTCTCTGTTCAATTTACCAGACATGATTACATCATCCTCAAAACTGATAGCCAAATGCTGATCAACATCCAGAGTTGTAAGGTTAGCTCTCCTTAGTGCATAACTTACTTTAAGTAACTGAGCATTAAGGAAGAAGCATTTTTGGATTTGATTTACAAGACAAGTGTTCTGTGGAATTTTATGAATGAGATTGTTGAATTTGGCCACAAATTCTCTCATGGGCTCATGTGGTTCCTTCTTGATATGATAAATTTGAGCCAAGAGAGCATGCACATCTTCAACAGGTTTGAAGCGTTGCTCAAACTGAGTTTTCAAGGTGGTCCAATCAGTAATTGACCTAGCAGGAAGATGATAGAACCAATCAACAACGGATCTTGTAATGTTTCTACAAAGATCCTGACAGAAACGTCTTCATGCTCAATCCCAAGAATCCCACATGCAATGTTGAAGGATGCAATGTGTTCATCTGGGTGTACCTTCCCATCACCTTAGAATTTAGGAAAACCTTTCCTACTACTCCTGGGTAACTCATGCAATGGTTGAGGAAGAGAAAGAGGCCCAATCCATTTTCCCCAAGGCAGAGGTGTTGCCATCTATGGGAAGATTGTCTGAAGGGGAACTGAAACACCAACAAGTATCAAAGCAAGAAGATTAGGGCTGAGTTGTTATGGAGGAATACTATTCTTGGAATTTTTGTCTTTAACAAGAGGTGTGCTTATAGAACGAGTTCCTCTGTTCCTTCTTGCTAGAAGAAGAGAGAAGTTTTGTTTCTCTAGAAGTTGAAAATGAGAATCTTCAACCCCAAGATATTTCTTCCCATGTGTATATCGTAGAGTCGCTAGACTAAAAAAATGATCTTGAAGTTGTTTTAGAAAGGGATACATTGAAATGAAATCCCCAGTGGAGTCACCAAAAACTGTTGGGTTTTAAAATGGTACTTTAACAAAACCACAGTCAAGGGACAACAAGTCCCTCCTCTTTATGGGAGAGGTTCCCTTATTGAAAGCAAACAACAAAGCTTATATACAAATGTACAAATTTCATATTAAGGATGGACTTATGACCTCTTGAAATGCTTTTTACTAAAATATCTTATTAGTACAAATGAATGGAAGAAATGAAGAAAGGAAAGAGCAGAATATAACAGTACTTTCAGGAAATATAGATAGCAGAGTATAACCTTATACGTACTGAGAAAAGGTGATATAGAATAGAATCATTCACATTCACAACATAAGATATAATTCCATAGACACAAAGTTCTATAATTCATATCAATAAGAACACAAAGTTTCTTATTATAGAAGATAAATGATCCATAGATTTCAGGTAAGCAAGAAGAGACAAAAGATGAAGATAAAGAGAAAGGGGAAATTATTTTGTATTGATTGCTTTCGATTCTAATTACACTTCAAAAGTATCAGAGTCCAACATTTTGTAATGACCAAAGATCTTACATTTATAGATGAACCAAAGAGAGGAGAAGAAGAGAAGGAAATAAATCTGATTTGGAATCTCAACCACCAGCCATCAATGCCCTTGCAAATCCACCTATAATCTGTCAAATCTGGTTCTGCATGTCTTTGGTGTGTTGAAGAAGGAAGGATGGAAGATCAGATCAAATTTGATCTAGTTGAAGTAGTTCAATCACATATTAATGGCATGAAATATGTTTTCCATATTTTCACCCAAATCAAGATATCCAATCGGTTCTCCATGTCTATTTGGCATGTTGGAGAAGGAAGGATGGAAGATCAAATTAAATTTGATCTATTTGAAGCAATCAGATCACGTATTAATGGCGTGAAAGAAGTTTTCTAGATTTCCAACCATAAAATCCTACTAAAAACAATATTTTATGCTTCCATGGTATAAAGGAGACCAATATATTTCTAACAGTATAAAATTTGTCGAATTTCGAGCACTGGAGCGAAAGTTATGCTCATTTGAATATTTGAATCGAATCCATACAAAAATGGCGAAAATGCAGCTTTTTCACAAAATAGATCCACAGTTCCGAAATCGAAATAGGTCGACACGTGGTTTGAATTTTGTACCATCAAAATCTGCAGGCCCATAACTTCACTTTTGATATAGGTCCACACGTGGCTTTACCTGAGTGGTAATGGAGTTGCAACTCACTTTATAATTTTACTTATTTTGGAAATAAGTCTCAAAATCTCAAAGTTCTCCATCGACCCGCTTCCCCATTTTGAATTTTCAATGTGGGATCAAGACCCTAGCGAATTGTGGAGCATGTTATAAATTTTAACTCTCTATTTGGACTTGACCTTCAGAGGTGCGTCGATTGGACACGTAGAGAGAGCGTGCGTTTGGGACCTACTTTTGGATTCACCCCCTGAAAGAGTCTGAAGGGACGCATGGGGCTTTCCATTGGTTCTCCTTTCCTTAGCCAATTCAACGACCGATTCTACCCCTTTTGACTTATGTTGGACCCTAGACTGTGTGGAGAGATGGCGCTTGTTTGGGAACCGCCTTTGCTTCGACCCTTAAAGATGCACCGATGAGACACATGGTGAGTGTTGATTAAGAAACAGGATGGAAGCTGTGTAGATTTTATTGATCCAATCGGTAAAAATTACAGAGGATGGGCTGCAATATTTATAGATATTGCACCCAAATACATCCGGAAAATGAGTTGCACAGTGCAACCACAAACCGAAATAAACAAGCTTCCAACATCCAGAAGCAAAATTACATAAAGACAAATATATTGTTTAAAACAATATAACAATCTGAATACAGACAAATATGGTTGTTTAACCATATAACAATATAATTATTTAAAATTAATTAAATAATCCAACTATGCATAATTAAATATTAGGATAATAAATTTTATCCTAACATTCCCCCCCTTAATTGTGCATTGTCTGAAGAGATGAGGAGAGAAATGCTCTGAACAACTCGAACTTGTCATGTGCAAGTGACTTTGTGAAAATATCTGCTCGTTGTTCAGCCATTGGACAAAATTGAAGCTGGATGTTGTGCTTCAATACATGTTCGCGTATGAAATGAACTTGAACTTCAATGTGCTTTGTTCTTTCATGAAAAACTGGATTGCGAACAAGTTTGAGAACACCTTCGTTGTCAACATACATGGTGGTCGGTTTGTCTTGTGGTATTCCAAGTCCTTCCAGTATGCGACGTAGCCAAATCACTTCACAGACAACTTCTCCTGCAGAATGATACTCGGCTTCTGTGGAAGAGCGAGAAACAAAGTGTTGTTTCTTGCTTCCCCATGATATTGGTCCAGATCCCATAAAGAATACAAATCCTGAAGTGGATTTTCTATCATCAATGTTACCTGCATGATCTAAATCCAAATATCCAGTCAAGAAGAAGTTTTCATTCTTCTTGTATTCTAGACCAAGATCCACTGATCCTTTGAGATATCTCAAAATGCGCTTTGCTGCTTTCCAATGACAAATTTTGGGTTCCTGCATGAAACATGGATAGATAGCTCACCTGCAAAGTCGATATCCGGTCTAGTGTAGGTCAGGTAAATGAGACTCCCAATCAGCTGCTGATAGAGAGTGGCACTTACCTCAGGAGATGGATCTGAACGAGATAACTATAATCTATTCTCCATAGGTGTAGCAATTGGTGTGCAATCCATCATCCTAAACTTCTCGAGCGTTGTCTTGGTATATTTCATCTGAGAAACAAAGATGTGATTCTCTTTCTGCCATACTTCCAAGATAATGAGTGCATAAGCCCAAGATCTGTCATGTCGAATGATCACTTAAGATCTTTCTTTGTTTCATCAATCATCTTCACTGAACTACCAGTGATGACTAGATCATCGACATAAACTACAACAATCACCATCTCCCCCCCTTGCTTTTTGAGGTAGAGATTGGGATCGTATGGATTTCTGACGAATCCATGTTGTACGAGATGCTCATCAATCTTGATGTACCATGCCCGGGGTGCCTGTTTGAGGCCATACAGAGATTTCCTGAGTCTGCATACCTTTTCTTCTTGACCAGGTACAACATATCCCTCAGGTTGAGTCATGTAGACTTCTTCTTGCAAATCTCCATTCAGGAAGGCACTTTTTACATCCATTTGGTGAACTTTCCATCCAAACTGTGCAGCTAGAGCAAAGATCATCCTGATCATTTTGATCTTAGCTATGGGAGCAAATGTCTCCTCATAGTTAATGCCTTCTTTCTGTGCGTACCCCTTTCTACAAGTATTGCTTTATACTTGTCCACCGTCCCATCTGCTTTGTACTTAGTTTTGAATATCCATCTCGCAACCAATGGGTTTCTTCCACAGTGTGGAAGATCGACAAGCCGCCAAGTGTAATTCTTCATCACCGATTGATATTTAGAATCCATGGCATCTTTCCAAGCTTTTGACTGTAGGGCTTCTTGGACTGTAGATGGCTCATCTGTTTCAATAACTCTACTCATCAAAGAAAAGTTAACTTCTTCTCTTGCTTTACTGCGAGTCCGTGGTCCAGGGGTGGATGTATCCGGTGGAGCATCCAATCTTGCATCTCATAATGTACTTGTACACCATTTAGGCATACGTTGAGCTGTTCCCATGGGTTGTGGTTCTATCTGATCAACACCATCATCCCCATCATCACTTTCATCTTCTGAGGGAACATTTGCTTCAGTTTTTACAACTGGTGAAAAATCTACATCTTGCAAGTCCGGAGGAGGAGTCTTTGCTTCCTTCTTCTCAAAAAACTCAACATCTCTTCTTGTGTAGACTTTTCTGGTCTTAGGATCCATCAGTCTGTACCCAAGAGTCTCTTCACTGTATCCAATGAAGATGAGATTTTGTGACTTCATGTCCAATTTCTTTCTATTCTGTTTGGGTATGTGTATGCTGGCTTTGCACCCAAATACTTTGAGGTGTGCAATGGATGGTTTCCTCTTTGACCATGCTTCTTGTGGTGTAATTCCATCAAGAGCAGTTGTGGGCACTCTGTTTAGCAAATACACTCACTTTTTTTTGCTTCATACACTAAAATGTCTTTGCAAGTTCGAATCATCGATCATGCATCGCACCATTTCCATGATAGTACGATTTCTTCTCTTGACAACACCATTTTGCTGCAGTGTGTGTGGAGGAGGCATTTGTCGACGAATCCTGTGAGTTTGTAGATAGTCTCTGAACTCATCACTGGTGAATTCCCCCCCTCGATTTGAGCGAAGAGTTCTGATGTGACGACCAGTTTCTTTCTCAATTGCCACTTTGAACTTTTTGAATGTTTCAAAGGCTTCACTTTTCTTGCGAAGACAAAAATCCACATTTTGCGTGAATAGTCGTCAACACAGAGCATGAAGTACTGGAACCCTGAATGACTTGGCTGCATTGGACCGCACAGATCGGTATGAACCAGGTCAAGTTTACTATGAGCTCGAAAAGTACTTGTTTGGAATGAAACTTTGTGTTGTTTTCCTGCTAAGCAGTGAGGACACTTGTCTGTATCCTTCTGAAGATATGGTAGCCCATGTACCATATTACACCGGAGAAGTGTGTCGAGATATTTGAAACTTACATGACCAAATCTCCGATGCCACAACTGAGCTGAGGTGGAGTTTTTAGCCACGAGTGCTTGATCATTTTTGTGAATGAAATCAAGTTGAAACATTCATCCCACATTCGAGGCTTTGGAAATTATTTTCGAGCCTCTGGATTTATCTCGAATCAGACACATTTTCTTGCCGGATTGACTATCAAAGTCAATTTTCAGGTTGTGATCTAGGAGTTGACTGACCTAAAGAAGATTCTTTGTCAACCCAGGGACATATAGAACATCTGATAGTTTGCATTTGCGTGAACCAAGGGGTAGAGAAATGTCTCCAATCCCCTGAACCGTATATGAAGAATCATCTCCCAATGAAACATGATTTTTCGATGGCGTGTCCCTCATTGAAATAAACCAGTCTCTGTGGCTGGTCATGTGTCGAGTGGCTCCCAAATCAACATACCAAACATCACTAGATGACGTGGATGGTTCACTTGATCGAGCAGTGAACAAGAAGTCTTCATTGTCTGACTGATCTTGTTGCTCAGCAATATTACCTTGCTGGTGGGGTCTTCTTTTCCAGTTCCCCTTTTTCTGCCCGTGATAGTTGTTTGAATGTCCCTTGTAAGTTTGTTGTTGTTGAGGTCCAGAATTGCTTGATGAACCTTTCTTATATGTGTTAAACCAACATTCTTGCAAGTCATGTCCTCTTTTGCAAATGGGACATCGCTTCTTCTGTTGATTGTCCCCATGATACTGATTTTGATGTGGGGACTTCTGATAGGATTTAGGTTTACCTTTACCTTTTCCTTTCCATTTTTGATGTGAAGACAGTGCCTGCTCCTCTTCATCATCCTTGTTGTGCATTGCTTCCTCTTGTTGCAGTAGGTTTACTAACTTGTCAAAACTAATTGTCGTATCTGACAAGTTTAGAGTTGTGACAAAAATTCGGTAAGAAGAAGGGAGAGCTCTTAGAACAATGGGAATGAGAGACTCATCTTTGACCTCTTCTCCTAGGGCTAGAAGTGAAGCCCTCAACTCTGCAACTCTTCTTAGGAAGGCTTCAATTTTCTCATTTTGTTTGAATTTCAATGTATGTACCTGACTCTGCAAATTGAGTATGACATTCTTGTTCTTGGCCTCATATATTGTGCTCAGCTTATCCCAAGCTTCTTTTGCTGATGTGGCATCTCGAATGTGGACTTGCACATCGTCGGATACTCCAAACAAGATGATGAGCTTTGCTTTCTGATCTGCTCTATCAAATTGTCGTTGTTGTGTTGCATCCGTTGGTGATCTGGTTAGAGTACCAGTCACAACAGGCCAGATTTCTTCAAACTCAAGTTGTGTTTTGATTTTTGTCTTCCAAGCAGCATAGTTGCTTCCTCTGAGCAATTGTGAATCCGGAAGAAAAAATTTGGGGGCATTGGTGCCCATTTTGCAGAGATCACTGACAGGGTTTGGCTCTTATCACTCTAGGTATTAGGTCTCCCAATCTATATACCGTCAGTCTGATATACCAAACCTTTCTATATACGTGCCCTTCCGATATACCCATCGGTACGTGGAAGAAGCTCGCCCTTTCTATATACCCGGCGGTACGTGAAAGAGGCGTTAACGTACGTGAAAGAATTCGATACGTGGTACCAAGACAGTACTGATGGGGTCTGTGTGATTATTGACACCGGCTCAAAGAAATATCCTCATACTGCGCGTAACTTCGCTATATACTCGGATAATTTCTCAGTCCGGATTTATGTCTTGTAATCGTTCACAGATGGATGGGATGGTTCATAGTGTGTGCACTGTGACCTTATTACTCCCGTCGATTTATAGGGACGATGCCCAGATGACATTGTTGCAGCTATATTAGGTGTTAAGTGCAGTAGTAGTCGCGACGGCTTTACCCGTAAGCGCTTCCTAGAGGCACTGTATATACCGAACGCTGAATGAGATCTAGGATCTCGTGAGTGTTACAGAACCAAATTTACTATTTTTAATTACAATTACTCGCTAGTTTCGAAAGCGATTCTGAAAAGTTTTTCGATTGACTATGGCAACCTGCAAATTAGTACAATATACAATACAATTTGAATGACAGGCAAAAAATTACAGTTTCGGGGTCCTGGTGACCTCCTGAACCCAAAATGCTAAAAATTGCAAAAAAATAGCTGAAAATGCAATTTTTAGGTGGGTCTCCTTTTGCAAAAAATGTCTGGAATGAGAAAACAGACCAAATAGGAGAATTTTTTTTTTTTTACCCTAAGTTAGGGATTGCTCCGCTAAATTTAGTTAGTTGTAACTAAATTCAAAAAAGCTGCTAAATTTAGCAGTTTCGCCAAAATTTCCGCCAGATGCAAAAGGAGAGTTTTTGAGTGTTTTTAGTGGGATTTGATCCTCAAACCTCTCACTTCTAAGGCAAATGCACTAACCAACTTGGCCACTTGGGGCGCTTGGACTATGAAAGGAAGCAATTTGTATTTATTGACAAATAAATTGACTTACCTTTAAAAAAATGCAACTTGGTGAGCCTCCACGTGGCGCATGCTGGTGAAGGGGCGTTTTTAGGGTTGTATTTGCCCAAAAATGGATCTGAAGTGTTTCTTTTAACCTCCATGCCTTTGTATTCTTCTATGGCCGCATTTTTCTTCTTTTCACGCACTGATTCATGTACAGGCCGCGTTTTTGACTGCCTGGGCGCTGTTTTTGCTTGTATGGGTGCGTTTTTTGCCTTTCCACGCACTGTAGCAAGTGCAGGCCGCGTATTTGATGTTTATTGCTTGCTTTGTTTGCTTGTATTTCCTTGTGCAGGTCGCTGGGGGCAGCAAATGGCGCGGGCGAGAGGAGAAGGGCGAGTTTTTGCTCAAAAAAACGGTTTTTCCTTGTGCAGGCCGCGCATGGGCGCATATACAAAGAAAAAAACGTTTTTATCTCCTTTGTACAGGCGTAGGAGGTCAGGGCACTGGCAAATGAAGTTGTTTTTGCTCACATTCTTTATGCAGGCCGCTTTTCCTCTTCTTTGGCCGCCTATTCTCCTTTTCCCTTTTTTTTTAATTTTCTTTGCTCTGTGTATTGATCACTTTTGTTTTTGCTTGTTTGTTCACTGCAGGTGCACAGACAGACCTCCAAAACAAGCAAAACAACCTCCAAATACAGTAGATAAAAAACCTTTATTGGAATTTTTTTTTATTATTATCAATACCTGGAGCAATTTTTGCACTCAGTCTTTGAGTACACCGGTAAAATTTTTTTGCCTTCCAAGTACCTGGAAGGTACAGGAGGATGTGGGGGAGGCAAGGATGGGGCTGGGAGTTTGCACGAGGCTGCACAGGCTCTCAAATGCTGCAAACACGTCTCCAATCTCCTCTCTCTCTCTTGCTCTCTCTTCCCACCTTCACAGGGGAGAATTTTGCTCACGGTACCAAATGTTGATTAAGAAACAGGGACGAAGCTTTGTGTAGATTTTATTGATCTCAATTAGTAAAAATTACGAGAGGATGGGCTGTAATATTTATAAATATTGCACAACCAAATACATTCGGGAAAATGAGTTGCACAGGTGCAACCACAAACCGAGAATAAACAAGCTTCGATAACATCCAGAAGCAAAATTACATAAAGACAAATATATTGTTTAAAACAATATAAAAATCTGAATACGAAAAATATGGTTGTTTAACCATATAACAATATAATTATTTAAAATTAATTAAATAATCTAACTATGCATAATTAAATATTAGGATAATAAATTTTATCTTAACAAATGAGTTGGCACACATTTGGGACCTACTTTTGGATTCGCCCCTAAAAGAGCACCGAAGGGACACATGGGGCTTTCCACTAGTTCTCCTTTCCTTAGCTAATTCAACGACCGGTTCTACCCCTTTTGACTTCATTGGAACCTAGACATGTGGAGAGCTAGTGCTTGTTTAGGGAACCACCTTTGGCTTCGACCCTTAAAGGTGTGCTGATGAGACATGTGGTGCCATCCACTTGCCTTAGAATTTTCAATGACCAATTTAACTTTTGAGGCTCTGACCACATGGAGGGCTAGTGCTCATTTGGGGTCTGTCCCTTAGATCTCACTTCTAAATTTGTGCCGATGAGGCAAGTGGCACCTTCCATGGGTCCATTTCTTTACCCCGAGTCGACTCACACATGAAGTATAAAAACTTCGAGCCCTTTCTTCAATCTTCTCCTGCACGCTTTGATCTCCTTTGACACCATTGGCCTCCTTCGCTGACCCTGCCCCTTCATTATTGGATTTGGAATGTGGGCTCGCATGACTGAACCGCCCCTTCTAATTTTCTTTTGTGTGGGGTCGTGTTTGATCAATTTTTCCGGGGAAAAGATTGGGATAATAGGCACCAACTCAATTTTTTTGAAACTTGACTTGAAAAATGAGGGGAATTTTGAGGGTAACAACAATATCCAACAAGTTTCCTATCTCTAGTCTTCTAACAATGATTATAAGGAAAAATTTAAAGCAAGATTCTATGAATCAAACAAGCCAAGATATATACATTACAAGAACAACCTTTAACTAAAATATCACCTAACAAATCTTGAATGCTTTGAAGCCTCTCATTATAACAATTTCGGTAGAAGCAAGATTACCCCAAAATAAGAAAACGATACTCCCAAAACACATTTTCCAAATACCATACTAGAATCGATAATGCATCGAAGAAAGAAAATTAAAATACCAATGAAGCTTAGAATATACAATCATAGAAATAGAACTAAAGATTTCCTCAAAAACATAGTTGTTTTTATAAACATTTAAGTGAAAGCATAAAACTTAATGGATAGGGCCTAACATGCACGATAGAGATCCGGTCTTCTCTTTTCACATAAAATGTCTAAGTAAAACTTCAATTATTTCCCTCGAAATGCCAACCAACCCTCAAAACCTTCTTCTTCTCTTTCTTATAGTTTTCACAGTGCCAACTTCTTCATTCCAATGCTATATGTAAGGTAAGAATATTCATGCAGGGATTTGAACGTGGTTTGAAGAGAAAAAAACACATGCAAAGCTCAAGCTTGAGAAGACCAAATGAATAAACCAAAACCAAAACCCCTCTTTCTTCTTCCTAGGCGGTTTCACCATTTTCAAAATATTAAATGAAAAATAGGACTATCAGTCCTTCCACTTCTCCCACCACCACCACCTCTATGTTTGGAAATGAATAAATTTAAAATTTCATGCAACTAAAACTCGGTGGAGATGCCAACTCATTTCCCCAACTTTCCTCATGCCTTCACCAAATTTGGCAGCTTAAAAAGAGATAAGACCATATTAATTTCCTCATAAATTTCTAGGAGTTGATGCCACCAACCTCACCCTCTCTATGTCATCCCATAGGCCCCTTTTAGGTTAGCCAAACATTAAGTTAGGTTCAACATTAGTTTAGGAACTAACATAGGTCCTTATGTCTAAGTCTATAGTTTTAGTCTTAGGTCCTTTTGTTATTAATATCCCATATTAACAAAAGAACATAGTAACTTAGGTTAGGTTTCACCTTTAGGATAGAGTTACTAATTTAAGGAACATAGTTTAATTAGGTTCCATGTTCATAGTAAAAGTTGCATCTCACTTTAACAAAAGAAGAACCGGATTAACATCCAATTTCAAATGAAGAAGAGAGACATGTAGATCATTCATGACTTAAGTAAAGTTAGAGTCCAGAAACCCTTCAATCTGTCCTGCTTGGTCATTACGACTACAAGGTTTAGAAATTAAAAGCATACCTTGGATCAATGAAATTATGCATCCCAATGAATTATGAAAATTGAAACTCAATTTATCATTCCCAAGTAGTAAAATTTTCAGCACAACAAGAGATGAATTACTTCCTTTTCTATGCAACATAAACATGGAAGACTTGTAGATACTTTAATAGATAACATATTATCTACAAAAAACATGATGTTATAGATCATAAGAGTACACCATCTTAAGACAAGAATCATATGTCAACATTTGCAACTTAAAAAAAAAGTCATCATAGATATCAACCATGTCGGAGGTGTTACATACCTACCTCCTAAAAATCATCATTGTCCCGATGATTATCTTAGTCTAAAACTCAAACAAGAAAAATAATTGTAATTATAGTTATTTCATCTTAAGCTCACAAACAAAATTCCAGATTTGAGGATTTTATAATTTTCATAAATTATCATAGCATTAGATTGGTTGTTCTAGTACCAAAAGAATATAGTACCTTTTCAAAATTGACAAAATTATCGATAAGTTAAAAACAAGGTCTTTATTTTTCGTCAATCAACAAAATTAATTTTGTTCAAATAAATGAGGAAAAACAATTTTCATATCTTCAAGGTTTTCCCATGTTACACTTTCTTCATTAAAATAGTCCCACCTTTGAAACTTGCATTGACTAATTTCCTAATTTCTCAAGTGCAACTGGTGAGTTTCTAGCACTCTAATGGGTTTAACCATGATTATTCCTGGGTCTTGGACCTACAAGGAATCCCAATTTAACACATGTGATAAATCTAAAATGTATTTCTTAAGTAAATAAATATGGAAAACATCATGAATTCGTGACAAGGCAGGTGGTAATGCTAAACGATAAGCTACAAGATTGATTACTTCAACTATTTCAAAGGGTCCCACATAACGAGGTGATAACTTGGCTGCCTTGCCAAAGGTTATAGAACTCTTTTTTGGCTTAACCTATAAAAATACCTTTTCACCCAGTTCAAATTTCTTATCAACCCTTTTTAGATCTGCATAACTTTTTTTGCCTATCTGTTACTTCTTTTAAACATTCACGAATCATTTTAACTTGTTATTCCATTTCAGTAAGGATTTCAGGTCCAATTACCTCTCTGTCTTCAATGCTATCCTAGATAATTGGAGTTATGCATTTCCTTCCATACAATGCTTCGAAAGGTTCAATTTTCAAAGATGCATGATATGTATTATTATAAGAAAATTCAACTAAAAGAAGGTATTCTTACCATTTATACTACTAATCCATGCAAAGTACATTAGTAACATGTCTTCTAAAACCCGATTAACTCCCTAGTTTGACCATCTGTTTCTTGATGGTATGCTTTGAACTAAAATTCAGTTTAGTTCCTAAGGTTGCATTAAGTGTTTGACAAAACTAATATGTCATTCTAGGGTCTCTATCTAATATAATCAATTCAGGTACTCCCTGAAATCTAAAAATTTCATGCACAAATATTTTTCCTAAAACAGTGAATCATCCTTAAGATTGCTAGCAATAAAATGTGCTACTTTTGTTAGTTTATCAACTAAAATAACATCATGTTTATTTCTTGACATTGGCATCCCTTGAACAAAATCCATTCTAATTACCTTCCATTTATATTACAAAGATGCTATGAGGATACAATAAGCCACTAGATGCATATGCTCAACTTTAACATGCTTTGACATTCCAAGCAAGTGTGTCACAAAATCAGTTGTCTTTCTTCATCCCTTTCCAAAAATATTGATGTTTTATATCAGTAAACATTTTTGTGATACTAGGATGTCCTGAGTAAGGTGTATTTTGAAACTCCTCCATTAAATTTTTCCTTAACTCATTTCCCGAAGGTATATACACCCATTTATCATATCTCAATATTTCTTCGTTATTGAAGTGAAAAACTTTATATCTCAATTCATTTAGATCTGCAACAAGTGCTATTTTTACTGCTGAAAGTAAGAATTAGATTCCATGATACTTTTTACCTCATCCTTAAACTGAGTTCTCAAAGTTATAAGTGCAAAAATATGTTTCCTATGAATTAGTACATCTACCACTCTATTTTCTTTTCCTTTTATGTAACTTATGTCAAAATCATATTGTGATAAAAACTCTAACCATCTTTGTTGTCTTGCATTCAGATTTGGCTGAGTGAAAATATACTTCAACCCAAGATGATTAGTCTTTAATTCAAAAGGTATTTCTAAAATATAATGTCTCCGTACTTGAAGTGCATGTACTATGGCAACAAACTCTAGGTCATGGGGAGCATAATTCAACTCATGTAACTTAATTTTTTTCTCTCATATGCTATAACATGTTAATTTTGTAACAAAATACATCCGAGTCCTTCTCTGGAAGCATCTATAACTACCGTAAAGTTTCCATTTAGATTAGGTACAACCAAAATAGGTGTAGATGTTAATTGATCCTTAAGAGTTTTAAATGCTGATTCACATTTTTCACTCCACACAAATTTCTTATCTTTATTTTGCAATGAAGTTATTGGTGCAACGACTTTTGAAAAGTTCTTTATAAATTCTCTATAGTAACTAGCGAGACTCATGAAGCTTCTGACTTCATGTACATTCTTAGGTGCATGCCACTCATTTATTGCGATAATATTTGATGGATCTACTACTATTCCATCTTTACTTATGTCATGTCCTAAATAGTGCACTTCTGTCTCATAGAAATAACATTTGGAAAACTTACTATACAATCTTCTTTTTCTTAAGATTTCAAGTACTATTTTCAAATGCTCATGAAGCTCATCAATGATTTTAGAATATATGAGAACATTGTCCAAGAATACAAGTACAAACTTGTCTAGGTATTCTTGAAGATACTTTGTTCATTAAATTCATTAAAATTGCAAGTGAATTTTTCAAACCAAAAGGTAAAACCATAAATTCATAGTGTTCGTACCTTTTCCTAAAGGCTATTTTATGAATATCTTCATCTTTAATTCTTAACTGATGATACCCAAAGAAAATATCTATCTTAGAATATAATGATGCACCATGCATTTGATCAAATAGATCATCAATTCTAGGAAGTGGATATCTATTTTTGATTGTTTCTTTGTTTAACATCCTATAATATACACACAACCTAAGTGTTCCATCTTTCTTTTTCACAAAAATAACTAGTGCTCCCCAAGGAAAAATACTCAATCTTATCAAACCTTTAGACAATAGTTCTTATAACTATGCCTTAAGCTCTACCAGTTCAATGGTAGTCATTCGATATGGTGCCTTGAAATAGGCTCAGTTCCTAGTTTGATCTCAATTGTGAAATCAAAATCCATTTTGGGTGGAAGACCTGGGTAGTTCTTCCAAAAACACATCGCTAAAATCTTTTAACATGGGATATTTTTCTAAGAAATCACTATCCCCTTTAGTTTTTTCAGAAATTTTTACTGCATACAAAGTGCAACCTTTGTTTTTGGCCTTTTAAGTTTGTATAGATGACAATTTTCAAGTAAAATTTCACGTTTTATCCCTTAGATATCTGCTATTTTCTATAGGTCATCAAGACAAATAATATGTTTTTCAAAATAGTCTACTTTAGCCTCATGTTCATAAATCTAGTTAACACTTAATATGACATCATAAGACCCTAAAGGAGCAACATAAAGATAAACTTCAATGGAAAACTAGGCAATTCTGGGACTTCTCCAAAAAGACACTGACTAATCATGTGTGAACAACATTATTTCCATAATGTACAACCCAAGATTTTTCCATTTTTATAGCTTTTCTTTTAAGTTTTGAAGCTAATTTACTAGAAATAAATCATTCAGTAGCTCCAATATAAAAAAATATAGTAACATGCATGCCAAATTTCTTACCTAGAACTTCTATATGTGTAACTTACTTTTGAACTTATTTATCAGCTACTGCAACATGTATCTTATGCTACTGATTAATGTCATCTTTCCTTAGAGGGCACTGATTTGCATAATGACCCTTACCATAGTTGTAACAACCTCCTACAAGTCCTCTTTTAAGATCAAATTTATTTCCAGCCTTGAAATTATTGTTCTATCCTCCATAGGACTTCTGTCCATTATTATTGTTCTTAACGAAATTGGTTCAAAAATTTGAAGTAGGTTTATTTACTTGTTTTTTTCTTACTATTATCAGCAAAATTTTTTATTTGTGGTACCAAAATTCTTCCATGCCCCCTTTTTGGGTGCAAGAGATGAAGAAGAATTAGGATTTTTTTCTATTTTCTTCCTTATGGACAAAGATTGCTTTTAATTTACTGTTCCTTTAGGATGGATTTTTCTACAACCCTTTCCATGGTGGTTGGGATGTGAAAATCTACTTCACCCCTATAATAGGGTTTAATCCAATAATGAATTTTTGTATTCTAAACTTCTCGTCGAGTTTGATATTGAGGTATGTACTTAAGAATTTTAGTGAACCTCTCCCAGTACTCTATTACAGTTAACTTTCCTTGAGCTAAGTTCTGAAATTTAGTCATCTTCTGATCATAGTAAAGTTGTGGTAGCCATCGTTGCCTAAAGTAATTTTTAAATTGATCCCAAGTGATGCTTGATTCATCAATATTCAATTCAGCCTTATGGTTGTCCCACCAGGAAGATGCCTCATGGGAAAGTTGATAAGCTCCCCATACTAATTTTGTTTCCTCTAAGAATTTTCTTATTGTAAATTACTTCTCCATTTCATGGAACCGGTTCTCGAGATCCATCCCCCAGTGTAGTGCCATCAAAATTAGGTGGAATTATCCTTTTTATGTCATTTGTGAGTTCAATTGCTAACCTTGAATTTTTGTTTCCAAGTTGATTGGGTACATTTGCATTAGCATTAGCAATATTATTATTATCATGCCCAAATTCCCAACATTGGTGTTGTCCATAGGAGGTGGGATTGTTATTACCAACATCTTCTTCCTCCTCCTCATTACCCATAACTTGATGTTCAAGTACAACCAAACAATCTCTTGTGTCCAATAGGGCAACAAGGATCTCATCAAGTTTTTGGGTGTTAACTTCTTCTCCACCTGGGGGTGGGTTGTTTCACAACATTTCCACTTGTTCTAACCATTTTCTATTAACAATAAAATTATTTTTTTATCAAATTATGGACACATAGGTCCAAGAGCTGCATCTTCACTCGATAGCAAGATATAACATTCCCATTTTAAGAATTTAGAAACAAGGAATTTATTTTTTACATAATGTTCTTTGTTTTAAATTAACATAATTTAGAACACACCTTCTAACACTAAACTATCTCATAACAAAAAACCATATGTAACCAGTAATGACTCGGTGAAACACCGATCTCTCATTTCATGACTCATTACTAAACCGATCTCTCATGTTACTTAGTAATGTGTATACGATGTATACTTGGTTCCTTTACCTTTTAGGGTAACCAAGTGTTCTACTTAATAGGTCTATCTAAATATCATTACCGATATTCATCTAAAATCCCACTTCTTAAACTAGGTGACATATGACAACACAACCAACATCTTGCGATACTTTGGCCAAAATATTCTAAACATGTTTATCATGTTTACATTCCTAAATGAAATACTCATCAAATTGAATAAGTGCTTCACCACAGTTGATCATGTTATCTAGAGTGGTCTTCACTTGAATTCATCGGTCTACTTGATTCAAAGTTTCACCCTATACAAGGTTAGCAACATGCCCTAGTGTGGAAGACTACTCATGGTGAATAAGGGTACATAGACATACTCAATTGAATTACGTTGATTTGGTGTGTCTAGTTATCTTAAGTCAATGTGAGTTGACCCCGGCACTAGATCATGTCCCTATCTCCGCATAGGGTAGAACTGTGATCCAGTCATGCACTTATGTTAGTCAAGTTGAACAAACTATGCGGGGTGTTGAGACATGTAAAATGCATCATAGTATCCTTGTAATGACTCATGTCATTACAAAGGTACTACAATGCAGTTGGTGTGTGTCAACATCCAACTGAGTTCCCTCATCTGGATGAACATACCTTATATTGAAAGTTTAATATCCCATTATTCTCTTTATTTCGATTAATTACAACAACGCCTACTTGATTCAACTAGGTCATTTAACCTATAAGGTTACAAGTTGAAACTGTATGAGAGGTAGGTATGTAGATAAAATATGCTTCCTAACCAATTAATTACATGTTTATGTTTATTATAAAATGAACAACTTGAATCATGTTATTACATAATAGATCTTGCATTTATGAAAGTGTTAATTAGTTTCTTACTAATTTCAGCCCTAGCTTAAATAAGTTCCATACAAACCTTTTATTTTAAACTTCATGAAAATGAAGTCTAAATTCCATTTTAGGTCCTTTCCAAGAATTCCTAATTTTGATTAAGGAATTTTGCTTAAGGAAGAAAACTTTCAATTATTTACTTTCAATATTCGTGAAACATTTAACAAGATCTTAGGTTATGTCTATGATTCATTTTATGGGAAGTATCTTTCTCCCTGAATTATGATTGATATCCATTTATAAAACAAATTGCACATGATTAAATATAGTAGGGTTTATACATATACATCCATATAATTCAAATACAATCCTTTTATAATGATTGAGGATTTACTTATGAGTGTCAACTTTATAAGTTGCATCTCTACTTGAGAAAATAACCCAACTAACATCTCAGATTCCTACCCCAACCATCCATATTATTTAAGTATATAAATTTCCCTTCTTCATTAGGGTAATACATAACAATTCAACCCAATTCATGACAAGAAGTATTACAAATAAGTATTATTTAGCAATCATCACATATTTTATTCATCAAGAAGGAGTGATACATTTACTAAATCCAGAAGTGTTTCAGAGATTACAAAGTATTAATACATCAGTACAAAACTAAATCTTATTACAAATTTCTTTTCCAACAAGTACATCTCAAGTAATGAAGCCACATATTATCAAAATAAGGATGCAATTTCTTTAGTAAAATAGATGTAACTTCCTATGTGTCTTTCTCCATTCATCCCTTACGAGATCCATCTACAAAATTGTCGGCACGGTTCGGTTCATTGAATGAGCATGATAAACACTATATCATTAAAATGATGTGCTTTTAACTAAATGTTCAATAAAAAGAACTAAGATGTTTATGAAATAGTCCATAAAACACAACCAAAACTAATAGAAAGACACATCATGAAAGAATAAAATCCAAGAAGAAGATAGAGATGTTTTAAAGTTTTTAATCAAAAATAAGGTTTATTAAATCAACCTATCAACCCCATCTTCTCATCATAAAACACATTTCAACATGTTGGTAATAAAACAACAGAGTTAAAGAAGAATTAACATTTCATCTTAACTTTACCTTCACTTCCATGTAACCAATTTAAGTTCCTTCAATCAACTAAGTCTAGTTATCAAGAAGAAATATAAGATACATAAAATTATCTTTCAGATTAATCCTATTGTTTGCACAACAATGAATATTGCCTTCTAGCTAATTATCCCATTATCTCAGACTCATCCTAAAGCCTAAGATGAGCATTAATCCTAAATAAGATCATATAGACAAGTAAGGGTAACTAAATCATCATAAACAATCAAAGTAATCTCAATTGAAGTATCCTAAAAGTCTTGGGCTTAGATTAGTATTCAACTCATGGTAGCAGTCAAAGATCACAAACATACAGACCTTATCAAAAGTATAAGGTTGCTTCTATTAGTCCAAGAAAACAAGCTAACATTCAGGCCTCACACAAGTTACACAATCGTTAATATTCTAGAAAGTAACATTGGTTTAAGTTCAAAAATTATACAAGGCTCGATACTCCCTCTAGGCATATCATACACTTCTATTTTTTTCCCTAAGGACATTAATACACTAAGTCCTATCACAAGGTCAAAAAGTGATATAAGCTAAAATAGACCAAAGAAGGAACAACAACGATACCTCAGTGAACAATTTCCCCATCCTAAGATTGAAGAGGGAATGAGTGAGATTGCATTGTCTCCTCATCTGTCCAAACTCTTATGAAGAAGAGTAAACATTTCAAATGCAAAGAATAATGAAAACACATAGAACAGATTTCTATATGAACAACACACATCAGTGCAAAGCAGGTTAAGAATAGTTCACACATGACCCAATCAATATATAAACATAATTCACCCAAGTCCCGAATTGGATGAGTATAAAAGAACTAGAAAAAGGGAAGGTAAATAAAACATCCAACCTTTACCTTTCATATTTTTAAGAAATACTAGTTTAAAAACACGATTCCATCAAAAGGATTAAGAATCGATTCATTTCCTAAAATCCTAGTGAAGAAAGTAAAAATAGAACATGTCTAATTCAAAACAGACCTCCAATGAACTCAAAACCATCTAACTAGAACACATATAAGCATTCGAGCATCATCCAAATAAGAGATAACATTCATCAACAATTCAAAACATCAACATCAGACCCAAAATATCTGTTACCGAGCTCAAAATCCCAAAGTGGGTTTAAGAGATCATGTAAAAATATACATAAGGACAAAATTGACTTTAACATATATGAAATCCTGTGTACTTTCAACGAAATGAGAAAAAACAACAATCCAATACCCTAAATGAGTTTTCAGACTTAAACACGAAGTGGGTATTCCTCACGATAACCTACAGTCCCAGAGAAAGTTGAAACATAATAATGTTTTCTACTAACATTATCAACAATCAGACACAATGTCAACAAGTTATATTTCCCGTGATGTATACACAATAACTCCTTCGAAGTTATTTTAATGAAAACAAAAAGATACAAATTGAAATATGAGGGTTTATTCTTAACCATACCAATGTTAAAAACAAGTAGCTCTTAACATAATTTTTCCCCCAATCAAGAACAAATAATGGTCTTCAAGTATAAAACAGAAAGGAAAACATATGCACACACTAGAACAAAAAGATCTCAGGAAACGGTCAAGATATCCAACAAATTTCCTATCTCTAGTCTTCCAATAATGATTATAAGGAATTTTTTTAAGAAATATTCTCTAAATCAAACAAACCAAGATACATACATTGCAAGAACAACCTTTAACTAAAATATCACCTAATAGATCTCGACTCTGTTTCAAGCCTCTATTATAAATATTCGAGCAGAAGCAAGATTACCTCGAAGTAAGAAAATGATACTCCCAGAACACATTTTCCAACTACCATACTAAAATTGATAATGCATCCAAGAAAACAAATCAAAATACCAATGAAGCATAGAATATGAAATCACAGAAATAGAACTAAATATTTCCTCAAAAGCAAAGTTATTTTTATGAACATTTAAGTAAAAACATAAAACTTAATGGATAGGGCCTATCATGCCTAATAGAGCTCCGATCTTCTCTTTTTTTGCAAAAATATCCAAGTAGAGATTCAATTCTTTCCCTCGAAACACCAACCAACCCTCAAAACCTTCTTCTTATCTTTCTTATAGTTTTCACAGTGCCAACTTCTTAATTCGAATGCCATGCAAGGTAAGAATATTCATGCAAGGATTCAAAATGTGGTTTTAAGAGCAAAAACCTCATGCGAGCTCAAGCTCGAGATGAAAAAATGACCAAAACAAAACCAAAACCCCTCTTTCTTCTTCTTAATAGGTTTCACCATTTTCTAAATATTAAATGTAAAATAGGACTATCACCCCTTCCACTTCTCCCATACCACCACCACCTCTATGTTTGACAATGACTAAATTCAAAATTTCATGCAACTAAAACTCGGTGGAGATGCAACTCATTTCCCCAACTTTCCTCATGCCTTCACCAAATTTTGTGGCTTAAAATGAGATAAGACCATATTAATTTCCTCATAAATTTCTAGGAGTTGATGTCACCAACCTCAACCTCTCTATTTTATCCCATTTGCTCCTTTTAGGTTAGCCAAACATTAATTTAGGTTCTAAATTAGTTTAGGAACTAACATAGGTCCTTAGGTCTAAGTCTATAGTTTTATTCTTAGGTCCCTTTTATTATTAATATCCCATATTAAAAAAGAACATAGTAAGTTAGGTTATGTTTCACCTTTATGATAGAGTTACTAATTTAAGAAACATAGTTTAATTAGGTTCTATGTTCATAGTAAAAGTTGCATCTCACTTTAAAAAAAAGAAGAAGCTGGATTAACATCCAATTTCAAATAGAAGCAGAGAGAGACATAGGGATCATTCATGAATTAAGTACAATAAGAGTCCAGAAACCCTTGATCTGTCTATTTGGTCATTATGACCACAAGGTTTATAAATTAGAAAAATGCCTTGGATCAATAAAATTGATCCAAGGTAATGTTGTTTTATATCCCAATGAATTATGAAAACTGAAACTCAAATTCTCATTCCCAAGTAGTGAACTTTTCAGCACAAGAAGAGATGAATTACTTCCTTTTCTATGCAACATAAATGTGGGAGACTTGTACCTAATTTAGCAGATAACATATTATCTACAAATAACATGATGTTATCGATCATACAGTACACAATATTAAGACAAGAATCATATGTCAATGTTTGCAACTTTCAAAACAAAAGTCATCATCATAATCAGCCATGTTGGAGGTGTTACACATCCACTTGGGGGCACACTTGATCCTATCATTCACACTACATACATTCCATCTCATCCACATCATACTATATATCTTGTTCATATTTACTCTTTCTTACTTGTGCTTTGACATGTTCATCTTATTACACATGCTAGATAGATATATTTTATGTCATTATATTTATCATACACACATGCACATTCACTTGCCTTTCTAGTTGTGATCACAAATTTTACAGCTCTATACATGTAGAAAGAATGCTTGGCACAATACCTAGTACTAGTCCCACAGAGGCTCCTAGGGGCATCCACTTTCATACACTATAGGTGTTATTATTTCATTTTGTTTCATAACACATTACTTTATCGATTATACATGCTTTGACATAATTTTTATATTTCTAACATGCTAATGGGTGCTTCATGTGAAAAATTTGTTATGCATGGATATTTTCTTCCATGATTATCTATTACATTATTTTCCAATGATTTCTCTTGTTATGCCATTGTTTATGGGATTTACCCTTTATCTTGTGTGCACACTTGTTTTCTTGTGGCCACTACGACCTTGATTGTCTTGTAACATCGTGAGTGATGTCCCATGTTTGTAACCCGTTTTCCCGATCTACATTGTTTTCTTACGTGTTTACTTGCATCTTAAATTACATATATTTTTCATATCTTACACTTGTCTTTTACACACATGTTTTCTTGAACTAACACTTTTTCCTAGCCACTTTATTTGTGTGTACCTTGGTTTCTACCAAGAACATTCCCTTGCCATATAGGGCACAATTTCACCACAATAGTCGGTCCTCTTTTAGGTCGCATACTTCTTCAACAACATCGCATGCACCCCAAATGAGGGAGAATAATTTGGGTGAATAAAATACCCCATACATCATAATATATAACACAACATGGTACCGATACAACATAGTTGTGAGTTTTGAATAGGGCTCGAGAATAAGACTTGGGTTCTTAACACAACAATGTTCTTCTGGATTCCTATAACCGGGGAAATTACAAAGTTATTCATCATGTCACAAGAGGAAATTACATTGGGGAAATTACACACCATATGCTAAAGGTTAGAGGATGACATCATACTTTCGTCTCTACACTACTTCCACCATAATGTAGGATCGCCCAAAAAGCCAACATTTCATAGCTCTCTATAACTTTGAGAAGCGGTTAAATGTTTGAGGATGAAACTAGACTTTCCTCCCTATATTTATTTTGCCATGGAGTGAGATCGCCCAAAAAACTCACACTTCATCAACATTTTCAAGATGCTTTCTACACTCTTTCATCATCACGGGTTAGGAAAACATGCTCCTTTTTCACATTTTCATCATTTTTACATACTTTTTACACATGTACTTGTGTATTTGACTACTTGTTCATTCTTATCTTTTAGGTCCGTCCATATGGGAAGTGGTATTCAGGTGTCATTTCAAAAAATCATCAAAACCAACAACAACATCAACATCAACAATAGGTACATCATGACATCTATACATCTGTTTCGCCTAGGTTCATTTTCAACACTTTTTGCACTTTCTCCTCCTTAGAATCCATGCTTCACATTTCTATCATTCGATGCTTTATTTAGTCCCCGGCATGATTTCATCATCAATATACATGTTTATCATATACATATCTCAATCTACTTTATGTTACTGAGATTTCCACTCACCAACATAAAGTGGGGGAAAATCTAGACACAAAATCACATACTTTAGGTAATTATCTAGTCCTAATTACATACTACTATTAATATGATTCCTAAGTAAGAAAAGTACTACTCAACCCATGTCTTTTGCTACCTTTATGTGCTTTATTTTACTACTTTCAGTCTTACATCCTTACTTTCTCAGTCTTCCTTTTTACTCTTCAACATTTATCATCCTGGACACCAACACTCATCCAGAACACCAGCACTAGGTGCCCTTGTACCCTCTAGGTGCCCCTATCCCCTTTGTACTAAACTCACACTTTTTAGGTCATTTATAGCTATTTGAGCATCTTATCTATTTGGTAGTAAGCCTTTTAGGGGTTCATTACATAATTCAAGCAATGGAATCATATAAATATAAAGTCATGTGATCATAATAAAGGACCAAACACTAAACATTAGGTATCACTACATGAGGTTGCACCCATCAAGGCATCTAAGAGCTCCATTGCATCTATCTAGCACCATCAAAAGGGACAAAAGGGATGGTTTTCTACATACACTTCATAGGAGGAAGTTCATTCTATTCCACACACACATCTATTACATTTCTTTACATTTAGTTATTTTCTTACTATCAAGTGTGAAGCGTACAAAAGCAACATAGGGCATGATTTTGCGCACACACACACACACACAAAAATACATTGGGTCTGAGATGTAGTGTAATGCTTAGTCATAAGTTCACCATTCGATAGATGAGGATAGTCTGACCCCTCATTTTGCATCTTTATTTTTTTGGGATTTGATGTCTATTTGAGGGTTTTACAGGTTCATTCTTCATTGCAGGTTTCCAATGACCTCGGTGATCTTGGTGTGACCTCAGAGTGACCAAAGGTGACTATAAGAGAATAACTTGCAACACATTAGAGGAGGTTTTCTGAGAATTTTCATAGACCCAAGCACCTAGAAACAGGTCCAGGGTGCCCATGGGCACCCTTGTCCCTCTCAAGGTGCCCCACTCTATCATATTCCTCCAAATATACATTTTTCTAAGCTCCAATATGATTTTCAGTGCTTTTTATTTTCCAATTTTCTATCTCTGTTTCATCTTCTAGATCTCTGCGAATTAGTTAAGTCATTCTACCTCTTCTTTGTACTTAGGGTTTTTACTTTATTGCTTAGTTTGCTTGGGTCTAATTTCTATACTTCATTGTTATTCATTTTTGCTATTATACAATTAATATTAGGCTCTTATTTACATTATATCTTAATTAGTATGGGGTGAGTGATTCACCCAAATGATGGCCCCCTTATTTGGGGTGCATGCAACATCGTGAAGGAGTATGTAACCTAAAGAAGGATCGAATGATGTGATGAAATTGTGCCCTACGGGGGGAGGAGTGTGTGCTTGGTAGAAACTAAGGAAAAATCAAACAAAGTGGATAGGAAATAAGTGTTAGTACAAGAAAGCATAGAAACACATGTAAAAGAAAATATGTAAGCTAAGAAGACAATGTGTAAACTAAGACACAAGAAGACAATGTAGATCTGCGAAAAGTGGGTTTCAAACATGGGACATCATTCACGATGTCGCAAGACAATCGAAGCCATAGTGGTTGTTGATCAATCATACCCTGAAACTTAGTAAATAAAATATTGAAGGTTCACACAAGAGAACAAAGTGTATTGAAAGGTGTGGAATTATCGGAAAGGATCACGCATGAGAAACAAAAATAGGCTCGGGAATTAGCCATTTTCACGACAAGGATCTATTTTTGGAGATAACGTGTGGAGAACTCAAACTAATTGGAGACTTGTGTGTCATGTATTGGCTATTTTTGGAGGACC
Source organism: Taxus wallichiana var. yunnanensis (assembly GCA_018340775.1). Classification (NCBI taxonomy): domain Eukaryota; kingdom Viridiplantae; phylum Streptophyta; class Pinopsida; order Cupressales; family Taxaceae; genus Taxus; species Taxus wallichiana. The sequence continues at coordinate 97,505,011 of CM031242.1, forward strand.
AGATATGAAGTGATTTGTATAGACACATGCCAAAGTTAGATTTTCTACTCTCAGTTAACTAACAATAGTCTATTGTTAGAGCACTTGCATGTGTGGCTATTTTTGTAATGGTGTGTGGCTAATAATAACATGCAACCTATTTTGGGATTAGATAAGCGGTGAAGGGAAATTCCCCACCCTTATAAGTATGTAGTAAACTATGTAGTAGATAGATAGATGTGTGCATACATGGAGATATAGTGAGATTATGTTGCTAAATCTGTTACATGTAGGAGTGTATACTATTGTTCTTGTAATGAAGCTTTTGTGTACTTATTGCATTTAATCTAATGGGGATTATGGACTGAATCAAGGTGTTATCATGTTTATAGTTTAGTATTGCATGCTTGAATTCATTATGGTTAACCTTTAAATACTATTATTTTCTAGATCTAGATCTGATTATGCATTGCTTGAAGAGTATAGTAGCTATAGATCTAAATGATCAAGTATTCATCATGCTAACATCCTGCAACAACAACCATAAAGAGGACTGGTACTTTTATACTCTTTGGATGAGTGCTCGATCTAGAATGAGTGATGTGCCAATGCACGTAGGTTCTTATTGAGCTTGTATTATTGAATTCTAGGCTGCATCATTGGTTCCATTCTTTGGGACCTCTTTTTTAGTTGTTTTGGGATGGTTCACAATGAAGATACACCGGTTGACCTTAGCAAGTGTTGAAAAGTAGATACGGGATCGGAAGAAGAATACACAGCAGTGGTTCAACAATGGATATGAGTTTAATGTATGCATATGGGTGGAACAAAACCTATATGACAGTTTTATATGAGAGCTTATTCAACTGTTTTTTCTAGTAGAATTATATGAGTGGCTTATTGCTTATGCATCTAAGTAGAATTGGAGGTATCGTGCACTTTTCTGGACATAGGAAGAATTCCAGGCCCTTTATGATGCTCATCTAATTTGGACCCAGTTTGTGGATATGTGGTGAGATGGTGTTTTGAACAGAGTTATATCTTAGAGTACTCAATTTCTACTTATTCATGTCTAGAGGTAGCTGAATTCGAGTTTTTATGATATCTAAGGAAGCTTACCTGCAAGGCTTTCCACTAGTGATCAAGATTCGATGGTAATCGTCTGTTGGGACACTAAAATATTGGCTAGTTACAAGAAGACACATGGGTGTCAAGGCCTATTTGAAGATGAGCGCGCAAGGAGAAAGCACGCAAGACAGAGCAAAGGTTTTGGGACTTAGCCATATTTGGCATATCAGATAGAACACAAGAAAAATGTGACCCGACTATGCATGTGGAATGGATAAGGTGCCATCCTGCAACTTGGTGCCCACAGAAGGAATATACCTTGTGATGGAAGATTCTAGAAGGCCATCATTACAAAGAGTGGAGATCTTGAGCCTGAAGAAGCATGATCCCATGGAGGACCACCTTGGACACTTGGCAACAGATCTACAACTCCCGAAAGGCTTGGAGATGTTAGAAAAGGCTATAAATACAAGTACCCACCTGAGGAAAGATATAGAGAAAGGAAGGGGCAAAGCTATTGAGGAATCTTGTGAGAGCTCCATAAGTTAGGCTTACAAGATCTATAGGAATACGTTGTACTAAGGGGATGGGTTTTGAACATTTTTCTTGGTACTATGAAGGGCCTAAGTCTAGATCTGATGCATGATATTGATCTGCATTACCATATGAATCTGTGATTTCCTGAGTTATTGTAATATGGTTATCAACGTGCTTAAATATGAGTATATGTATGGTTCCAGTTCTACTACATGGTTCTATGTTTATTTCATATAAATGGGTGTAAACCCCTATGCATTTATTTTCTATTATGGTTCATATCTATGTTCTATAATGCTTTCCTTATATGAATGAATACATTGGTCTAGAAGTCGTTCTGAGCTCTAAGATGAATGTATGGTTCCCATCCAATCCGTTCACTTAAGTTTCTATCATAAATAATGTATTCTCACACAACTCACATAAAGGAGAGACTCGGCACCCGTGCATGCCTCGAGTGAGTGCCCAGGCCCACCGGGTGATAGGTCAATTTGCGTGGGATTTCCTTATTCTTTGAGAAGGGCTTAAAAATGACTACATCTTGGTTTCGTTGCTGAGACATATTTTGAACTTATTGTGAGAAATGGAATATGTTCTTATCTTTGTGAGGTGTAATGACAGAATGCCTGACTTTAGAAAGTGTTGAAACGTGGTTCAAGAGCATGAAGGATGAGTTTTATCAAAGATTCAACACTGGGCTGAGTTTAGTACACATGGATGGGTAGAAGAGAACCTATATAATGAGTTGTATGAGACATTATTTTACTTGCTTCCCGGTAGAGATACATGAATGGCTCTTAGCATACGCCTCTAGATCAAGCTAGTTTTGTAGATAATGCATGTGGACCTAAGATGACTATTAGAGGTTGCAAGATGCAAATATGATGTGGAAACGTGCTATTGATCACTTTGGTGGAAGAGGGTGTTGTCTTGTTATACTTTGAAATACACCATTTCAATATATTCTTTCCTAGAGATCGCTGAGTTTGAGTTTCTAAGGGAGCTTAGAGGATCATTTTTGCGTCTATTCCTCTAGCTATGAATATCTTACTCATCGCTTTAAGTTTAGAAGCATTTCCCATGGCCAACTAAGCTCTCTGAGCATTGGGAAAGGAAGCCAAGGTGGAGGAAGATGGAGGATGTTACGAGTAAGAAATAAAGGGAGGAGAGACGACTCAAATATAATGAAGCTCATGAAAGGGAGATGACTAGACAACGTGAGGTAGCAAGTGTGATGGATCTATGGAGGCAGACATTGTGGGAATGCATTAAAGTTCACACATAGGACGTGGAGCCTGAGAAGTCTATGCTACCCCATCTTGGAAAGCACGTAAGAGAATCCCCTTTAGCTTTTGATGAGATTTTATCACGTGGAGAAAGAAGAGCTATCGACATGCATCTCGAACCCTCTAGGCAACCAATCCTTGGTGCTTGGTTTCTCAAATCAAGAGAAGAGTATCATTGACCTAGTTGGTATCGGTGGAAGTGACCGATCTATGCCCAGGAGATATAATTTCTCATTTGGGACTTCTATGGCTACACATAGCATTCCAGTGTTTGGAGGAATTTTTAGGAAAAATGTGGATACACAAGCCTTGATCTTGCGTGCGGGAGTGGCGTGGGGTACACTATCAGTAGTGGGACATTATCGCGAGAACATCGACATGTAGTTTAGCAAGAAATTGGGAAGCCTTGGCATGACCAATACAGAACCTGGTGAATTCAGTGGATTTGGTGGGTTAGGGGGAACAGGACCTGGTGGACCCAGTGGATCTAGTGGAGGAAACACCGGAGGAAACCAAGGCTCTGGATCAGGAGGATAAGGACCCCAGTCACCCTTACACGTATTTTTTGAGATGTCTTTGCACTTTCCAGACTATAGGGGTATTGAAGATGTTGTAGAGCATGTGCACAAGTGTGATTTACAATGGCGCGTGAAAGGGATCACTAGTCCAGAGCGGAAGGCAAGCTAGTTTGTAACTACATTACAAGGGCATGCACATAGCTGGTATAGAAAGTATGATCCCCATCAAACGGTGGTGGATTATACAATGTTGAAAAATGCTTTCCTCACAGAGTTTCATATTCCAGAATTCGAGCAAAAGAGCATCAGTGCCTTGAAAGAGATCCAACAGGAATGGAAGAGAGTGTATGGGAGTATGATGCACGGTTTAAAACTCTCATGTCCAAACTATCATATGACATCCACCCCTCACAACATGCTCAATGGTTTGTTGGAGGGTTGATCACTCCATTTAGAAGGAATTGTCACATAAAATGTTCACTAACCCACGCGAGGCTTTAGAGGCTGCCTTATGCGCTGAAGCTGTTGGGAGTGTGGATACTGGTGTTAGTCCATTTTTGGAGGCCCAAATCGCTGCAATGGCCAAGTAATTGGAGAATTTATCTGCAAACTCAACACATGAGGTCCATGGTGGGCTTTGGTGTATAGACTGCAAAGTGGAGGGTCATGTAAAGGATAGTTTCCCTCATAAGTCAGTACATGCTATGGTGGTAGAATGTGAGATATACTCCAATGTGCAATCCGTAAGAATGTTTCTTGCTACTACAAGATATGCACCTCTACAACCCATGACACCAAGGACTATAGACTGATTGATCAGATCCATGATGCTATTGATCTAGGTGTATGCTAGACTAGCCTTACTTGGTAGTTCTAAGGATGATGACCGATGTTATGAAGGATGTGCGAGATGGAGGAGCATGTGGAAGGGTTTTTTGGAGGAGTTCATGCTTGCATGTAACTACGGTGGAGGGAGAAGTGAGTTCCCATGGGGAATATGTTATAATTATAGATCTACATAACATTATACATTTGAGTGTCCTGATCTATTACAATGCTCATGGTGCAAGAAGAAGCACAAGTATGAAGAGTGTCTAGAAATCTATGAGCATAGGAACCAACAATACCAACAAGATAAAGGTGCTGATATGGTGAGAATCAAGAATGCTAACTCACAATGGATTCCAAGAGTGGTGCATGAGTTAGAACTAGAACATGTGCTGATGACAATGCATGCGAGAGGCCATGCATGCCGAAGAGATGCCGAGACCAAGGACACTATTTTCCAGAGAGGAGGTACTACATGAAAAGTACACATACCCTACCCATTAGAAATAAGTATACTAAAATACTATGGATGTGATTCAGAGTTTATAAGGGGAGATACAATGTCTTTAGGAGCAATTGAGGAAGGTAGGGTAGAAGAAGGATAACGAGGTTCCAAGAAGTGACCTGGATGAGGTCAAGGAAGTATGTACAATGTTGAGGCAAGAGAATATTATTCCCTTTCTGGGAGAATGGTTGAGGGAGAAGCTACCACGCACCCGAGCGGAGCGTGAGAGAAAGGTTTTACATGCAAAATTTTCTCCACACAACATTGACTATAATAAAGAGATCACTCTGAATGCAGTTGTTGATGGATGGCTTCTGAGCAATATCCTCATTAACACGGGAGCATAAGTGAATGTTATTACCTTTGATTCCTAGCATCAGATGGGAAGGCCCACATTGCATCCATCTTCAAATGTGTTGTATATGGCAAAAAAAACTAAGGCAATTCCCATTGGAGTCTTGAAGGATGTAGTTATCACCATTCAAGGGACCAAGTTCATTAGAGATTTCGAAGTCTTGGTACTCACTGAGGTAGACAAATTTCTAACGTTTCTTGGGAACCCATGGTGGTACAAGAATAATGCTAACATAACGTTTAACAAAGATTATATCAGTTTCAAAAATAAGGAAGAATGGGTGGTCATCCCTTTGTGAGATGGGAAGTCGATGCCCTATAAAGAGCTATTGGGAGAAGATGTCTTGCATAGAATCTATGTGCAATCTGTCCGAGAGATCCTAACTTAATTCACCCTACGAAGGGGCTCATCTAGTTTGAGGACATTCATCCAGTAAGTGATACCACTAGCGTGGTGTGTGATAACTGGTACATGTGATCTATGAGTTAATTGGGTGATAATTAAAAGAATCCAATATAATAAGGGTGACAAATGCACACTCGATCAAGTGCACAGGAGGAAAGAAGTTTCCTAACTACTCGGGAGCAGCATTCCTAATTTTTTCCTATAGGAAATGGAAGTTTAGTGGAGAAATGAGGATGAAAGAAGAATAATGCTCAGCTATAACCTACTCGGGACTACAACATGTTGGTGGGCTACACATTGGGAGAACCTCTTGGAGTGGCGCAAGGTAAGAATCACACTCTGTAAGGTTTTCAAGAAGCAATGTGCCCATGGCTATACAAGACTACCATGGGAAATAAACCACTTCATTTCATATCCAAGCATGCGAGGAAGCCTAGATGGGAAGCACGGAAGCATTACCACCTTTGTTGTGGGTACACAAGTTATACTCCACCTTGTAAGGATATGCACACACATGGTACATTCATTCAGAGATGCGTCACCAAACAAGTAATTGGAAAGAGTTGGTGGCTAACCTCATTCAAGAATTTGAGTATAGAAGCACCAAACCATTAGTGGATAAGGTGTTGTAAACAATCAAGTGCCTTACAATGGGAGATAGTGCCATGGTTGAGGATAGGCTGCTGGAATTACTAGAAAATCCTGATGTGGAGACATGGCTCTATGAGGAAGAATCAAAGGAAGTACATTTTGATTGTGCGTGCTATGTCATAGACGGGTAAGAAATGGGGGCGTTGGATGTTGATCATTCGCGGGGGTACACATGAGGTCATTGACAATGCTAATGAGGAATCATGCACCTACCATGAGCCTTTGAAGATAAGGAAGGTTAACATTAGGTTGGAGGCCGAACCTAAGGAGGCTATCATCGGTGACTATTGGTCGGACAAGGAATTTTTGAAGATCATTGATCATTTGTAAAAATTCAATATTTTTTCCCTCGTAGGTACCATAAACTTAAAGGTATCCACCATTCCTTGGGAGAAATGAATATCAAGTTAAAAGAAGGTGCACCCCGATTCGAAGAGACCTTATCAGATGAATCCAAACTTGCGCGTATGGGTTAAGGAAGATATAGACAAAATGATAGCGTCAAGTATCATTGAGGCAGTTGAAGAGTCAGAATGGATAAGCCCGATGGTCATCAATATCAAGAAGGACAAGAGGATTAGGATCTGTGTTGACTATAGGGACCTGAATGCAGTATGTGTCATTGATCCTTTCCCTACTTTGTTTACTCAAGAAATATTAGAGGGAGTGTCCGGGTGTGAAGCCTACTCCTTCACGAGATGGGTTCTTAGGGTACCACCAGGTATAGATTGCAAAGGAATACCAAAGAAAGACAACTTTCACCACTGAATGGGGAAGTTTTTCCTACACAGTCATGCCTTTTGGGTTGAAGAATGCACCTGTTTGTGTTCTCACGCATTGTAGTGCAAGCCTTCTAGGACTTCATCCATAAATTTATTTAGGTCTATTTGGATGATTGGATTGTATATGGTCTCGTCAAGGACCATTGTGATAACTTGAGACTAATGTTTGAAAGGTGTTGACAGTTGAGGATATCCCTCAACATCAAGAAGTGTGTCTTTGCTACCCCATTTGGAACCTTATTAGGGCATATCATATGCAAAGAAGGCTTACTAGTAGATCCCACCAAAGTTGCAGTCATTTTGGGTTTGGGGAGGCTACTAGCCAAAGCGCTGTACGTGGATTCCTTGGACATACGGGATATTACAGGAAGTTCATTAAGGGGTATGCCAAAATCACCACACCCTTAGAAGAATTGTTGAAACATAAAAGTGCCTTTCATTGGGGAGAAGCACAATAGAAGGCATTTGACACTTTAAAAGAAAGGCTCATAATGATGCCCATATTATGTTTCCCTTCTTGGGATAAGCCCTTCCATGTGCATATGGATGCCTCACTAAAAATAATGGGCGATACTAGCATAACCTAGCGAAGGAATTATCATTCATCCCTTGAGCTTTGTAAGCAAAAATTGACACTAGTAGAGAATAATTACATAACTATTGAGCATGAAGCATTGTCAATAATCTACGTGCTACATTAGTTCGAGGCGATATCTCTTTGGAAATACCCTTCATATTCTACACAAATCACATGACATTAAAATACTTAGTCGTGAAACCCGTTACTGCAGGGTGCATATGTCGTTGGGTCCTCCTATTTGAGGAATTTGAATTTATGGTGGTGGTAAAGCCAGGGAAGAACAATTTATGGCCTAATCACTTGTCAAGGATTGTTTCAGAAGAGGACACGCAAAGAATTAAGGATACCATGCCAAATGCACAACTATTTAGATTACGACGCACACCCTCAAGCTTATAAGATATCGTAGTGTTCTTAAAGACAAGTGTGGTGCCATAAGGGATGAGGGATGTTGAAAGTAGTTGGGTATGCGCACCACACCCTACATGATTATTAAAAGAGATCTATACAAATTAGGTCATGATGAAGTTATGCACCGATGCATGCTAGAACATGAGCGCATTGCGATTATGGAAGAAGTGCATGGTGGGATCACAGGAGGACACTATATGGGAAATGCAACTATGCAGAATATTACTCTCATAGGGATTTAGTGGGAATCCATTTACCAAGATTGTATTGAGTTTTGCAAGGCCTATGACCATTTCCAGCACCTTGGCAAACCCGAAAGAGGGATGAAATGCCCTTACGACCAATAGCTAGTGTAGAACCATTTGAGAAATGGGCCATCGAATTTGTAGGACCAATCTCACCAGTAACATGAAGGACTGGTTCACGGTATATCATCACTTGCACTGATTATTTAACATGGTGGGTAGAGGCAACACCTACAAAGGATTGCACGTGATGATAGTTGCTTTAGATTCTTATGGGAAAATATAATCAATAGATATGGTTTCCCTTTAAGTTTAACAAGTGATAGGGGTACACACTTCCTCAATGAAACAATTAGGATCCTATTGGTAAAATTTATGGTGGCCCATCATAAGACTACCCCATATCACCCTCAAGAAAATGGGACTACTGAGGCATTTAACAAAATACTAAGTCATACGTTAACTAAGATCTATGACGTCAGAAGACAGGATTGGGATGATAAGGTATCAACCGTCCTATGGGCATACATGACAACCTATAAAAGGTTGAACAAGGCCACACCATTTCAATTGGTGTTCGGTGTGGAGGCTATCTTAATAGTTGAATTCATGTTATCTTTGCTGCATATAGCATCTACTGGAGGTTTAGCCAATGAGCAAGCACTGGAAGAAAGAATTGATAAATTAATGTAGTTGGACAAAAGGTGATCACTTGCTAGGTGGAGTCAAAAGATAGAAAAAGCAAGATAAAAATCATGGCATGATCATCATATCAAGAACAAGAAGTTTGAGGTTGGGCAGTTGGTGTTATTGTATGATTTCAAGTATCTATGCCATCCTGGGAAATTGAAAGTTCATTTGTTGGGACCTTACCTCATATCATATATTCTTGATTCAGGTGCTTTCTAATTACAAGATATGGACAAAACAAGATTACCAGGTCACTTCAATGGGAGTAGGTTGAAGCCCTACTATAAATAAGTCTTCTTGGTGTTTGTAAATAAGGCCGTGTCACCAGTTAGTTTAAGTTTCCCTTTATGCAATTTCCTTTTCTGTGTTTCCCTTTCTCATTATTTGTTTTGTTGTTGTTCTATGCCTTGGGCACTGGTAACCACATTACTTTTTTAAGGTTGTTCATGCGCAGAGTACCACACATCTATTTTATTGTGGGGTGAAGTGATGCGGAGTATAGGCCCGTAATACGAGTTGAATCGATAGTAGAAGTTGTGGTGAATGACCTAGTTAAAAACTAAATGCATGTAAGGGTAATAGGCACGTAAAGAAGAGATGAACGTAAATGTTTAAAGTCAATAAATCCTTGAAGAAACCATGTACAAAAAAAAAGGAAAAGCGTAGGAACAACATGAGGTAGGTGAGGGAAAAAATAGGGAAAAGGATAGAAGAAGTGCCTTCGGCGCTAGGAATGCACGTGGAAGAGGCTTCATTTGGTTGGATTTTTACATGCCAGAAGGTTGTAAAGGGTTTATGTGCAAGATGTGGTGCATGGGACAAAGTACTCAAGACTGGCTTAGTGGAAAAAGTCACATTTAAGGTCAAAGTATGGTGGTAGGTGAGAGAGCATTTAATGTTGGGAAAAGAGAAAAACTATAAATATATGGTCAAGTGATTCATTATTGGCATTGCATTTACAAAGAATAGAAAGATCTTGTGAACTAGGGCATCCAAAACAAGATCTTTGTGTTGAGGAAATTATTTGAGAGATCTGAAGTGTATAGCTAGGGTAAAATTGCAAACCAAGAGGAAAGGAGTACGGGTATGGAGAAGATAAGTAAGCAAGCACTTGTCTTGTGGAAAGGATTTTCTAGTTAGGGTTTGATGACTAGGGCATGGATTTAGAAGGATTTTTCCACAAAGATCGTGCTCAGGGCTATATAAAGTGGTTGAGCAAAGTAAGGAAAAGACATTCAAAGCGATAACCTAACAAGAAGAATGGCACCAAAGAAAGCAACCATCTCACCAAAGAAGTAGAAGGGCAAGGGTAAGGGGAAGAAAATGGCTACCGTCGCAAGCACAAATGAAGAGTGGTACGTGGAAATGCAGTACCCAGATGGGGTATTGTTGGAAAATAATGGGAATCACACCGAGAAAGATGATTGTGTGTGACTATAATCACCGCACCAACACAACAGAGAAAGAAATGGCTTTGGAGTTGGTTTTCCCAACCAACAAGAGAACACCAGAAGGCATGCCCATTTACAGCGATGAGGTAAAGGTTAAGTTGGAGAAGGAAAGGTTGATACAAATCTACAATTTTCCATACTTGAAAAACCTAAACCTCTACCAGTGGCTAATGGTGCATGTTCATGAAGACCACTTTTATTTTGTGGGACACAAAGTGCGCATAACCTCCCAGCTAATTTCCAAGTTCACGGGCTTTATTTGCAAAGGGGACAACATTCATGATGACCTAAGAGAAAAGGAGGTCATTAAGGAAATAGTTTCTGCTTTTGACTATAAGAAAGGATTACGATGCTGTGACATCATTGAGATCTAAGATCCTGTGATGAGGATGCCCACACGCTTGGTAACCAAGATCAATGATCAAGAGAGATGGACTCAAGTAAACAAGGCATGGCTGAACATGTGCCGGAAAATATCTGAGGGGACCATCTACAACTTGTCTACTTTCATCGTGGATGAAATCATCAGTAGCACGCAAGAAGGTGAGAAGATAATATTTGGAAATATTCTCCTCATAATTGTTTTCTTAGAAATCAGAGTGCCCGATGGGCCAAAAAGGTTTGTTTGGGAGTACCCAGAAGAGGATCCCTCACCCACAAAGTGGTTCACAAAGTATCTTGGTGAGACCATGTCAACCACTCATAAGGTGTGTCTATAAAAATGGTATAACCACATGAGGGATGTGTTCGGGGTGGAATGGAGGATTCCAGAGCAGCTACCTATGTTAATAAGTGGGAAGAAAAATTCACGGTATATCAACACTTCTACATTGGCAGATTTAGGTTGACAAATGAAACAATGAGCCCATGGTGCAAGCTTCCCTTCTCCTTCACCACACTATATTTCCAAGTAGGGGTGAATAGGTTTAAAGAGGCCAAGAGACTAAGGTTTGACCTTAGTGAAGTAGATCAAGACCATAGAGAGCTGCGCAGAACATTGGTTTACCCCAAGAAGTGCACATACGTGGAGAGATATGTCTCCCACAAGATACAAATGATGAAACCAGTGACTTTTCCAATCGCTAGAAGGGCTACAACAAGAATATACCTTCACATCAGGCCAAAATTTGAGAAGGGTGCATACTTAGAAAATGATGTAACCATCCCTGAGGACCCCATAGGAAGAAAGAAGCCCGCGCCAAAGAAGAGGGAAAGAGAACATGTGCAAAAAAACCAATTGTTTAGGCTACGTAAGTGCTAAGTGCATCAAAGTCAAAAATTAAGCTCATTACTTACACGTGGATAAAGAAGTCCCTCACGAAGGCAAAGACTCTAGAGGAAGAAGCGTTGAGCATTAAAGAACCCTCCACCCGGGAGAAGTGACTGGAAGAAGAAGAAAAGGAAGAAAAGTCTCCTGCTATGAAGAAACAAAATGTGACAGAGAAAATGACTCAAAGGACACATAGAGCTTGGAGGCCTATAGAGGTGAGAGATATGATGATGATGAAGATGAACTAGGACATAATGGCCTTCCTATCTATGAGGTTCATGACTCGGAGGAAGAAGGAGAAGAAGAAGAAAATGAATACATCTTTTCGAGAAGGGAGGATAACAAGGAAGAAGAAGCCACTAAGGACGAGAGGGTAAGTGAGGAAGTTACAAAAGAACAAAGGATCCTCACTAAGGAACATATAAACAAGGCCGTAGAGAAGGAAGTAGCCAAAATCATTGAAGGCCTAGTGGAACAAGAATTGGAACACAACGTGGACCTAGTAATGAAGGAAATATAGGAGGAAAGTATGGAAAAGGAATATGGAAGCATGGGAGGGGATCCCAGTTTAGCTATGAGCTTTCCTAAGGTTGTGAAAAAAAGGGAGAAGAAGCACAAAAACTCCACGAGGTTTATAGGATGGGCTATATTGATGATCCAAACAAGGTGTTGTACATGTGTTTTCAAAGCACCATGCCAATGGAGAAACTCTTGGCTATGACATCATTTGATGAGGAAGGTGCATACCCTTGGACAAGGAAAATTATTTCTTGGGAATTTGAGTCCCACATCGACAAACCAAAATTCTAGGTAAGCCAAGAGGCGTAATGAAGGTACCCAAGTCAAAAGGTGACAACCCCTTGGTGAATGCTTAATGTCTATCGAGACGAAAAAATCTATAACATCTTTGAACAAATTTTCGGTGGAAGTGGAAGCTAGACTCTTTGGGAGGAATGACAGAGTGAAGTTCCTAGAAGAAGAGCTGAGAAGAGGGAAGAAGAGTTGGAGAAGAAATCGAAGGAGTTAAATCATGATGAAATGGTCAATGCTCAACTAAGGTGAGAATTAGAAGAAGAAAAAGCAAGGGTGTGCGAAGTCTACAAAAAGCGAGAGATGATCACATATGCCATTTACTTAAAGCATATAGATCTAACACCACCTCGCATAGAAGTATGGATCCACCTTGGAATTCCTAGAGTACTTGACCTTCGTCCTCATAATAGAAAGATGACCCCTGAACTTGGAGTCTACAAAGGAGGCATTGACATGTAAGGAAAAGGAGAACACTATGAAGGTTGTGGCCATTATGGAAAAGTAAAAGAAAGTCCTCGTAGATGTGAAGATCACGGCCCAAGTCGCCGATGCTACCTATGATAACTACACCAATAAAGATAGAGTGGTGAGCATTTTAGTTGCCACCCATGAAGTGGAGCTCAAGGAATTTTAGGAGAAAAATAAGGGGAATAGAGCGGAGGGTGAGAAAATTCTAGTTGAGGTTGAGAAAAATTCAAAGGCTATTGAGAACTTGCAGAGCTCAATTAAGAACCAGTGATGCTACCTATGATAACTACACCAATAAAGATAGAGTGGTGAGCATTTTGGTTGCCACCCATGAAGTGGAGCTCAAGGAATTTCGGGAAAAAATAAGGGGAATAGAGCAAAGCGTGACAAAATTCTAGTTGAGAAAAATTCAAAGGCTATTGAGACCTTGCAAAGCTCAATTAAGAACCAATTTGAAGGAGTTGTATCCCCAAATAACTCCTAGAATGGGCATGCTCAAGGATTTGGGAAAAGCAGGTTGGAGGGGATCGTGGAAGCAATGAGTACCAAAGGGGACGAGCTAAGCTTTGAAGAGGTGAGCACCCTAGTCGGTGACGTTTGTCATCGAGCACAATGCGAAGTTGATACCTAGAATAAGTTAGAGGTTGACTTAATGAAAGATTTCCCTCTCCTCTTACAAAAATAATCAAAGTTCCTCATTCTTTCTTTCTTCCCCAAAATTCTTCATTCCTCTATTCTTTCCCCATGCCATTCAAGAACAGTCATTCTTTATTCTTTGAAGAAATGTTCCCGCGGATGGAGAACAAGCATAGTGTGGGGTGATGTTGGGCCCCTAAAATATTGGCCAAGTACAAGAAGGTGCGTGGGCACACAAGGCCTATTTGAAGATGGGCATGCAAGATAGAGAAAAGGTTTTGGGACTTAGCCATATTTGGTGTATCAGACAAAACATGAGAAAAGCGTGACCCGACTGTGCATGTGGAATGGATAAGGTGCCATCTTGGCAACTTGGTGCCCATGAAAGGAATATACCTTGCGATGGAAGATTATAGAAGGCCATCATTGCAAAGAGTGGAGATCTCAATCTTGAAGAAGCATGCTCCCATGGAGGACCACCTTGGACACTTGGAAATGGATCTATAACTCCCACAAAGGCTTGAAGATGTTGGAAAAGGCTATAAATACAAGCACCCACCAGAGGAAAAGATATAGAGAAAGGAAGGGACGAAGCCATTGAGGAATACTGTGAGAGCTCCATAAGTTAGGCTTACAAGATCTGTAGGAATACATTTTACTAAGGGGTGCTTTTTTGAACATTTGTCTTGGTACTATGAAGGGCCTAAATCTGGATCTGATTAATGATATTGATCTACATTACCATATGAATATGTGATTGCATGAAGTATTGTAATATGGTTATCAACATGCTTAAATATGAGTATATGTATGGTTCTAGTTGTACTACATGGTTCTATGTTTATTTCATATAAAAGGGTGTAAACCCCTATGAATTTATTTTCTATTATGGGTCATATCTATGTTCTATAATGATTTCCTTATATGAATGAATACATTGGTCTAGAAGCCATTCTACGGTCTAAGATGAATGTATGGTTCGCATCCAATCCGTTCAATTAAGTTTCTATTGTAAATAATGTATTATCACACAAAACACATAAATGATAGACTCGATGATTTTACGTGCCTCGGGTGAGTGCCACATGCCCACCGGGTGATAGGATGATGCACATGGGATTTCCTTGTTCTTTGAGAAGGGTTTAAAAATGACTACAATAAATTTGAACCGAGAGAGTAAAACGATGGCTAACTAAACCTCACCATGCACAGCGGGGAGAGGCAGGTTTGGTGAAGGATGGCAGACCTAGTGGTAGAAAGGTAGAGAGAGGAAAGGTGGCTTGAGTATAATGAGGTACAAAAGAGGGAGATCAAGAAGCAATGGGAGGTTGCAGAACAAATGGCGTTGTGGAGAAATATAGTTTAGGAAGGAGTTTAAATTCATATAGAAGATGTGGAAACTGAGCCTTAAGATCTCCCCCATTTGGAAAAACATGATAGGGAACCCTCCTCAGTCTCATGTATTAGCACGCCGCCAAGAGAGACAACATGGGCCGTAGGTGTAAATCTGAATCCACCTAGCAACCTTGCCCTTGTGCTTGGTTTTCCAACATCTAGTACACCAAGTAGTCAACAAGCTAGTTCAAGCATTGGGAGAGTAGGAGTGAGTCTTATAAGAGGCAAAACTATGACAACACAAATTCCTTCGTTGTTATATGGGAGTACATTTTTTGGGTGTATCATCAGCACAAAATAAAAGCACACCAATTTTTAGACTAACTTATGGGGGTAGTGACACTTCGCAGACTGTCGGGTACAATTCAATTCTCTTTGTTGGGACACGGGAAGTACATATTCTGGTCGACCCTAGCTACAAGTTTCGATTAGGAGGCATAGGTAGCTCTGGTTTAGGTAGATCTAGAGGTTTTAGAGGCGGGGAAACACATGAGGTTCTGGATCGGTGGGTAAGGTCCAAACCAACCCTAGAATATTTACATGGAAATGTATCTTCATCTTCTAGAATATAGGGGCATAAAAGATGCTACTAAAGATGTGCATATCTCATGAAATCTTGTGACATGCAAAAGGAATCACAGCTTCGAGCATAGGAAAACTAATTTGCTACAACGTTACAAGGGCGTGCACATAGTTGGTATAGAAAGTTTAACCCTGATCAAACTTGCGTAGATTATACAACTTTAAAGGATACATTCCTTAAAGAGTTTCATATCCCTAAGTTTGACCATAAGAGTATAAGTGCGCTCAAGGATATCAAGCAAGGCACTACTAAAACTATTAGAGAGTATGATACATAGTTTAAAACATTGTTATCAAATATTTCTTATGACATACACACAAGCCAAAATGCACAATGGTTCATTGGGAGATTGATTACCCCTTTTAGGAGGGAATTATCACATAAGACATACACTGATCTGCGTGAAGCACTTGAAGCAACCTTACACATTGAGGTAGTTGGAAGCATAGATCTTTGGGGTGAGCCCGGTTTTAGAAGCAAAAATAAAAACTATGGAAAAATATTTGGAGAAACTATCAAAAAATCCAAAGCACATGAGACGTGCACGGGATTTGGTGCATAGATTGTGAAGTAGAAGGTCACAAAGGAATAGTTTTCCTCACGAAAAAGTACACTCATTCACGATGGAATGTGAAATATGCCATTTAAACCATAATGCTAGCCACTACCCATTATTACAACATACAATAAGGAAGAACGCGTTTAAGCTATTGTAAAATCAGTAGGTCCATGACTCGTGACACGGAAGAGACTACCGACCAATTAAAAAATACATGATGATATAGTTATTAGTGTATGATAGACAGGAGTTTCCAATAAATCTAAGGGAAAGAATGAGCATCAGGATAGGGATCACAATCAAGAACACTATGATTGGAATGAAGGGAATTTTGAAGGCAGTCGTGGCAGAGGTTGAGGATACCATGGTGGATTCAAAGGATGAGGCCATGGTGGAGGAAGAAGTGATTTCCCTTGCGGAACATGTTATACATGTGGATCTCATGACCACTATAGGAACAAATGTCCCTAGAATATTACATGTTCTTTCTACAGAAAGAACCATAGCTATGAGGAGTGTGCCTAGATCTTTATGAGCATCTGAGTAAGCAACATAAACAAGAAAATAAAGGTGCAAGGATGGTTAGGATACAACATGCTATTGAAAATCAATAGATGCCTAAGTTGGAGGTAGAATCTGAGGCACTACAAGTGAAGATCATGACCCACGTTGAGGTGACACATGCCAGGGAAACATTGCAGCAGAAACCTACCATCACTAAAGAGGAAGTTCTTCATACACGTACCCAGATCCCCGCCATCGAAGGAGGTTTATCAGAAACCATGGAAGTTATAAGAAATCTTGAGGTGAGATATAGTACTAAAAAAATCAATCGTGGAAGATGGAGAAAATAAAGCATCGAGACAGGTCCAAAATGATATAGATGACTTGAGGGAAGTGTGTAAAATCTTACGCCGGAAAATAATATTCCACCGTTCGGGAGTTGGTTAAAAAGAAACACTCCGCGTGTAAGTCTTGAGATTAGACGGTAGATCCTACATGTGAATATTCCCCCTCATAGCCTAGATTATGACAAGGAAATCACTCTGAATGCTGTTGTGGATGGGTGGCTATTGAGTAATATAATTGATTGATATAGGTGTAGAAGTCAATGTTCTTACCTTGGATGCATGAGTACAAATGGGAAGACCCCATTGCATCCATCCTCTAAACTATTATTTATGGCTAATCGGACTAAGGATACTCCCATCCGAGTTTTGAAATATGCATCAATTACCATACAAGGAGCTAAGTTCAGTGGAGACTTTGAAGTTTTAGCATTGGCATAGTCGAGATAGCTTCCCAGCTCTTTTGGGGTGTCCTTGATGCTATGCAAAAATGCTGATCTTCGGTTCAATAAGGGCTATATCAGTTTTGGAAAAAAGAGGAAAGAGTTATTATCCCTTTAAAAGATGGAAAATATGTGCCCTATGTAGAGCCCTTAAGTGAAGAATATCTGAATAGGATTTATGTACACACCATCTGAGATCTAGAGATATTTGAGCCAGCTAAAGAAGGACTAATTCAATGGGAGGATGCATAGTCTATAAGAAATACTACAAGTGTTTCTTGTGATAATTGGGATCATAGAACTTATGAGTTGGTAGAGCGCGAAGTAAAAGCATATTTCCTAGAGGTAGTAAACCACCTTATGTCGGAGGATAGTTAACAACTTGGTACCTAGTTACACTAGAGAAGGAGATCCTATGGTATTCTTGCATGCCATGGAAGAACAAAGGGATAGGCCCGCTAGAAAGAAGGAATATGCTAGCATATACACTATGTAGGATAAAAACATGATGGTGGGTGGCACATAGGGATAATATTGTTGTATGGAATGAAATTAGGATTGTTCTTACTACTAGGTTCT
This sequence comes from Taxus wallichiana var. yunnanensis, assembly GCA_018340775.1. NCBI lineage: Eukaryota > Viridiplantae > Streptophyta > Pinopsida > Cupressales > Taxaceae > Taxus > Taxus wallichiana. The sequence continues at coordinate 97,522,896 of CM031242.1, forward strand.
TGGAGAACAATACACCTACTCAAATAAATACTTATCATGGTAATCAACCTATTCAAAGACCATGTCCGAAGTGTGAGAGACTCTAGACAGAGACGGACAAGAAGCTTTACCACATTTGCTATGGGTGCACGGGTTTTATTCCACTTTACAAGGCTATGCGCATGTTTGGTATGTGTATGCAAAAATCCATAGAGAGACTAGAAATTTGAAGGATTTAATTGTAGGAATGGCCCCGGATGTTTGACTTCTTCTCTCTGACAAAGCCTCCGATGGAAGAAGTATTAAAAGTCATAAAGTGCTTAACTATGGGAGATAGTGCCAAGGCTGAAGAACTTCTTCAGGAGTTATTTGATGAAGGAACTCAAGAGTGCATCTTGTTGAAGAAATAGAGGCCGATGCCATATTACTTCAATGAGATTTCCTTGAGAAATAAAAAGGCCAAATGGTCTACATAGTGGATGACAAAGAAGTAGATAATCTAGATGTAAACCATTCAATAAAGAGGTGTGAGGTATTGGATAGTGCGGATAAGACCACACGTGCCTATCATGAACCTATGAAGACAAAGTAGGTGAATATTGGAATAGATACTGGGCCTAAGGAATCCATAATTAGAGGCTATTAGTTAGACTATGAAGTGGAAAAAATCATAGAGTTACTGAGGGATTACCAGGACTTATTTCCTAGGGAGTACCATGAACTTAAAGCCATGCATGAATTGTTAGGGGAGATGAAGATAAAGCTTAAACATGGTGCACTACTAGTTAGAAAGAGACCTTATAGAATGAACCCCAACTTGCATGAAAAGGTCAAAGAATAGATTGATAAAATGTTGAAGTCTGGGATTATCAAGCCCCTTGATGAGTCAGAATGGGTTAGTCTAATGGTGGTCAATATCAAAAAGGATGAGAGATTAAGATATGCATGGAATATATGGAGCTGAATGCTATATGGGTAATCGATCCATTTCCTATGCCATTCACTGAGGAAATACTAGAAGGCATTGTAGGGTGCAAAATCTATTTGTTTACAGATGGGTTCTCTGGGTATCATCAGGTTAGGATTTCCCAAGAGGATTAGGAAAAGACTATGTTTACTACTGAATGGGGTAGCTTCACCTATATTGTAATGCCTTTTGGCCTAAAAATGCACTTGCTGTATTTTCACGCATAGTTTTTCAAGCATTCAAGGAATTTATTCACAACTTCTTACAAGTATATTTAGACAATTAGACGGTGTATGGATTAGTTAAGGATCACTGTGAAAATCTACGCTTAATGTTTGAATGGTGTAGATAGTTGAGTATCTCTTTAAACATCAAGAAGTGCATATTTTCTACACCATTTTGGATACTTTTAGGACACATAATCTGAAAGGAAGGTTTGTTGGTTGATCCAGCAAAGTTGCAGTCATTATAGGACTAAGGGAACCTACCATTAGAGTGAGGTGCATGGATTTTTGGGTCATACAGGATATTACAGAAATTTTATCAAAGGATATGCCAAAGTTTCCACACCATTGGAAGAGTTACTGAAAGGGAAGGGTACATTCTACTGGGAAAACAACAACAACGTGCATTCGAGACATTGAAGGAGAAAATTACTACTGCGCCTATTCTACATTTTCCTTCGTGGGACCAACCATTTCATGTAAATGTTGATGCCTCTGCATGGCCATTAGGCACGGTGTTGGCCCAACCTGGAGAAGGTATTATAGATTATTCTATCTGTTTTGCTAGTAGAAAGCTAAATCTCGCAGAACAAAATTTAACATGACTACAAAGTTTGAAGCTTTGTCAATGATATATGCACTACATAAATTCTACTATTACCTACTAGCTACACCATTCATCTTTTATATAGATCACATGGCATTGAAGTATTTGGTAAATAAACCTATTTTACAAGGGTGCATATGTTGATGGGTGCTCTTATTTCAAGAATTTGATTTTACAGTTGTGGTAAAACAAGGAAAAAGTAATTTTGGACCAGACCATCTATCACGAATATAGTCGGAGAAGAATCACAAGCAATTAAGGATACCATGTTGGATGCACAATTATATAGGTTACAACAAGTACCATCAAAACTAGAGGACATTGTTGTCTTTCTACGAACAACGATGACAACCAAAGGAATGAAATCCTTAGAGAAGAAACAACTTGCTATACGTGCACACTTTAGATGTTACTCGGTGGTGACTTGTAAAAATTGGGCTGAGATGAGCTATTACACCATTATGTATTAGAACATGAGCACACAAATATTATAGAAGAGGCTCATAGTGGTATTGTAGGTGGCCACTATGCTAGTGATGCCACCGCATGTAAGATTCTAGTTCTTTGGATTATGGTGGGAGACCCTATATAAAGATTGTAAGGAATTTTGTAAGGCATGTGATCATTGTCAATGTCTTGGAAAAATAGGTCAACGAGATCAAATGCCTCTGAGACCTATTACTTGCATAGAGCCATTTGAGAAATGATCTATAGATTTTGTGGGTCTTGTTTCACCAGTTGCACGCATAACTAGATCATGCTACATCATAACTTGCATAGACTATCTGAAAAGGTGGGAAAAAGAAGCACCTACAAAGGACTGTATAACCACTACAACAACCCAGTTTCTATGGGAAAATATTATTACAAGGTATGTATGTCCTTTAAGTTTGACCAGTGATAAGGGAAAACCTTTTCTTAATGAGAAAATCATAATTCTATTAGATGAATTCATGATTCCACACCATAAGACCACACCATATCATCCTCGGAAAATGGAACTCGCCGAGGCTTTTAACAAAATTTTGATCCGGACATTGACAAAAATCATGTGATGTTGGAAGAAAGGATTGGGATGATAAAGTATCTACAATACTTTGGGCATATCGAGATAACATATAAAAGGCTAAACAAGGCCACACCATTTCGGTCATTGTTTGTACACAGAAGCCATTCTTCCTATGGAATTTATGTTACCTTCTTTTCCTATTGCACTCATAGGAGGTCTAGCTAATGAGAAATCTTTAGAAGAATGGATTGAAAAGATCATTAAGCTAGATGAGTGACAAGCCATAGCACGTTAGAGTTAGAATCAAGAAAAGGCCAGGTAGAAAACATGGCATGATAGAAACATAAGGGAAAAAGAAGTTTAAAATTGGATAAATGGTGCTTCTCTATGACTCTAAGTTCTTGTGCCATCCAGGAAAACTTAAGGTACATTGGTTGGGGCCATATGTTATCAGTTACATCCTTGAAATAGGCACTTTATAGTTAGAATAACTTGATGGAACACAGCTACCTGGTTACTTCAATGGAAGTAGGATGAAGCCCTACTATAAATAAGTATTCTTGGTGTTTGTAATAAGGCAATATTTCCATTTAGATTAGGTTTTCAATTATGTATTCCCTTAATGTGTTCCTTCTTTTTGATATGATTTGTCAATATAGTTGGTGTGTTGTGGAATAATCACAATTATGCGCAAAAAGCTAATTACTATTTGAAGAATTTTTATGCACAAAGGACTACACATAATTTTAGTATGGGGTAATTTGTTGATATTTTAGTACAATACTATTGAAAAAAGTCCATATAAAAGGAATAAATTGATACGGGTGTTGTTCAAGGTTAGAGAATTGAAATAATCTAAACAAAGATTACTTCTATATATAGGGACCATAGAAAGAGATGAATGAAGAAATAAGTATAACACAAGGTAAACAAAGGTCGGGAAGACTACCAAAGGTGGAAGGTGTAATGATGAGATAATCAGCACGGGAAGTGCGGCGAAGAGAAGTCTATAGCCGAAGGTGGGAGGGCACACTAGAAGGTCAGATTGGGTGCGAATATGTACCGTGCGAAAATAATGAAAATGGTCAATTAATGAGAGGATTTTTGGTAGGTGGAGGAGAAATCAATGCACTAACTTTTTGAAATTATATATAAGGATGGGATGTGAGTTCATTTTTACCGTTGTAATTGAGAGAATTTGAAAAGGGTTAAGTGCGAACGAGCCGAGCAATTGTGTTGAGGTGTGAAGAGTGTGAAACCAAATGTGAGGAGAAGGGTTGTGTGTAGGAGAAGCTTGTATTCCCATAGGAGAAGGGTTTGAGTGAAGAAAATGTGTTACAAATGAGTTAGGGCACACGATTTCCACTAGGGCATGGAGATTTCAACTAGGGTTTCAAATTTCTTGATTACAGAAGGAGGAAAAGAGATATTTTTCAAATGGCACCAAAGAAAGCACCCATAACAGAGATAAAGGGAAGAAGAAGGTTGATGTGGAAGAAGAAATTGCTCCCTGGGAGCAATTTTTTAGAAATACAAAGATCTCTAGAGTGCATGATTGTGGGACAAGAATGGAATTCCCATATTCACTAATGTAAAATCAATGATTACAACCATCGAACTTCGTGACAATAAGAAAGAGCTCAATGCAATGCTGAGCACGAAAAAAACAAGTGCACGACAGAGGATATGTTGGTTTATAATGATGCTGGAGAGAATTTGATGAAGCAAAATGGAGTCTACCAGTTGTACAAGCTGCCATACTTTGAAAAATATGAGCCATTGTATTGGTGGTTAATGAGTAGAGTCCATGAGGACTTATTCTACTTCATAAGATGGAGGGTGAGAATCACAACTACCTTGATTTCAACGGTGATAGGATTAAGGGCCTCAGGGTTGGATCTGGATAATGATTTAACTAATAAATCCATAATCTTGGAGATGAGGAAGGAGCTGGGGTATACCAAGGGTCTACGTGGCATGGACATTGACAAGTTAAAGAAGTACCCGAAGAGTGCAGTATCTCGCACATCTTGTGACAAAGCTAAATGACCAAGGAAGGTGGTCACATGTAAATAAAATGTGGTTACACGTCACTAAGAAGATGTCTCAAGGAGTGATCTACAAAATTGTAGATCACATAACAAAGAAAATCACTGAAGAAGCACAAACAGGTGAAAAATAAGTTTTGACACTATATTATTGTCTTTAGTATTCATAGAGATTGGGGTGCCTTATGGGCCAAAGGAGAAGACTTGGGAGTATCCCACAAAACAAAATTCACATGCGAAAAGGTTTAGAAAGTACTTTTGTGATGGATCAATGATTGGACCATTCAAGCAAAGGGTGGAGATGTGGTACGATAGAATCCATGTGGCATTCGAGGAAGAGTGGCACATACCCAATGATTTTCCATCAGTGGTGGTGGTAAGGCGATTTAGTTTCGTATACCAACATTTTTACATCACGTGATTTTTGATGAAAGACGGGGTTTGGAGCCCATGGTGTAAACTACCATATGCCTTCACAACAAGGTATTTTCAAGCATTAGTTCATCGATTCTTAGATGTGTGCCATTTATTTTCAATTCGCATACAAGGTAGATTGCGACTACCACAAACCGAGGAAGAAGTATGTATATCCATGATATAATGTATATATTGAAAAGCTTATCTTAGATGTGTTGAGAATAAAGATTGTAAGTGTGGTTTGTTGGGGACATTGGAGTAACACTTGTGTACCTCCAACTCAAGGAAAAGCTGAAAATAACAAGTATGTGGAAGATAAGTTCACATTCCCGTGGCTACCAAAGGGTAAGCATACCATGGAGAACATTCCAGTTCCTAAGCCCATAGAGACAATCAAAGTAGAGGATAAGCGTGAGGATAGTGGTGGTTTGGAACATAGAGGTAGAAAACATCCTAAGAATAAGGATGAAGCTGAGTGCGCAACTACACCACCTTAGCCACAAGAGGGGGATGATGAGGACTTGGATGCAGTCTAAGGAGAGCACCAATTTAAGAGAGTATTAAGGAGAAAAAGGACCCAATGTGTTACTCCACAAATGGTGCACAGTGTCACCGTACGCGAGAAAAGTGACAAGCAAGCGTGGGAATCTACAGGTAACTCTTTTCGCATACCCGACCTCCCGAGGTCGTGCCAAGACACATGGGGGTGGAATATGTGTGGGATGAAGAAAAACTAGTTAGGCGATCTAATGTCTTCGACACGCACTAATGGAATTTGTGAATCTAAGGCAAAGAAAGCCCTTCTAACTTGGATGGTGTAATAGATCGATCGGTAAGGATTACGCTCGAAGGATCCAATCAATATCGAGCTCGCATGATTCGATCTATGGGTTGTGGAATACGTGAAAATGACCTAGGATAGTTTTGTGTACGCGTCTCGTGATAAGGTCATATGGTGGATGGTGAAAACAATTGACTCTACGGATGATTCTCTGCCTAGTCCGAATTCTTTAGCTTTCAAATTGCTAGCCGCTATATCTAGTAAGGGAAATTGTTCGATGATGATGGGTGGAAGTGGAGTGGATTGGAATACTAGTGTGCGTAGGCTGTGTTTATATCTGATTGACTTATGGATTCGTTAGGTGGGGACTTGTGGGTCACAACCGTAGACTCTTGTTGTTGCGGTCGGTCATGTTATGGTCATATACGAAATCAAGTCCTAATCCCTAGTATCGAGTAATCGTACGCTTTCTCAGCTTCTATGTTTAGAACCAATAACTACATGATTTTCTCAGAATATCTCACAGGCGTTCGTGCAACCTGGATCCTTAGACTAGTATCTATATCTGTGAGAGTGTCTCCGCACTGCTGCTCTGGGGACAAAAGGATCACAACCAAAGGTTTGTTCTCTTTTGAACCCTTCTACGATCATGTGAATGTTTGTCTAGGTAATCTGTAATTCGGTTGATTTGACCAAAATGTGTGTGCTTGGTCATCTTCTATGTTTAACCCTCTCAATCGAGAACCGATCACCAGTAAATCTGTTTTTGTTTGGAATACTTGTATTCGAGATTTTGGTCTATGTTAAGTATTGCTATGACGAGGTTTGGTTGAGGCACGATTGGCTCAAATATGTATTCCCCAGGCTCCCGGGTCCCGTGATTGTCATACAAAATAAAATGTAAATCTAATTGTAACAAAGAAAATTCTAACTACGTGGAATAAATCTAAAACATATATAAATTCTATTTTTGCATTTAACTTTATGAGAAGAAAAGCAGCTATTTAAATGTATCTAGAAATAACAACTAAATAACAATTTAAAACAAACAAAATAACCGAGTGTAGTTATTTGTCTGTGCAATTTGTAGATTTATTCTAAACAAATGAAATAGCTCATCTATCTGTAAGATCCTCGATCCTACCTTAGAAGTGAGGAGTGAATCATAGTTTCTTAGAAACTATCAATCCTCACAGCTTCCCTGGCAATATCGAGAATAGAATTTACTGAAATGAAGCAATTTAACTATTTTATTTGATATGATTCTAACTAGAACTTTGAAAGTTAAAACCGGATTCCGCATAACAAAGGTGAATCCGATGATGTGTGTGATCTTGTCCCCTCGGTGTGATCTCCTCGTTCTTTCATGTTCACGTGGATCCAGAAAAGTGTGTAATGCTAGTATCGATAGAAATAGATATTGGGACAAGGGAAGCTCAGAATACAGACTGAAAAATGTGAGTAGGAGAGGGATAGCACAAGAGTACAGAGCTTGGCTTATGAAATTCCTAAAGAGGATTTTATTGCGAGTCATGCAACATAAAGCGACTAGAACCTGAAACTATCCTGTTTGAAGAGAAAACCTGCAACTTTAATGGCTTCCTAAGCTATTCTACTCCAATGGAATGGATAAAACAACAACACTATTTACACAAGCTGGATATGTGGCTTACCAACAGCTGGACAATGCTAAATAAGCATGCAAAGAATTAAAACTATGGCTCTAAACAAAACAAAAGACTGAACTATGAAAATGAGAGCTTGAAAGTGAATGAGGGGCAGACCATTTTCTTGTGCACAAACCATTTATTTATAGCTTTCATTCACCCAAAGATCAAAACCAAACTGAACTCTAAAAACCATAAACAATGGCCAAACACTATTCCAGGGGACCAAAAACATAAATGCAAGCCCAAGTCGGCAAAGAAAAGCTGGTGAAACATTGATATTTTATGTGAGTCATGTCAAAGCACTTTTTGGAAAACACGTGCAGGACCGTTGCTCTGAGCAGGCGGCGATTCAGGACCGCCGCCTTGATCAGGGCGGCGGTCACGAGACCGCCGTCCACGTAGGGCGCGGTTTCAGAATCAAGGGCAAAAGGCCAAGAAAAGAGGAAAAAAGGGTAAAACAAAGGATGCGGGGGCTAAGCGGGGCATGCGAGATGTTAACGCAAACTCCGAGGGATTTTATAGATCCCGAACACCTTGTGGGGAGACTCAGTATCATCATTGGGGAACTTGTCACATTCTTCCGGCAAGATCAAAGACTTACAATTTTGGGTATGTACATATTGCCCCCTCGGAGAAGCGTTTTAGCCATGAAGAGGCATAAAACGGTGGGTCCGAGTATGACACCCCGAAATGGGAATTTTAGAAGTTATACCTGACACGTCCAGTGTGTTGAAATGACTCTAGTCATGAGTTGGGTGTATGAGCATTTTATCCCTTATGGCAGGGGTGTGGAGGTGGCAGATCCTGGGGCTGTGAGGGCAGCCAGATGGATGGACATGTCGGTGCTCAGAGCACCTCATCAGCCAGTTGCCTCCCTTACTACTGCAGACATGGAGGTGACACCGTACCAGCTTATGGCCGGCATATGGGGTGAGGAGACTCTTACCCTGATCTCCTACTCCACCACAGGGTAGCTTATTGATCGAGTGGGATGAGTGGAGGTACATCCTTTCGGCCGGGTTCCTCAGTAGTTTGGCCTTCCATATACGGGCATGCTTCCCCCAGTGGCACCAGTTTACAGATCAGTTCGTGAGGCCAGAGGGGGGCCTAGAGGCCGAGGTTGGACAGTGGTCACTCCTGGCATTCCCATTGCAGCCAGGAGGATAGTTCGCGCTAGAGGGAGAGCCGGTGCGCCTCGGGCACCTTTGCTTCAGATTGCTGCGGGTCCTGCTCATAGTAGCGATGACCCCATAGATATTGACTCCGACTCTAAGGAGCTCACAGAGGGAGGGTCAGAGGAGGAGACTGATGACAGTGATCCTGAGTGGCATGACACTCAGGACATTATGCAGTAGAGAGGGCTGAGCAGAGCACAGAGAGGGTGACTCTAGTTTCAGAGGAGCCACTCTCCCAGGGCCATGGTGGAGAGGATGAGTCCGTTGCAGGGTGACACGTTGCTCCTGCCACAGGAGTAGCCCTCGGTCGGTAGCGGCGCATCCGCGGCGGCGGTCCTGGTCCTAAAACCCATCTTGAGGCACAGTGATCCGAGTAAGTTACCCTTTCTCCCTTTTAATGTTTATTTGTAGGCTCTCCTTAGTTGCATATCTTGTATTCTTTTCTCATTTGGTTTCTAATTCATTTTTCTCCTTTTTTTGCAGAGATTGTTGATGAGTGGTGGGATTTGATCCGCAGGGTATGTACCGATTCCCTGATGATCCCCATGGATAGGACCCGCGCGGAGCTGTCCGTAGATGCCGGGGAGCCCTCAGCAGCCGGTAGACATACCGATGTCTTCGCTCCCGTTTGGCACATGGCCAGGATGGTGTCGACCCTCCGTACAGAGTTAGTGGGCTATAGGACGGCTGAGTGCCTTATGAGGAGCCATTCTCGTGGTGAGACCGCAGCTGCTCCTCGAGACCTTGAGCCCTCCGTACATTCAGAGCACCGGCGTAGCCGGAGTCCTAGGCGTGGGCGTGCACCTTTGGAGGGGTCACGTAGGGATTGAGAGGCCACTTGGCCCTCGTGTATTTTGTATTATATATTCTTTGTATATCACGGGCTCTTTGAGCGTTTTGACCATGCTTAGAGCATGATGGCATTGTATATAAACATTGATTATTTATATATACGCATTCATTTTGGATCAAAAGCTTGGCACTCATGTTTTCCCTTTCTATTTCCAGTTTCCTTGTGTATACTACGATGTATGTTTATATGCTTTTTAGAATGTATGCAATGGAGAACAGATGATGCAAATGTTTGCTTTCTTTTTGTGTTTCATGATGCTGATACATGATAATGTAGATATATTGTGATTTTGAATCTTAGCTTCTGTGAGCAATTTGGATACCTCATGTTTGTTTTGCAAAGTGATGAATATAACCAGTATGATGAACAGATTAATTTGCCCCATTCCTAACTCCACGCAACTAGTAAGATGCGAGGGCTCATCACCGAGAGTCAAGAAGGGCGCAAGTTATGAAATGTGGTGAAACGATAGTGATGAAAGACAGACAAAGCTTTGGCGGAACCAAATTGGAAGCTACAAGCTTACTCTACCCGAATGACTTCATAGTTTAGAATGCACTTGCTTTGTGGTTTATCTAGACTTAGACCCATAGATGGCCACATAGTAGACAAGATCTAGGGTTTTTAGATTTTAATTCTTTTGGGATTTTACACATCTGATTCATTTGTTTTTGACTCAAAGTTTCAGAGTTTGAATTGTTTGTTTATGACTTTTAACGTTTGCTTTGTCAAGAGGACCCCCTGTACTTTGCCCCATGCTACTAGTAAGAAGCGTGGGTTTATCACCATGGGCAAGGTATAGGCGAGTAAGGGCATTTCCATCCTTTCCCAACCCTACGTCACTAGTAAGAGACGCAAGCTCATCACCGAAGGTTGGTGGGGCAAGGAAATGTGTAAAATTAAAATTTTCTATTTAATCACTTGTTGACTTGTTTTCTTGAGTAAAATGTCAGTATGTGCTTATTTCCAAAGAGATATATATATGGGATAGATGTGACACCATGAAGCTTCTAGAATAGACCATAGGTAAGACACCTATCCTAAGAAGAAATCAAAGTAAGAATAAACTTGCAAATCTTGGTATGGTTACCGTTAAGACTTTGTCATGTTTGATTTTATTTGATAAAAGATTCTGAGATGATTCGATGATATATGAAGATGGAGAGGTATGATTAAAGAGTTTTATGCCAACAACATCATGAGTTTGTAATGAATTTCTTTGAGAATAGATTCCTTGATCACAATTTATGTAAGAAACAAGTGGACAAAATGATCTTAATCTATATGAAGATGTAATGTAGATAATTATACAAGTAGTGCTAGTTGCTTATGCGTAGAACCACTTGAGGTGCAGGGAATTGACTGTTTCACCAAATTCCTCACCTTCTAGCATACATAAGAGGTAAGCACCATTTCCGTAGTCCTTCATGACTTGGTATGGGCCCAACCATTTGGGCTGGAATTTCCTTCCTTCGCCGGTCTTCTTGTCGATCCGGCTGTCTAGCCTTAGAACTAGATCACCTTCGTATATGTCACATTCATAGACCTTCTTGTTATACTGCCCACATTCGGTCAACATAAGCTCTATGCCACTGTTCAACATCTAACCTAGTTTCATCTAGGCTTTCTAGTTGGGAAAGACGTGCTTCTCTGTAAGCGTCTTCATCCAGAATCCCTTGTAGTGAAATGCGGAGACTGGGTATTTCGACCTCAAGCGGGAGAACTGCTTCTGCCCCAAATACCAGTGAGAAAGGAGTTGCTCCGTTGGTGTTCTTATTGAGGTTCGGTGGGCCCACAAGGCCGGATATAACTTCAAATGCCAATCTCATTTGTTTTCTTTCACCGTTTTAAGGAGAATGGCTTTCAGTGTCTTGTTTGTTGCTTCAGCCTGTCCGTTGGCTTGGGGATAATACAAGGAAGCCGTATGATGGCTTATCTTAAATTTATTGCATAGTTTGTGAACCTCTTCATTTTTAAAAGAAGTTCCATTATCGGAGATAATGATTTGTGGGATACCGTACCTGCAAATGATTTGGTTCAAAATGAACTTGGCGATCACAGAACCAGGTACAGTAGTAAGAGGCATGGCCTCCACCCATTTGGTAAAATATTCAGTGGCCGTGATTATAAAATTATGGCCGTCTGTGGATGAGGGAGAGAATTTCCCTATTAAGTCTAGACCCCATGTAGAAAAGGGCCATGGAGTAGCGATTGGTTGTAGAGCTTGTGCTGGCATATGAATCTCATGGGAGAATTCTTGGCACTTATGACACCTGCGTACAAACTCTATCACGTCATGTTCTAGAGTGGGCCAGAAATAGCCCATTCGGTGTATTTTTCGAGTGGTGGCATGGCCACCAAAGTGGCCTCCACATATTCCACTATGAGATTCATGGAGAATCTTCTTGGATTCTTCCGTGTCGACACATCTTAGGAGCATTCCATCGAATGCTTTTCGATAGAGCACCTGCTCTATAATGACGTATTTAGCTACGATTATGCGTAACCGCCTTCTTTGTTGCGGTGTAACTCCTTCTGGGTACGTATGGTCCATGATATAATTAATGATATCAGTGTACCAAGGACACTCAGAGATAGAGGGTCAGGTTTCGATGTAGTATACGCACTCATCTGGAAAGTCTAAATCTACTAAATCACCTCCATCTAATGGGTTATCAGCTAACCAATCTGCGATGATTTGTCCTTTAACCGACTTCTGATTTACAAATGTTAATTCGAATTCTCCCATTAAGGTTATAAAACGTCCAGCCTTTTTAGATAATGACCCTTGTGTGAGGAAAGTTCGTAAATGGTCCATTTTTACCATGACCCTTGTTTCTTGATTCAGCATATAATGTCTTAGGCGTTTAGTAGCAAAGACTATGGCAAGGCATTCTCGTTCTGCCTGTGTATAGCGTGTTTCATAGTCGAGCAGCGTTCGGCTGATGAAATAAATCACGCGTTCTCTCTTGTTATCGTCTTCTTGGGCCAACATACAGGCCAGCGAGACATCGGTAGCTCGTGAATATAGAATTAACGGGTGATCTAACTTAGGTGGCATTAGCGTAGGTGGTGATAATAGGAAACGCTTAACTGCATCAAAGGCTTCATTACGCAGTCTTTGGTCCAATCAATGCTATAGTCTTTCTTGAGTAAATTGTTGATTGGATGAACGGCGAAGCTTAAGTCCGGGATGAATCTTCGGATTGCACCCAGTTTTCCGAGAAATGACCTGATTCCAGATTCATCTGAAGGTGGAACCATTTCGAGGACAGCCCGGATTTTGGTTGGGTCAACATCTATCCCTCATGACGATATGATATAACCTAGGAGCTTCCCTCCTGTTACACCAAAGATGCATTTCTCTGGGTTTAGTGTGACTCCGTATTCTATTAGGCGTGAAAGAATGACGCGGAGTACTTCCGGATGGTCACAACGCTTCTTGGCCTTAGCCAATAAGTCATCTACGTAAGATTCCATGATTTTATGAATTAGATCGTGAAATATGTATGTCATAGCCTTGGTACGTAGCACCAGCGTTCTTGAGACCGAATGGCATAACAACGTAGCAATAGGTTCCCCAAGGAGTTATAAACGTAGTTTTAGCTTGATCTTGCTCAGATATTTTGATTTGATTGTATCCCGAGAATCCATCCATGAGAGACAAAAGTTCAAACCCAGTTGTTGCATCAACAATGACATCTATGGATGGTAATGGGAAGTCGTCCTTAGGACATGCTTTGTTGATGTCTCGAAAATCTATGCAGATGCGTATCTTTCCATTCTTCTTGAGAACGGGAATGATGTTAGATACCCATTGGGAGTAGTCGACTGGCTTGATGAATCCTACCTGAAGGAGTTTTATTACCTCTTCCTTTACCATGAGAGCTACTTTGGGTTTCATAGGTCTTGATTTTTGCTTAACTGGCTTTGCATCTGATTTAGTGACGAGGTTGTGCACCGCAATGTGGGGTGCAACTCCTGTCATTTCCTTATAATTAAATGCAAACGCCTTCTGATGTTCTTTGAGGATCCGCGTATGTATTTCCACTTCTTCTGGGGTTAAGGATGATCCTAGTTTCAATATTCTTGGTTCATCTTATCTGTCCCGATGTTGACATCGATTGTTTCTTTGATCAAAGAGGCGTTACCCTCTTCGAACTCAGGTGGTGCTGGAGGTAAATCCAAATCATCCCCATTTTCTACTGCGTATATGCTAGGTTCCATTTGTGAGGGAGATCCATCATGGGATTTCCGAAGTAGGAAGACGAATGTGGAATTAAGGATAAATCTAGCATATGATAGGAGAGATGTAGTGCTGCATAGGCGTTTAAGTAATCCAAAGTAGCCGCATCACTATCAATATGGTCTAGGATGGTAGATTCACTTTTGCTTGAAAGAGGATTTGTCATTATTTTTATCAATGGTTCATCACGAATGGACACCGTGAACTGGGTATCTTCTAACTCATTGCTTGGAGTAAAACGTGATGCTGAAGTTGCTATTGAATCGGCGAGAAGATTTTTCTCTCGCGGGATTGCTTCAATGGATATGAAGTTAAATGCCTTGCTTAAATTTAATACAACATTTTTGTAAAGCTGCAAGTGTTCGGCTTTGGTTTCGTATACCTCAGAAACTTGGTTTGCCACTAATTGCGAGTCTCCTAAGACTCTGATGTTATCAACACCAATTCTCTTGGCTAAGGTGAGGCCAAGGAGGAGGGCTTCGTACTCAGTGCCATTGTTTGTGCATTCAAAGTTTAACTTAAAGGAAAATGGGAGGACTTTCTCTTGGTGAAGTAAGAATTATACCTGCCCCCGCTCCATAACGGCATTTAGCTCCATCGAAATGGAGAGTCCAATACTTAGCGGGAGTATAGATGTTGGGGCATCTGCTGCGTTTGCGCACTCTACTTCTACCATGCAGAGGTCCTCTGCTGGAAGGGAACCAACACCTAGGGAATATCCTATGCCTACTGAATCAAATGGTAAGAACATTGGTGAATCTTGTTCTATTAACTCAACAATTTTTGCAGTAGTCCCTAATGATACCATTTCTTTAGCTTTATCGTTGGGGTTGGGGTTGTTTTGGCTATCTTTGATAGTTTCAAGATCCGTTGTAGGTACCAACTTCTCCTCTAGTTTTGGGTCACTGGGTTTATTAAGTTGGTTTGTTGGAAGTTCAAATTATGAGTGCACACCTGGTCTTTTCTTTAAATCAGCTAGGTGCAAATCGAAAGGTTTTGGATCACCTTTGGCTACAAATACCTTTCCTAGATGCAAGAATCTTACTTCTTGAAATAACGTAGAAGGGATTGCCTTCATTCGGTGTATCCATGGTCGGCCGAGTATCATATTATAATTAGTTTCCCGATCTATAATATAAAACTCAGTCAGGATTGTTTTGGGTCCTAAGGTGACCGGAAGTATTATAGTTCCTATCGAAGTGGCTTTAAGGCTATCATAGCCTCTCAATGTATTTCGAGTGGTGGAATAGTTTGTTTCCCCATATCCTAGTTTTTGGAGGAAAGAGAAAGGGACTATGTTAACTGCGGCCCCATCGTCAACCATTGCCCATTTTACATAGTTATTATAAACCCATACTTGTAAGTGTAAGGCTGGATCACCTCGGCGTGCGATCTCAGCATCTGTGGGCATTTTACTTATTTCAAATATGAATTCGACATCCTTGTCCGGCTGCCCCGGAGGGTGGATATCAAAATCTATGTGATTTACTTGTGTTTCAGGAGGTGGAGTGATGTTAATTAGATGACCTAGACCTAATGCTTCTAAAAGAGCAGCTCTATGAGGAGGAGAGTTCTTTAGTAAATCCAAAAATGAAATGTGTGAGAAGGTCTTTGTTAGGTCACTAATTAAATCATAGGCACCTACGGGTTTTTCTACTATTTGTTGACTCTTATCTGTTTCTGGCGGTGACTTGGGCTTGGTTGAGAGAAATATTCTCGTGTTCTTGTTATAGCTTCGATAGGTAGTTCAGCGTCTAATTCTACCAAACTGACTATCTTGGGTCTCGGTTGACTTCCTAACTGTGGTGCAACTGATGGATTTAGTGAAGTCGAGGCTTCATGATCATTGTTTCCTGTCATTGCACTTTTGTTTGTTCCAGTTGGATTCAGCCTATTGCTATCATGATTTGGGAGTGGATCGTTAAAGATCTTGAGAGGAGCATTCTGAGGGGAAACTACCCCTGCGAGCGTATTTGGTGGTGATGACACGGGATCTGCCAAAAACAAATCTGTGAAGAACTGTCTTTGTTCTTCTGGTAAACGTTGCATGAATTTATTGTAGTCACGACACGTTCTAGTATCATGACCCCGAATTTTGTGGAAACCACAATAAGAATTGGGATTGTAATTCCTGTTTTGTTGGTTTGGTGTATATTGTGGCCTAAAATTCTGATCAAACTGTTGCCTATTAGGATTAAAATTTTGCATTTGTTGTTTCTAGCTTTGGTTTTGATAACCAAATGAGTTTTGGCTTGGCCCTTGTATAGGATTTCACCATTGTTGTTGTTGTTGTTGTTGTTGTGGATGGTTAAAATCCACTGTATTGATTGTCGGGGTAAAGTTGTTGTTTCGTTGGTTGTTTGTTTGTGATGGAGTATTGACAACATTTACCTTCTTGGGCTGGTCGGTTACTCCATCCATTGTTACACCCCGATTTTTGTTAAGGATTTTGGGTCCTTGGTTGACATTTGTGGTAGTGGGATAATTTGTAGTGTTCTGGCTGGAGGTGATTAACCTCCCGTTTGCTCCATATGTCTTACGACCACTATCTATCGCTGCTTGGTCTATTCGAAGAGCGCTCTCAAGTACTTCATCGTAAGTTCTTAGTGGGAACTTCTGGACTTCTTCCTTCACCTCTTTGCTGAGAGAATGAAGGAATAAATTGCATAGTTCCATCTGATCCATGTTTGGAGCACTTGCTGAAGAATAAAGAACTGTACGCCACCTCTGGATGAAATGGGTGATAGATTCGTTGTGTTCTTGTTTGATGTGCAAGAATTCCCTGATTCCTGTTCTCAACAGTTTGTTCATGTCGAATGCCTTAATGAACTCTGATACGAGTGTTTAAATGAATGGATGGAGGCTTCAGGTATTCTATAATACCAGTCGAGAGCAATGCCTTCCAAGGTTTTGGGGAATATTTTAGCAACAACCCCATCCCAAGGGAGTAATTCACGTATGGCTGTAGCGTAAGCCTTGATATGCATGTTTGGATCTCCCTCGCCTTTGTACTTGGGTAAATCGGGAAGGGGTCTTGGAAGCATGACGCTTTGTATGGTGAAGTCTAAGGGCTCCTTCGATATTTCAATAAGTCCCTATCGCATAGTTTTGACCATTGATGGTGGTTCTTTGAGGAGTGGTGGTGGGATGGGTTGTTGATATGGCGCAACGTATGCATTGGCAGGGGCATAGGGAAGTCCCTGTGTTTGAACAAACATGCCGGGAGAGGAGAACATATCTCCTTGTGGTGATTTGGAGTACATGTTTAAGTATGACGGGGTATTGTCTAGTAATGGATTGTTTGATACTAGACCGGGAGGAATAGTGTTAGAGATGATGGGCCTTGTTGGCGTTTGTTGTGGATACTGAGGAGGCATGCCTAACGTGCCTACTCCTGTGAGGAGATCTACTTGGCCAGGGTGGTATGGAGGATTGGAACTTCCTGCTTGCATGAACTGAGAATTTTGACTTGCTTGAGCAAGTTCTAACCCTCTCACTTTTTCTACTAATGTTGAAATGACTTCATTTGGTGAAGTCACGGTGCTTTGCCTTAGCGGCGTTTGTTGTATACCCTGGTGTTGTATAGGCATGTGATATCCTGCTATGAAACTGATCATTATCTTGCCAAGTTTCTCTCGAGAGTATTTCCTATATGCAGTGGCATAGAGGTATTTTCTTGAAAAGAGACCTCGGGTTGTATTTGTAAACCTCCTATAGGTGGGTACATACCCCGAGAATGTTGTTCACTCCTAGGATAACGTATTGACTGTTCATCATCTAAGACCAGGTATGGGTCAGATTGTCTACTAATTTGTGGTCTAAGTAGCATCTGAGGAGACGAACCAGATTCTCCGGTAAACGTCATATTGTTCGAGCCTGAAGGCTCTGTTTGTTGCGTTCGAGGGGGTTGATCTAACTCCCCGTTTGAAAAGATGAGTTATATCTGTTTCTTGGGGTTTGTGTTGACAACTGATTAGTTGAATAGTTGTCACCCCATACTGAGAGTGAGGGTGATGATTGTCTATTCTGTTGGGCGTAGTATGCCTCGAGACCCAAGAGGGGTCTGCCATATGCATCGAATCCCGACATATTCGGGGGTATATGAATACCCGCAGAATAATGGGAAGGAGCGAAGGTGATTTGTGAAAGAACACGTGATACTATGACTCCGAATGAGAAAGTAGGAAGTTTACATCAGCTTCACTAATTTTGTTTGTTTCACGTTGGGTTCACCAATTTTGTACGCCGGAAAAGTGACAAGCGAGCGTGGGAATCTACAAGTAACTCTTCCACGTACCCGACCTCCCGAGGTCATGCCGAGATAGCCGGTGGGGATGGAATATGCGTGGGATGCAGACAAACTAGTTAGGTAGTCTAATGTCTTCGACACGCACTAATGGAATTTATGAATCTAAGGCAAAGAAAGCCCTTCTAACTTGGACTGGTGTGATAGATCGATCGGCAAGGATGACTTCGCTCGAAGGCTCCAATCAATATCGAGCTCTGGCATGATTCGATCTATGGGTTGTGGAATACGTGGAAAATGACCTGGGATAGTTTCGTGTATGTCTCCAGATAAGGTCATATGGTGGATGGTGAAAACAATTGACTCTACGGATGATTCTCTGGCCTAGTCCAGAATTCTCTAGCTTCGTTAGCCGCTATATCTAGTAAGGACAATTGTTCGATGATGATGGGTGGAAGTGGAGTGGATTGGAATACTAGTGTGCGTAGAGCCGTGTTTATATCTGATTGACTTATGGATTCGTTAGGCTGTGGGACTTGTGGGTCACAACCGTAGACTCTTGGTTGTTGCGGTCCTGTTATGGTCATATACGAAATCAAGTCCTAATTCCTAGTATCCAGTAATCATATGCTTTCTCAGCTTCTATGTTTAGGACCAACAACTGCGTGATTTTCTCAGAATATCTCACAGGCGTTCGTGCAACCTGGATCCTTAGACTAGTATCTATATCTGTGAGAGTGTCTCCTGCACCTGGCTGTGGGACCAAAGGATCACAACCAAAGGTTTGTTCTCTTTCGAACCCTTCTACAGTCATGTGAATGTTTGTCTAGGGTAATCTGTAATTCGGTTGATTTGACCAAAACGTGTGTGCTTGGTCATCTTCTATGTTTAACCCTCTCAACTGAGAACTGATCAGTTGTAAATCTGTTGTTGTTTGGAATACTTGTATTATGAGATTTTGGTCTATGTCAACTATTGTTGTGATGAGGTTTGGTTGAGGCACGATTGGCTCAAATATGTATTCCCTGGGCTCCCGAGGTCCCGTGATTGTCATACAAAATAAAATGTAAATCTAACTGTAATAAAGCAAATTCTAACTACGTGGAATAAATCTAAAACATATATAACTTCTATTTTTGCATTTAACTTTATGAGAATTTAGAAAAGCAGCTATTTAAATGTATCTAGAAATAACAACTAAATAACAATTTAAAACAAACAAGATAACCGAGTGTAGTTATTTGTCTATGCGATTTGTAGATTTATTCTAAATAATGCAATAACTCAATCTATTTGCAAGATTCTCGATCCTACCTCAGAAGTGAGGAGTGAATCATAGTTTCTCAGAAACTATCAATCCTCATAGCTTCCCTGGCAATATCGAGAATAGAATTTACTGAAATGAAGCAATTTAACTATTTTATTTGATATGATTCTAACTAGAACTTTGAAAGTTAGAACCTGGATTCCGCAGAATAGTGGCGAATCCGATGGTGTGTGTGATCTTGTCCCCTCAGTGTGATCTCCTCGTTCTTTCGTGTTCACGTGGATCCAGAAAAGCGTGTAATGCTAGCATCGACAGAAATAGATATTGGGACAAGGACAACTCAGAATGCAGACTGAAAATGCAAGTAGGAGAGGGATAGCGCAAGAGTACAGAGCTTGGCTTATGCAATTCCTAGCGGGATTTTATGAGTCATGCAACATAAAGCGACCAGAACCTGAAACTATCCTGTTTGAAGAGAAAACCTGCAACTTTAATGGCTTCCTAAGCTATTCTACTCCAATGGAATGGATAAAACAACAACACTATTTGCTAAATCTAAGCAAAGATATGTTGGCTTACCAACACAAGATGGGTATGTGGCTGCTAAATAAGCTAACTAAAAAGAATTAAAACTATGGCTCTAAATAGAACAAAAGACTAAACTATGAAAATGAGAGCTTGAAAGTGAATGAGGGGCAGACCATTTGCTTGTGCACAAACCATTTATTTATAGCTTTCATTCACCCAAAGATCAAAACCAAACTGAACTCTAAAAACCATAAACAATGGCCAAACACTATTCCAGGGGACCAAAAACATAAATGCAAGCCCAAGTCGGCAAGAAAAGCTAGTGAAACATTGATATTTTACGTGAGTCGTGTCAAAGCACTTTTTGGAAAATGCATGCAGGACCGCCGCTCCCGAGCATGGTGGCGATTCTGAGAGCTTTGGACCGCCGCCCTGATCAGGGCGGCGGTCACGAGACCGCCGCCCAGGCAGGCGGTGGTTTCGTAACTGAAGGGAAAAAGGCCAAGAAAAGAGGAAAAAGGGGAAAACAAAGGACGCGGGGGCTAAGCGGGGCATGCGGGATGTTAACGCATACTCCGAGGGCTTTTCCGGATCCCGAACACCTTGCGAGGAGACCTGTATCATCATTGGGGCACTTGTTACATTGTTCCGGCAGTACAATACCTTACAATTTTGGGTACGTACATATTGCCCCCTCGGAGAAGCGTTTTAGCCATGAAGAGGCATAAAACGGTGGGTCCGAGTATGGCAGTCCCGAAATGGGAAGTTTAGAAGTTATACGTTACACGTCCGTGTGTTGAAATGACGCCATCCAAAATTCCCGCTACCTGCAAAATGAAAAGAGAACTCAAGTGCAGATAGATACAATAGTTTGGAAAATAAAATGCTAAAATAATAGGGAATGAGAATGTACCATTCGTGCGGGGATAGGAACTTACCTCCATCAGCGCTCCAAACCTGCGAAAAAATTATTTAAAATGAAACAGAGCGCTATATATATGAAAGTGGGCCCATTTTCCTATTCATTTGCGCGAGTTGATTTGATTGTTTTGAGCTCTTGGGACCCACGGTGACGGTTTCTTGCATGAGTAGAGTCGAAACATCTGCAGCGAGATCGTGATCATGCCTCCACGTGCGGAACACCGCCCCGCTAGATCACAGGTTGGTTTTCTTCAATTTTGTGTTTTTCCCCCTTTAATTTGAAATGCTAAATTTGTTGTAATGGGGGGGTCATTTTTGAAAATGCTAGTGTTAAAAGGTCCATCTAGGGGGGGCGCCTACTGGGTAGGCTCCATTTTTAGGTTAAATGGTCATTTTTTTGCATGTTTTAGGATTTTTAGATTAAAAACCCGCGTGGGTTTTCGGACCACGACCGCCACCCTGGCCAGGGCGGTGGTTACATGACCGCCGCCTTGTTCGGGCGGCGGTTACTAAAACTCATCTCCTGCTCGGGCTCAGGGCGGTGGTTTTGCACAGAATGCAAAAGGAACTTATATTTGAGATTGCACTTGTATTTTTAGCATTTCTACGTGTTTTTATGACTCTCTCGGTATTGTTTGGATATTAACTTGCTCTGTTTTGTGTGTTTTTGGGTGTATGCAGGTGAGAGAGGAGTACATTAGATGGAGCAGAGAGAGAAGTGTGATTGGCTCTCAGGGGTACTGGATGCCCTCTCACAGGACGAGGAGGACACACTTCAGAGGGCTGGCATATTGCGCATATCACACGTGCCCCATGTTGCACCATCTAGTCACATCCTTTGTGACTTATTCTCTTACTGGGATGCAGATCGGAACACCTTCCGACTGCCAGGGGTCCATGGTGAGTGGACCATCACATTAGAGGATGTCTACCGCATTCTGGGGGTCCCGATCATCGGGAGGTGACTTACATTAGAGACAGCAGGCTCACGGGCATAGATTGCACAGTGGGCAGCTTATATGGGAGATGCAGCCATCTCCACGGGGTCGAAGAAGGGGGTGAGAGTTCGATCCATTCCTTCTTTTCCTATCCCCGTATTTCGACAGGCCATCATGGGGATCCTTGCCTCGAGATTGATCGGGGACAAGGGAGGGGACACATTGTTATATTGTTGGGCCCCCATCATTGCACAGATAGAGGGGCATGGCCGGATATATGCCTGGGGTGCAGATATTCTGGGGACCACCTACCATGATCTATATAGGGTGGTCCGTTTACAGGGACAGTCATTGAGCCACCCAACTCTAGTCATGAGTTGGGTGTATGAGCATTTTATCCCTTATGGCAGGGGTGTGGAGGTGGCAGATCACAGGGGGCCGTGTGGGGGCAGCGGATGGATGACATGTCGGTGCTCAGAGCACCTCATCAGCCAGTTGCCTCCCTTACTACTGCAGACATGGAGGTGACACCGTACCGGCTTATGGCTGGCATATGGGGCGAGGAGACTCTTACCCTGATCTCCTGCTCCACCACAGGGCAGCTTATTGATCGAGTGGGACGAGTGGAGGTACATCCTTTCGGCCGGGTTCCTCAGCAGTTTGGTCTTCCATACGTGGGTATGCTTCCCCCAGTGGCACCAGTTTACAGATCAGTTCGCGAGGCCAGAGGGGGGCCTAGAGGCCGAGGTTGGACAGTGATTACTCCTGGCATTCCCATTACAGCCAGGAGGATAGTTCGCGCTAGAGGGAGAGCCGGTGCGCCTCGGGCACCTTTGCTTCAGATTGCTGCGGGTCCTGCTCATAGCAGCGATGACCCCATAGATATTGACTCTGACTCTGAGGAGCTCACAGAGGGAGGGTCAGAGGAGGAGACCGATGATAGCGATCCTGAGTGGCATGACACTCAGGACATTATGCAGGCAGAGAGGGCGAGCGAGCAGCGAGAGAGGGTGACTCTAGTTTCAGAGGAGCCACTCTCCCAGGGCCATGGTGGAGAGGATGAGTCCGTTGCAGGGCGACACGTTGCTCCTACCATAGGAGCAGCCCCTCAGTCGGCAGCGGCATCCGCGGTGGGTGCTGGTCCCAGCGACCCATCTTGGAGGCCTGGTGATCCGAGTAAGTTACCCTTTCTCCCTTTTAATGTTTATTTGTAGGCTCTCCTTAGTTGCTATTGTTGTATCTTTTAGCCTCTTGCTTGGTTTCTAATTCATTTTCTCCTTTTTTGGCAGAGACTATTGTGAGTGGCGGGATTTGATCCGCAGGGTATGTACCGATTCCCTGATGATCCCCATGGATAGGACCCGCGCGGAGCTGTCCGTAGATGCTGGGGAGCCCTCAGCAGCCGGTAGACATACCGATGTCTTCGCTCCCATTTGGCACGTGGCCAGGATGGTGTCGACCCTCCGTACAGAGTTAGCGGGCTATAGGATGGCTGAGCGCCTCATGAGGAGCCATTCTCGTGGTGAGACCGTGGCTGCCCTCGGACCCTAAGCCTCTCGTACATTCGAGAGCAGTGCCGGCGTAGCCGAGTCTTAGGCGTGGGCATGCACCTTCGGAGGGGTCGTGTAGGGATTGAGAGGCCACTTGGCCCTCGTGTATTTTGTATTATATATTCTTTGTATATCACGGGCTCTTTGAGCATTTTGACCATGCTTAGAGCATGATGGCATTGTATATAAACATTGATTATTTATATATATGCATTCATTTTGGATCAAAAGCTTGGCACTCATGTTTTCCTTTCTATTTCCAGTTTCCTTGTGTATACTATGATGTATGTTTATATGCTTTTTAGAATGTATGCAATGGAGAACAGATGATGCAAATGTTTGCTTTCTTTTTGTGTTTCATGATGCTGATACATGATAATGTAGATATATTATGATTTTGAATCTTAGCTTCTGTGAGCAATTTGGATACCTCATGTTTGTTTTGCAAAGTGATGAATATAACCAGTATGATGAACAGATTAATTTGCCCCATTCCTAACTCCACGCAACTAGTAAGATGCGAGGGCTCATCACCGAGAGTCAAGAAGGGCGCAAGTTATGAAATGTGGTGAAACAATAGTGATGAAAGACAAACAAATCTTTGGCGGAACCAAATTGGAAGCTACAAGCTTACTCTACCCGAATGACTTCATAGTTTAGAATGCACTTGCTTTGCGGTTTATCCAGACTTAGACCCGTAGATGGCCACATAGTAGACAAGATCTGGGTTTTTAGGATTTTAATTCTTTTGGGATTTTGCACATCTGATTCATTTGTTTTTGACTCAAAGTTTCAGAGTTTGAATTGTTTGTTTATGACTTTTAACGTTTGTTTGTCAAGAGGACCCCCTATACTTTGCCCCATGCTACTAGTAAGAAGCGTGGGTTTATCACCGTGGGCAAGGTATAGGTGAGTAAGGGCATTTCCATCCTTTCCCAACCCTACGTCACTAGTAAGAGACGCAAGCTCATCACCGAAGGTTGGTGGGGCAAGGAAATGTGTAAAATTAAAATTTTCTGTTTAATCACTTGTTGACTTGTTTTCTTGAGTAAAATGTCAGTATGTGCTTATTTCCAAAGAGATATATATATGGGATAGATGTGACACCATGAAGCTTCTAGAACAGACCATAGGCAAGACACCTATCCTAAGAAGAAATCAAAGCGAGAATAAACTTGCAGATCTTGGTATGGTTACCGTTAAGACTTTGTCATGTTTGATTTTATTTGATAAAAGATTCCGAGATGATTCGATGATATATGAAGATGGAGAGGTATGATTAAAGAGTTTTATGCCAACAACATCATGAGTTTGTAATGAATTTCTTTGAGAATAGATTCCTTGATCACAATTTATGTAAGAAACAAGTGGACAAAATGATCTTAATCTATATGAAGATGTAATGTAGATAATTATACAAGTAGTGCTAGTTGCTTATGCGTAGAACCGCTTGAGGTGCAGGGAATTGACTGTTTCACCAAATTCCTCACCTTCTAGCATACATAAGAGGTAAGCACCATTTCCATAGTCCTTCATGACTTGGTATGGGCCCAACCATTTGGGCCGGAATTTCCTTCCTTTGCCGGTCTTCTTGTCGATCCGGCTGTCTAGCCTTAGAACTAGATCACCTTCGTATATGTCACGTTCATAGACCTTCTTGTTATACTGCCGGCACATTCGGTCAGCATAAGCTCTATGCCACTGTTCAACATCTAACCTAGTTTCATCTAGGCTTTCTAGTTGGGAAAGACATGCTTCTCTGTAAGCGTCTTCATCCAGAATCCCTTGTAGTGAAATGCGGAGACTGGGTATTTCGACCTCAAGCGGGAGAACTACTTCTACCCCAAATACCAGCGAGAAAGGAGTTGCTCCCGTTGGTGTTCTTATTGAGGTTTGGTGGGCCCACAAGGCTGGATATAACTTCAAATGCCAATCTCGTTTGTTTTCTTTCACCGTTTTAAGGAGAATGGCTTTCAGTGTCTTGTTTGTCGCTTCAGCCTATCCGTTGGCTTGGGGATAATACAAGGAAGCCGTATGATGGCTTATCTTAAATTTATTACATAGTTTGCGAACCTCTTCATTTTAAAAGAAGTTCCATTATCAGAGATAATGATTTGCGGGATACCGTACCTATAAATGATTTGGTTCAAAATGAACTTGGCGATCACAGAACCAGGTACAGTAGTAAGAGGCATGGCCTCCACCCATTTGGTAAAATATTCAGTGGCCGTGATTATAAAATTATGGCCATCTATGGATGAGGGAGAGAATTTCCCTATTAAGTCTAGACCCCATGTAGAAAAGGGCCATGGAGTAGCGATTGGTTGCAGAGCTTGTGCCGGCATATGAATCTCATGGGAGAATTCTTGGCACTTATGACACCTGCGTACAAACTCTATCGCGTCATGTTCTAGAGTGGGCCAGAAATAGCCCATTCGGTGTATTTTTCGAGCGGTGGCATGGCCACCGAAGTGGCCTCCACATATTCCACTGTGAGATTCATGGAGAATCTTCTTGGATTCTTCCGTGTCGACACATCTTAGGAGCATTCCATCGAATGCTTTTCGATAGAGCACCTGCTCTATAATGACGTATTTAGCTACGATTATGCGTAACCGCCTTCTTTGTTGCGGTGTAACTCCTTCTGGGTACGTATGGTCCATGATATAATTAATGATATCAGTGTACCAAGGACACTCAGAGATAGAGGGTCGGGTTTCGATGTAGTATACGCACTCATCTGGAAAGTCTAAATCTACTAAATCACCTCCATCTAATGGGTTATCGGCTAACCAATCTGCGATGATTTTTCCTTTAACCGACTTCTGATTTATAAATGTTAATTCAAATTCTCCCATTAGAGTTATAAAACGTCTAGCCTTTTTAGATAAGGATCCTTGTGTGAGGAAATTTCGTAAATGGTCCATTTTTACCATGACCCTTGTTTCCTGGTTTAGCATATAATGTCTTAGGTGTTTGGTTACAAAGACTATGACGAGACATTCTCGTTCTGCTTGTGTATAGCGTGTTTCATAGTCGAGCAACGTTTGGCTGATGAAATAAATCATGCGTTCTCTCTTGTTATCGTCTTCTTGGGCCAACATACAGGCCAATGAGACATCGATAGCTCGTGAATATAGAATTAACGGGTGATCTAACTTAGGTGGCATTAGCGGAGGTGGTGATAATAGGAAACGCTTAACTGCTTCAAAGGATTCATTACAGTCTTTGGTCCAATCAATGCTAGTCTTTCTTGAGTAAATTGTTGATTAGATGAACGACGAAGCTTAAGTCTGGAATGAATCTTCGGATTGCACCTAGTTTTCCGAGAAATGACCTGATTCCATATTCATCCGAAGGTGGAATTATTTCGAGGACAGCCCGGATTTTGGTTGGGTTGACATCTATCCCTCATGAAAATATGATATAACCTAGGAGCTTCCCTCCTATTACACCAAAGACGCATTTCTCTAGGTTTAGCGTGACTCCGTATTCTATTAGGCGTGAAAGAATGACGCGGAGTACTTCCGGATGGTCACAACGCTTCTTGGCCTTAGCCAACAAGTCATCTATGTAAGATTCCATGATTTTATGAATTAGATCGTGAAATATGTATGTCATAGCCTGCTGGTACGTAGCACCAGCGTTTTTGAGACCGAATGGCATAACAACATAGCAATAGGTTCCCCAAGGATTTATAAACGTAGTTTTATCTTGATCTTGCTCAGATATTCTGATTTGATTATATCCTGAGAATCCATCCATGAGAGACAAAATCTCAAACCCAGCTGTTGCATCAACAATGACATCAATAGATGGCAATGGGAAGTCGTCCTTAGGACATGCTTTGTTGATGTCTCGAAAATCTATGCAGATGCGTATCTTTCCATTCTTCTTGAGAACGGGAACGATGTTAGATACCCATTGGGAGTAGTCGACTAGCTTGATGAATCCTACCTGAAGGAGTTTTATTACCTCTTCCTTTACCATGAGAGCTACTTTGGGTTTCATAGGTCTTGATTTTTGCTTAACTGGCTTTGCATCTGATTTAGTGATGAGGTTATGCACCGCAATGTGGGGTGCAACTCCTGTCATTTCCTTATAATTAAATGCAAATGCCTTCTGATGTTCTTTGAGGATCCGAGTATGTATTTCTACTTCTTCTGGGGTTAACGAGAACCTAGTTTCAATATTCTCGGTTCATCTTCTGTTCCGATGTTGACATCGATTGTTTCTTTGATCAAAGAGGCGTTACCCTCTTCGAACTCAGGTGGTGCTGGAGGTAAATCCAAATCATCCCCATTTTCTACTGCGTATATGCTAGGTTCTATTTGTGAGGGGAGATCCATCATGGGATTTCCGAAGTGGGAAGACGAGTGTGGTATTAGGGATAAATCTAGCATATGATAGGAGAGATGTAGTGCTGCATAGGTGTTTAAGTAATCCAAAGTAGCCGCATCACTATCAATACGGTCTAGGATGGTAGATTCACTTTCGCTTGAAAGAGGATTTGTCATTATTTTTATCAATGGTTCATCACGAATGGACACCGTGAACTGGGTATCTTCTAACTCATTACTTGGAGTAAAACGTGATGCTGAAGTTGCTATTGAATCGGCGAGAAGATTTTTCTCTCATAGGATTGCTTCAATGGATATGAAGTTAAATGCCTTGCTTAAATTTAATACAACATTTTTGTAAAGCTGCAAGTGTTCGGCTTTGGTTTCGTATACCTCAAAAACTTGGTTTGCCACTAATTGCGAGTCTCCTAAGACTCTGATATTGTTAACACCAATTCTCTTGGCTAAAGTGAGGCCAAGGAGGAGGGCTTCGTACTCAGTGCCATTGTTTGTGCATTCAAAGTTTAACTTAAAGGAAAATGGGAGGACTTTCTCTTCGGGCGAAGTAAGAATTATACCTGCCCTCGCTCCATAACGGCATTTAGCTCCATCAAAATGGAGAGTCCAATACTTAGCCGGGAGTATAGATGTTGGGGCATCTGCTGCGTTTGCGCACTCTACTTCTACCATGCGAGAGGTCCTTCTCTGCTGGAAGGGAACCAATACCTAGGGAATATCCTATGTCTGCTGAATCAAATGGTAAGAACATTGGTGAATCTTGTTCTATTAACTCAATGATTTTTGCAGTAGTCCCTAATGATACCGTTTCTTTAGCTTTATCGTTGGGGGTTGGGGTTGTTTTGGCTATGCTGATAGTTTCAAGATCCGTTGTAGGTACCAACTTCTCCTCTAGTTTTGGGTCAATGGGTTTATTAAGTTGGTTTGTTGGAAGTTCAAATTCTGAGTACACACCTGGTCTTTTCTTTAAATCAGCTAGGTGAAAATCGAAAGGTTTTGGATCACCTTTGGCTACAAATACCTTTCCTAGATGCAAGAATCTTACTTCTTGAAATAAAGTATAAGGGATTACCTTCATTCAATGTATCCATGGTCACCGAGGATCATATTATAATTAGTTTCCCGATCTATAATATAAAACTCAGTCAGGATTGTTTTGGGTCCTAAGGTGACCAGGAAGTATTATAGTTCCTATCGAAGTGGCTTTAAGGCTATCATAGCCTCTCAATGTATTTCGAGTGGTGGAATAGTTTGTTTCCCCATATCCTAGTTTTTGGAGGAAAGAGAAAGGGACTATGTTAACTGCGGCCCCATCGTCAACCATTGCCCATTTTACATAGTTATTATAAACCCATACTTGTAAGTGTAAGGTTGGATCACCTCGGCGTGCGATCTCAGCATCTGTGGGCATTTTACTTATTTCAAATATGAATTCGACATCCTTGTCCGGCTGCCCCGGAGGGTGGATATCAAAATCTACGTGATTTACTTGTGTTTCAGGAGGTGGAGTGATGTTAATTAGATGACCTAGACCTAATGCTTCTAAAAGAGCAGCTCTGTGAGGAGGAGAGTTCTTTAGTAAATCCAAAAATGAAATGTGCGAGAAGGTCTTTGTTAGGTCACTAATTAAATCATAGGCACCTACGGGTTTTTCTACTATTTGTTGACTCTTATCTGTTTCTGGCAGGTGACTTGGGCTTGGTTGAGAGAAATATTCTCGTGTTCTTGTTATAGCTTCGATAGGTAGTTCAGCGTCTAATTCTACCAAACTGACTATCTTGGGTCTCGGTTGACTTCCTAACTGTGGTGCAACTGATGGATTTAGTGAAGTCGAGGCTTCATGATCATTGTTTCCTGCCATTACACTTTTGTTTGTTCCAGTTGGATTTAGCCTATTGCTATCATGATTTGGGAGTGGATTGTTAAAGATCTTGAGAGGAGAATTCTTAGGGGAAACTACCCCTGCGAGCGTATTTGGTGGTGGTGACACGGGATCTACCAAAAACAAATCTGTGAAGAACTGTCTTTGTTCTTCTGGTAAACGTTGCATGAATTTATTATAGTCACGACACGTTCTAGTATCATGACCCCGAATTTTGTGGAAACCACAATAAGAATTGGGATTGTAATTCCTGTTTTGTTGGTTTGGTGTATATTGTGGCCTAAAATTCTGATCAAACTGTTGCCTATTAGGATTAAAATTTTGCATTTGTTGTTTCTGGCTTTGGTTTTGATAACCAAATGAGTTTTGGCTTGGCCCTTGTATAGGATTTCGCCATTGTTGTTGTTGTTGTGGATGGTTAAAATCCACTGTATTGATTGTCGGGGTAAAGTTGTTTCGTTGGTTGTTTGTTTGTGATGGAGTATTGACAACATTTACCTTCTTGGGCTGGTTGGTTACTCCATCCGTTGTTACACCCCGATTTTTGTTAAGGATTTTGGGTCCTTGGTTGACATTTGTGGTAGCGGGATAATTTGTAGTGTTCTAGCTGGAGGTGATTAACCTCCCGTTTGCTCCATATGTCTTACGACCACTATCTATCGCTGCTTGGTCTATTCGAAGAGCGCTCTCAAGTACTTCATCGTAAGTTCTTAGTGGGAACTTTTGGACTTCTTCCTTCACCTCTTTCTTTGAGAATGAAGGAATAAATTGCATAGTTCCATCTGATCCATGTTTGGAGCACTTGCCGAAGAATAAAGAACTGTACGCCACCTCTGGATGAAATGGGTGACAGATTCGTTGTGTTCTTGTTTGATGTGCAAGAATTCCCTGATTCCTGTTCTCAATAGTTTGTTCATATCGAACGCCTTAATGAACTCTGATACGAGTGGTTTAAATGAATGGATGGAGGCTTCAGGTATTCTATAATACCAATCGAGAGCAATGCCTTCCAAGGTTTTGGGGAATATTTTAGCAACAACCCCATCCCAAGGGAGTAATTCACGTATGGCTGTAGCGTAAGCCTTGATATGTGCATTTGGGTCTCCCTCACCTTTGTACTTGGGTAAATCGGGAAGGGGTCTTGGAAGCATGACGCTTTGTATGGTGAAGTCTAAGGGCTCCTTCAGATATTCTGAATAAGTCCCTATCGCATAGGTTTTGACCATTGATGGTGGTTGCTGAGGGAGTGGCGGTGGGATGGGTTGTTGATACGGTGCAACGTATGCGTTCGCAGGGGCATAGGGAAGTCCCTGTGTTTGAACAAACATGCCGAGAGAGGAGAACATATCTCCATGTGGTGATTTGGAGTACATGTTTAAGTATGATGGGGTATTGTCTAGTAATGGAGTGTTTGATACTAGACCGGGAGGAATGGTGTTAGAGATGATGGGCCTTGTTGGCGTTTCTTTGTGGATGATGAGGAGGCATGCCTAACGTGCCTACTCCCGTGAGGAGGTCTACTTGGCCAGGGTGGTATGGAGGATTGGAACTTCCTTCTTGCATGAACTGAGAATTTTGACTTGCTTGAGCAAGTTCTAACCCTCTCACTTTTTCTACTAACGCTGAAATGACTTCATTTGGTGAAGTCACGGTTCTTTTCGCCTTAGCGGCATTTGTTGTATACCCTGGTGTTGTATAGGCATGTGATATCCTCCTATGAACTGATCGCTATCTTCCCAAGTTTCTCTGAGAGTATTTCCTATATGCAGTGGCATAGAGGTGTTTTCTTGAAAAGAGACCTCGGGTTGTATTTGTAAACCTCCTATAGGTGGGTACATACCCCGAGAATGTTGTTCACTCCTAGGATAACGTAATGACTGTTCATCATCTAAGACCGGTATGGGTCAAATTATCTACTAATTTGTGGTCTAAGTAGCATCGAGGAGACAAACTAGATTCTCTAATAATCGTCATATTGTTCGAACTCAAGGCTCTGTTGTTGCATTCGAGGGGTTGATCTAACTCCTAAGTTTGAAAAGATGAGTTTTATCTATTTCTTGGGGTTTGTGTTGATAACTGATTAGTTGAATAGTTGTCGCCCCATATTGAGAGTGTAGGTGATGATTGTCTAATCTGTTGGGCATAGTATGCCTTGAGACCCAAGAGGGGTTTTCCATATGGAATCGAATCCCGACATATTTGGGGGTATATGAATACCCGTAGAATAATGGGAAGGAGCTAAGGTGATTTGTGAAAAAACACGTGATACTATGACTCAGAATGAGAAATTAGGAAGTTTACATCAGCTTCACTAATTTTTTTATTTCACGTTGGGTTCACCAATTTTGTACGTCGGAAAAGTGGCAAGCAAGTGTGGGAATCTACAGGTAACTCTTCCGCGTACCCGACCTCCCGAGGTCATGCCGAGACAGCCAGTGGGGATGGAATATGTGTGGGATGCAGAGAAACTAGTTAGGTAGTCTAATGTCTTCAACATGCACTAATGGAATTTGTGAATCTAAGGCAAAGAAAGCCCTTCTAACTTGGATTGGTGTAATAGATCGATTGGCAAGGATGACCTCTCGAAGGCTCCAATCGATATCGAGCTCTAGTGTGATTCGATCTATGGGTTGTGGAATATGTGGAAAATGACCTGGGATAGTTTCGTACGCGTCTCCACATAAGGTCATATGGTGGATGGTGAAAACAATTGACTCTACGGATGATTCTCTGGCCTAGTCCAGAATTCTCTAGCTTCGTTAGCCACTATATCTAGTAAGGACAATTGTTCGATGATGATGGGTGGAAGTGGAGTGGATTGGAATACTAGTGTGCGTAGGCCAGTGTTTATATCTGATTGACTTATGGATTCGTTAGGCTATGGGACTTGTGGGTCACAACCGTAGACTCTTGGTTGTTGCGGTCCTGTTATGGTCATATACAAAATCAAGTCCTAATCCCTAGTATCCAGTAATCGTACGCTTTCTCAGCTTCTATGTTTAGAACCAATAACTACATGATTTTCTCAGAATATCTCACAGGCGTTCGTGCAACCTGGATCCTTAGACTAGTATCTATATCTATGAGAGTGTCTCCTGCACTGGCAGTGGGACCAAAGGATCACAACCAAAGGTTTGTTCTCTTTCGAACCCTTCTACAGTCATGTGAATGTTTGTCTAGGGTAATCTGTAATTCGGTTGATTTGACCAAAACGTGTGTGCTTGGTCATCTT
Organism: Taxus wallichiana var. yunnanensis; assembly: GCA_018340775.1. Lineage (NCBI taxonomy): Eukaryota > Viridiplantae > Streptophyta > Pinopsida > Cupressales > Taxaceae > Taxus > Taxus wallichiana. The sequence goes on from CM031242.1 coordinate 97,555,794, forward strand.
CTATATTTAACCCTCTCAACTGAGAACTGATCAGTTGTAAATCTGTTGTTGTTTGGAAGACTTGTATTCTGAGATTTTGGTCTATGTCAACTATTGCTGTGACGAGGTTTGGTTGAGGCATGATTGGCTCAAATATGTATTCCCTGGGCTCCCGGGTCCCGTGATTGTCATACAAAATAAAATGTAAATCTAACTGTAATAAAGCAAATTCTAACTACGTGGAATAAAACTAAAACATATATAACTTCTATTTTTGCATTTAACTTTATGAGAAGAAAAGCAGCTATTTAAATGTATCTAGAAATAACAACTAAATAACAATTTAAAACAAACAAAATAACCGAGTGTAGTTATTTGTCTGTGCAATTTGTAGATTTATTCTAAACAAATGAAATAGCTCATCTATCTGCAAGATTCTCGATCCTACCTCAGAAGTGAGGAGTGAATCATAGTTTCTCAGAAACTATCAATCCTCATAACCTCCTTGGCAATATCAAGAATAGAATTTACTTGAAATGAGTCAATTTTACTATTTTATTTGATATGATTCTAACTAGAACTTTGAAAGTTAAAACTTGGATTCCGCAGAATAGTGGCGAATCCGATGATGTGTGTGATCTTGTCCCCTCGGTGCGATTTCCTCGTTCTTTCGTGTTCACGTGGATCCGAAGAGCATGTAATGCTAGTATCGACAAAAATAGATATTGGGACAAGGACAACTGAGAATATAGACTGAAAATACGAGTAGGAGAGGGATATCGCAAGAGTACAGAGCTTGGTTTATGTAAATCCTAGCGGGATTTTATTGCGAGTCATGCAACATAAAGCGACCAGAACCTGAAACTATCCTGTTTGAAGAGAAAAACCTGCAACTTTAATGGCTTCCTAAGCTATTCTACTCCAATGGAATGGATAAAACAACAACACTGTTTGCACAAGCTGGATATGTGGCTTACCAACAGCTGGACAATGCTAAATAAGCATGCAAAGAATTAAAACTATGGCTCTAAACAGAACAAAAGACTGAACTATGAAAATGAGAGCTTGAAAGTGAATGAGGGGTAGACCATTTGCTTGTGCACAAACCATTTATTTATAGCTTTCATTCACCCAAAGATCAAAACCAAACTGAACTCTAAAAACCATAAACAATGGCCAAACACTATTCCAGGGGACCAAAAACATAAATGCAAGCCCAAGTCGGCAAAGAAAAGATGGTGAAACATTGATATTTTACGTGAGTCACGTCAAAGCGCTTTCTGGAAAACACGTGCAGGACCGCTGCTTTGAGCAGGGCGGCGGTTACAAGACCGCCGCCCTGATCAGGGTGGCGGTCACGAGACCACCGCCCACATAGGGTGGCGGTTTCAGAATCAAGGGAAAAAGGCCAAGAAAAGAGGAAAAAATGGGAAAACAAAGGACGCGGGGGCTAAGCGAGGCATGCAGGATGTTAGCACATACTCCGAGGGCTTTTCCGGATCTGAACACCTTGCGAGGAGACCTATATCATCATTGGGGAACTTGTCACGTTGGTTCCTTTGATTGAGAAGTCATGCTTGATATGTCTTGTATCTTCTTTGCGATTGATCTTTGGTAGTCGGAATATGATTGGACTCTTTTATTTCTTTCATTTTGCATCTGAGTTTAATCTGATCTCGGAATGAATTATGGAGTTATCCATCTATAAGACCTAGCCTTGGATCAGTGGAATTGATCCAAGTGGTGCTTTAAGTTTATTCGTGATGAATTAAAATTACAGACCTTAAGCAGGTTGCAAGGTCTGGATGCATTGAATAAGCTAGTCCGGAGTATAACTCAGGCTGATCATGTTAAATGAATTGGTTCCCGATATCGTAATATATCTGGAAGGTCTTGATTTCGCGGACCAGGTAATAATTCATTACATATAATTCTGTAGCCTAATGGCAGTACAGGAGTGAACCCTGTTCATGAATGTATGTTGTAGGTTCTTTTTCTGAGCATATGAAATGTTAGACCTAACTGGAATTATTAATGTTAGTAACCTAAAACTAAACTTAACCTAGGGGTTAGATTAGTGTTAATCTAACCTAGACCTAGGCTAAGAGCTAATGCTCTAAGTTAGTATCTATGTTCTAAGAGGTTAGCCTAGGTGTTATCCTAAATCCTAACCTAAGTTACTAACCTAACTATTGAGCAAGGATTAAAGGGGACCTATGGAGGGGTGCGAACCATGGGCGGCAGTTTCTATGTTATTAAATGTGTGGATAAGCATGAGGACAGGTAATTTGGTGGAGGTTTTAAAACGGCTAACATGAGCCGATGTGGCAGGTCGCCAAAGTTGGAAATGGTCTTTAATGTGCTTTTGTCTATCGCCAACTATGGCGGTCGGTGGCAGTGGAGATTGAGCGGGAAATTGGGAGTAAATGCAATTAATGAACTCGGTAGTCGAGCTCGGATTTCATGAGAAGGCATGCAAAATGGAAAGTTAATGGTTTGTTTAGTTTTGCATGCGCTCCGGTTTTCCTTCTGTCTGTTCACTGGTTATTCGCACCAGTCTTCTTGGTGTTGCATGGCAAGTATGAGCGTAACTAGCTCTTTCCTCTGGCAAGGAAAATTTATAAGTCATGAAAATAGCAAATTTTTGTTGGTGGCTCTAACTTGGAAAAGAAGGAGAAGGTTTGAGCTCTTTCAGTGGTCTGCTTCGAATTTTGAGCAAATATCCAGGCATGTTAGGCCCTAACCTTTAAAAATCTTGCTCTCTTTCAAATGATTTCATTAGAACAACTCTGTTCAGATGATTTTTGGAATTGGTTGGTTTCTATGGTAGTCTTGTGTGATTTTTGGCACTGTACCTTCATGCTGGTTTGGTTTTTCAATTTAACCCTTGATGGGTGTTTATTGTATTTCGAACTATTGCTATATTTCTTTGTGTTTTATATTCCGGCTTTAATTTACGTAATATATGCAAGAATGTATGCTAGGCATGCTCTGTGAGAACCCATGAATTGTTCTCGTGATGGGTACAGGCTACTGTGGTGCTTGTTGTTGATACTTGTCGGAGGGGATACTGATGGACATTTGTTTGATTGTTCAGTTTTATTGAACTTTTTGTAAGCTCTGTCGTGGTTATTATTGGTGGTGGTTATTGATTCTTGTTGGGTTTCGTTTTGTCATTTAAAGTTATTTGTGAATAAATAACTTGCTGTGTAACTGTATCTCATTGCGATCCGGTTGAAGTTGTTTTTCCTTTGCGTTGTGGTTATGGGATTCAACCCGTTGACAGTATGCAATATGGATATATGTATTTATTGTATTTGAAACGACTCTGTAGAGTCCATTGAATGATTCGTATATTTTGGGACCACTGTGGAAGCTATATATATTTGAATTTTGGTAATTTGATTTGTCTGAGTCTTGAAGGAGTAACAGGTAATGCGACTTCTGTTATTTTGTAACGAATACCTTCGTTTTACAAGGAATTTGTGGTTCAGACTCAGTTGGGTACTTATTATGTTTCCACTCTATATAAGCTTGGAGCGAATATTGTTATAAGGGTTCAGTCGGATTCCTTGTTTTGAAATCAGTATTTAGATTTGCTTATACCTGATTGTGAATTTCGACCATTGTTGGCATGGTTGGAATCTTTAACTTGTATTTATCTTGTATATCATTTTCTGTAGAAGCTTTATCGTGAATACTGTTATACGGATTTAGTTTTAAATCTTTGATAAGTAATCAGTGTCACTGCTTCTGTATAAGCCTGATTATGAACATGTAATGTTTTTGGCTTTGTTGGACTTCTTTAAATAGCTTGACATCATGTAATTTGGCTTTTTATTTAGTGGGTCGTGGATACCATACTTTCAACCTGGATGCGTCCAGAAGTGACTACGATATGCTATGTTTCCTTTCTGATTAAATTCCAGTTAGATATGGCTGTGCATGTTGCGGGGATTTCGTTTAAAAATCTCTCTGCATAGTCATAGGGAAACGTCATTGCTTTAATGATTATTGAGTCTCTTGTTGACTGCGATAAAAGAGAAGATCTTTTGATTTCAACTTTGGATCTAAAAGCCTTACAGTGTTTAGTAAGGACTAGAATGGGCTGTAGGTTGATGTATGGGATTGTTGGCGTGTTACGTCTTCTGTTGCATGACTATCCTGCCTTGAGCTAGACTGAACTAAAAGCCGTCGACTGCACCTCGACAGGAAATGTGGTGAATCCCTTCTTGTTTTCCGCTTCATGTGGAGGGTCTTGTGGAAGGTCTTGTGGAGTTTGTTTGGTAGAGGGTCATCACTGTTTAGCGTGAGAGCTACTGTACTGCTGGATAACTACAGTAGTTTGTTATATTTGATCTTTACAAATCTGTAGTGCTTTTGATGGTCTCGTCTGATTTATTTGCATGTGTTTAAGGTGAATGCCTTGCTCTTGGAAAGATGGTACAGTCATGAGCTAGTTCTGAAGGAAATATGTATAATTCGTTTATTTCTCTTCTGTTATTAAGTATATGTTGATATAATTGTTTATCTAACTTTTGGAATTGTTCTATCATGCTGATGGAATCATGAAAGGTTATTTATTTATTGTGTTGAATATATATAATCCGTCTGATGTTGCTGTCCTTGGGATTCAGATGGGTAGTTGGGTTGATGCATTTGTCTTCTTGGTCACTAACGTTTTGATGAAGTAATTGAAAAGTATCTGAGACTATTTAGTGACTATAATTTGAGCTATGCGTTTATAGTCATGTTGTTTTACAAAAGCATAGTCTGAAATATGTTTACTTGTTTAGTGATATGATCTCATTTAAACAGGGTGTTTAATGAAAACAATTGATGGATTGCAATTGTTTTAAGAGTTAGTGCTTATCATGCTCAGTTCATCGAACTGACCCATGTTGACAATTTTTGCAGATGGATGCCGTAAGTGGTAAAGGCACGCAGATCTGATAGGATGATCAGATTGTTTAGATTTGATTTAATGTAGAATTACAGCTTGATTTTCTAAATGTACTATATGTGGAAAGATGTTCCTTTTCCGTTGAGTAATGTATGAAGTATGCTGAATGCATAAAATGTATTTGTATAGTTCTGAAAGGAATGGAAATAAGTATTTGCTACTTATGTGTTGTATTCTTATTTTGATAGTTTGACTTTCTTCGGTTTATATACCGGAGGGGCATTGTTATCATTGTATAATTTGGAGACTTTTGTGATTGTCAATGTAAGTTTGCAAGAATATGAGACTGAATTCTTATGATTGTTTAGCAGTTCTAGTATGTGTTATCTGAAGCTAAAATTTGAAATTTAGATCACTTTGTCTTTTTTTGAAAGATAGGGATAAAATAAACCTAAGCGAGAAATGCTAAACAAGCTGAATTAAATTATTAATCCCTAGTCTTGATTATGCCAGGACAACATTTAATTGGATTCTTAATCGTTATATCTTGATACTAGTAAGTACGATATAAATTCAGTAATGAGAACTGAAATAAACCAAAAGGGGTTCTGTTGGCAATCTCGTGTGAAGATTATGAGTTATTGTCCAATTTCGTTGATTTAGAATTATGTATATTCTATGAACTCCTTGATGAGACCTTGGTCTTAATAACTTCTCTATGTAGTGAGCTTTATTGAGAAAGGTCATTCTATGATGAGGATTCCAGGGATCGGGAAAGACTAACCTTAGGGGAACGTCTTTTAATATAATTTAACTCAATGTGCGTAACGCTTAATAGCAAGTAGATCTTTTCGAGGCGGATTTAAAGGTTGACGGCACAAGTCAACTGCAGGGTTGTACCTTCGAGAAGATTAGGATCTTCTCGAAGATACAACAATGCAGGTGACTTATGACGACACCCTTTGCATTGATCGTGAAGATTTACACCTTTAACTCGAACAAGTTACTCTGGGGCCGATTAGGAATGTGGTTACATTATAAGGCTGCCTAGGAGACTCGGGGTATCTTGACACACTGGTTTAACTAGGGTTGACCCAGTATGTCATCTTATCCCTAGTCCTCGAGTGCATCCATATAACGTTGTCACCTTACTAATCCGTTTCCGAGTGATTAACCTTGGGATAGGAGGGACTGACAGAAGTCGGTATAAGACATTCTACATAACATAAGAATGGGGTGAAGGACGTATTCCAGATTGACGAGTATGCCGTTAAGGAATACGAGACATAAGCAGTATGTTTCAAATCTTTGGCCAAAGTATCGCAAGCTGCTGATTGCGTTGTCCTGAGTCACCTGGTCTAAGGGATGAGATGCCGATGAATAATGGTAATAGTTATTCAGTTAGGTTCCTTGGACAGAGCATTCTGAATCCCAGAATAGGGAAGAGAACCGCAAGAGTGATGTGTGAAATAAAAACGCTAACTCTTATTACTCATGAATAGATCGGTAGATTACCGAGTCATGGAATGAATAGATCGGAGGTACTCCGAGTCATTACAGCTGCATATGGTTATCTGTTATTAAGAATGGTTATTTGATTTGTGAGTTCTAAATTATGTATTTAGAACCAGGAAGCATTTATCAAAAAAAAAAAAAAAATTGACTTGTTCTAATGTGTAAAATGAGGATGTTACATCTTGGTATCAGAGCTGAAGGTTGCAGCTCTTGGGCCTATTGTGTCCATAATCTGATAAAAACCTGAATTTTCTTGTAACAAAAAATGGTTAGAACAAGGGGAAACGTTGCGAATAATGCTCCACCTGAAGGAGGGGCGGCAACAACCCAAAAACTTGATGAGATCCTTGCTGCCCTGTTGGACACAAGAGATCGTTTAGCTGTACTTGAATAGCAGGTGATGGGAAATGAGGAGGATGAAGAAGCTGGTAATAACAATCAGCAACCTCCTGAGGACAACCCCAATATGGGTGTTAATGTTAATGCTGGGAATGCACCTGTCCAACCAGAAAACAAAAAGGCCAGATTGGCAGCAGAACTCACTAATGATATAAAAAGGATAAGTCCACCTAAGTATGATGGCACCACATTAGGAGATGGAGCTGAGAACTGGCTCAGTGAAATGGAGAAGTACTTTGCAATAAGGAACTTCTCAGAGGAAACCAAAGCTATTTGGGGAGCCTATCAGCTTTCCCACGAAGCATCTTCGTGGTGGGATAGCCGTAAAGCTGAACTAAACATTGATGAGACCAATATTACTTGGGATCAATTTAAAGGCTATTTTAGGCAACGTTGGCTGCCACAACTTTTCTATGATCAGAAAATGACAGAATTTCAGAACTTAGCTCAAGGGAAGCTAATGGTAACTGAATTCTAGGAGCGGTTTACAAAACTCCTCAAGTATGTACCGCAGTATCAAACTGACGAGAAGTTCAGAATACGGAAATTCATCATGGGATTGAATCCCGTGATAGGGGGAGAGGTCGATGTTCACAGTCCAACCACTATGGAAGGAGTTGTTGAAAAGGCCATAAGGCAAGAACAGAAATTAAAGGCTATTTCTGCTCATAAAGAGGAAGTGCGGAAGAAGACTGCAAATCCTTCTTCAACCTCTCTTGCACCCAGAAAAGGACCATGGAAAAAGTTTGGAAACAAGAGTAAGTTTCCGGAGAGATACTTGAAGAAAGCAGCAAAAGTAAATAAGCTGCTTTGAAATGTAAGGGATAATTTTGCTAAAAATTATAACAATGGGCAGAAGCCCTATGGAGGACAACGTGACAATTACAAGGCTGGAGGCAATTTTGAGCCTAAAAAGGGACCTGTAGGAGGCTGCTACAATTGTGGCAAAGACCACTACGCAAATCAGTGCCCTTTGAAGAAGGATGATCGTAATCAGCAGCATAAGATACATGCTGCAGTAGCAGACAAGCAAGCTGAAAAGCAAGTAACACCTATAGAAGTTCCGGGTAAGTTATTTGGCATACCTGTCACTATTCTTTTTGATACAGGAGCTACTGAATGTTTTATTTCTAATAAACTTGCTTCTAAACTTAAAAGAAAAGCTGGAAAAATGGATAAATCTTGGGTACAATATGGTAATAACTCTGTTCATACAGTGAGTATGTGTCTTTTTGGGGCAGTCCTTGACTTACCTAATTTCTCCACGGAAGTTGACCTCTATGTTACACCTTTGGGATCGTATGACATTGTCATCGGTGTCAATTGGTTAGCTGACCATAAAGCAAAGGTAGATTGCTATGAAAAGAACATAAAATGTTTAGATGATCAGCTGGAGACAACAGAGATTCAAGGTGTGAAACGGGAAATTTCAGTTAGAAAACTGTCAGCTATGCAGCTTAAAAAGGCTAAGAATAAAGGATGTACCCTTTATGCAGTAAAGATATCTGAATTTTCAGAAGAAGATGGTGATAACATGAAGCAATTTCCTCTGTTACAAAGTTTCAGGGATGTTTTTCCTGAAGAATTACCAGGGTTACCACCCAAGAGAGAATTTGACTTCACCATCGAAATCAAACCGGGAACAGAACCTATTTCCAAAGCACCTTACAGGATGACTACTACAGAGTTAGTCGAGCTTAAGGCACAGTTGCAAGAACTTTTGACTAAAGGTTTGATTAGACCAAGTGTTTCACCTTGGGGTGCGCCTGTGATATTTGTGAAAAAGAAGGATGGAACACTTAGGCTGTGTATTGATTATCGGATGTTGAACAAAGCAACAATCAAGAACAGATATCCACTTCCTAGGATCGACGATCTATTTGATCAGATGCGTGGAGCAGCGGTTTATTCTAAGATAGATCTTCGATCTGGCTATCATCAGTTAAGGATTAGAGAAGAAGATATTCATAAAACAACTTTCCGAACAAGGTACGGACATTATGAATTCACGGTTCTACCCTTTGGATTAACCAATGCACCCACAGCCTTTATGAACTTAATGAACAATATTTTTCAAGAATATCTGGACAAGTTTGTACTTGTATTCTTGGACGATATTCTCATTTATTCTAAAAGCGTTGAGGAGCACAATGAGCATTTGAAGATAGTTTTGGGAATTTTGAGAAAAAGAAAGTTGTATGGTAAGTTATCCAAATGTTCTTTCTTTGATTCAGAAGTTCACTATTTGGGTCATGTCATAAGTAAAGAAGGAATTGCTGTAGATCCTTCAAAAATAGTGGCAATAACTGAGTGGCCTGCACCAAAGAATGTGCATGAAGTAAGAAGCTTCATGGGTCTTGCTAGTTACTATAGAAAATTTGTAAAGGATTTTTCTAAGGTAGCTGCACCAATAACTTCATTGCAAAAGAAGGATAAGAAATTCATATGGAATGACAAGTGCGAAGCGGCTTTCAAAAGTCTGAAAGACCAGTTGACTTCTGCACCTATATTAGCTATACCAGACCCTAATGGGAGTTTTACAGTTGTAACGGATGCTTCTGGGGAAGGCCTTGGAGGTGTTTTGCTACAAAATGATCAAGTCATTGCATATGAAAGTAGAAAACTCAAGTTACATGAGCTGAATTATGCCCCTCATGATTTGGAACTTGCTGCCATTGTTCATGCACTTCAAGTCTGGAGACACTACTTACTTGGGAAACCTTTTGAGTTGAAAACTGATCACTTAGGGCTGAAATATATTTTCACTCAGCCTAATCTTAATGCCAGACAGAGAAGGTGGTTAGAATTTTTATCACAATATGATTTTGATATTAGCTATATCAAAGGGAAGGAGAATAGAGTAGCTGATGCTCTAAGTCGTAGGAGGCACATTTCTGCTCTTATAACATTAAGAACTCAGTTCAAGGAGGAGGTAAAGAGTGCCTCAGAATCTGATAATTACTTTCAGCAAGTAAAAGCAGCGCTTGCTGCAGAACCTAATGATGAAAGGTATAAAGGTTTTCATTTTGATAATGAAGGAATCTTGCGTTATGAAAACAGGGTATATGTACCTATGTTGAACGACTTGAGAAAGAAGTTGTTAGTTGAATTTCATAATTCACCTTTCTCTGGACACCCGGTATCACAAAGATGCTTGCTGATCTGAAACAACAATACTTTTGGAAAGGTATGAAAAAGGATGTCATAAATTTTGTGACCCATTGTTTGGAGTGTCAGCGGGTTAAGGCAGAACATATGCACCCTACTGGACTGTTATATCCTCATAGCATACCGCAGTACAAATGGCAAGTAATAACCATGGATTTTGTACAAGGATTACCCATGTCCAGGAATAAACATGATGTTATCCTGGTAGTTGTAGATAAACTGACTAAGGTAGCTCATTTCATCGCTGGAAATCTAAAGGATGATTCACCAGTGCTGGCCAAAAGATTCGTACATGAAATTTTCAGATTGCATGGTGTACCAGAATTGATTATATCTGACAGGGATCCAAGAATGACGTCAAGGTTTTGGCAAATGCTTAATACAGCTCTCGGAACGAAACTAAACTTCAGTTCTGCATATCATCCGGAAACGGATGGACAAACTGAGAGGGTAAATCAAGTGTTGGAGGACATGTTGCGAATGTATTGCATGGATCAACAGTATAAATGGGAAGAGTATCTTCCATTAGTTGAGTTCACATACAACAACACTTATCATTCATCTCTTAAAATGGCACCATTTGAAGCACTTTATGGAAGAAAGTGCAAAACTCCTGTTAGTTGGGATAGTGTTGAGGATAGAGTGGTAATTGGACCAGAGATTCTCACAGAAATGGAACAGCAAGTTAAGCTGATTCGTGAACGATTAAAGGAGGCAGCGGATAGGCAGAAGAGCTATGCTGACCTTAAGCGGGTTGATAGAAGGTTTGAGCTTGGTGAGAAGGTTTTTCTTCGTGTTAAACCCAAAAAGAGTTCTATAACTTTTGGCAAGGCTGCCAAGTTGTCACCTCGATTCGTGGGACCTTTCAAATTGTCGAAATAATCAATCCTGTAGCTTATCGTTTAGCATTACCACCTGCTTTATCTCGCATGCATGATGTTTTCCATATTTCTTTGCTTAAGAAATACGTTTCAGATCTGTCACATGTTTTAAATTGGAATTCCTTGCAGGTCCAAGACCCAGGAATAATCGTGGTTAAACCCACACGAGTGCTGGAAACTCACCAATTGCATTTAAGAAATCGTGAAATACAACAATGTAAGGTCCAGGGGACCAGTTTAACGAAGAAAGTGCAACTTGGGAAAATCTGGAAGAGATGAAAATTGCTTTTCCTTCTCTTTTTCAACAGAATGAAATCTGTTGACAAAACATTCTTTTATGAACTTATTTTTTTAAGTATTTATGAAAGCCAGATGAAGGCAAACATTATTCAGGCTGAATAAAATGTGTTGTGACATTGATTTCTGGAACTATTCAAGTTGGAAAATAGTCGCATTGACTTGTGAACTAATAAATTGGTTGACCTGAAGGTTAATTGAATATGTAATCATCGGGACGATGAATCTTTTTAGGAGGGAAGCATGTAACACCCTGAACTATTGTTACTTCCTCCTGAGCATACAAGTGTTGATATGTGATTTCTTTGTAAAAAGGATGTGTTCCTTTGATTGAGAAGTCATGCTTGATATGTACTGTATCTTCTTTGCAGATCTTTGACTGAGTCGGAATATGATTGGACTCTTTTATTTATTTCATTTTGCATCTGAGTTTAATCTGATCTCGGAATGAATTATGGAGTTATCCATCTATAAGACCTAGCCTTGGATCAGTGGAATTGATCCAAGTGGTGCTTTAAGTTTATTCGTGATGAATTAAAATTACAGACCTTAAGCAGGTTGCAAGGTCTGGATGCATTGAATAAGCTAGTCCGGAGTATAACTCAGGCTGATCATGTTAAATGAATTGGTTCCCGATATCGTAATATATCTGGAAGGTCTTGATTTCAGACCAGGTAATAATTCTGTTACATATAATTCTGTAGCCTAATGGCAGTACAGGAGTGAACCCTGTTCGAGAATGTATGTTGTAGGTTCTTTTTCTGAGCATATGAAATGTTAGACCTAACTGGAATTATTAATGTTAGTAACCTAAAACTAAACTTAACCTAGGGGTTAGATTAGTGTTAATCTAACCTAGACCTAGGCTAAGAGCTAATGCTCTAAGTTAGTATCTATGTTCTAAGAGGTTAGCCTAGGTGTTATCCTAAATCCTAACCTAAGTTACTAACCTAACTATTGAGCAAGGATTAAAGGGGACCTATGGAGGGGTGCGAACCATGGGCGGAAGTTTCTATGTTATTAAATGCGTGGATAAGCATGAGGGACAGGTAATTTGGTGGAGGTTTTAAAACGGCTAACATGAGCCGATGTGGCAGGTCGCCAAAGTTGGAAATGGTCTTTAATGTGCTTTTGTCTATCGCCAACTATGGCGGTCGGTGGCAGTGGAGATTGAGCGGGAAATTGGGAGTAAATGCAATTAATGAACTCGGTAGTCGAGCTCGGATTTCGCGAGAAGGCATGCAAAATGGAAAGTTAATGGTTTGTTTAGTTTTGCATGCGCTCTGGTTTTCCTTCTCGTCTTCACTTTGGTTTATTCACACCGAGTCTCTTGGTGTTGCATGGCAAGTATGAGCGTAACTAGCTCTTTCCTCTGGCAAGGAAAATTTATAAGTCATGAAAATAGCAAATTTTTGTTGGTGGCTCTAACTTGGAAAAGAAGGAGAAGGTTTGAGCTCTTTCAGTGGTCTGCTTCGGAATTTTGAGCAAATATCCAGGCATGTTAGGCCCTAACCTTTAAAAATCTTGCTCTCTTTCAAATGATTTCATTAGAACAACTCTGTTCAGATGATTTTTGGAATTGGTTGGTTTCTATGGTAGTCTTGTGTGATTTTTGGCACTGTACCTTCATGCTGGTTCGGTTTTTCAATTTAACCCTTGATGGGTGTTTATTGTATTTCAAACTGTTGCTATATTTCTTTGTGTTTTGATATTCCGGCTTTAATTTACGTAATATATGCAAGAATGTATGCTAGGCATGCTCTGTGAGAACCCATGAATTGTTCTCGTGATGGGTACAGGCTACTGTGGTGCTTGTTGTTGATACTTGTCGGAGGGGATACTGATGGACATTTGTTTGATTGTTCAGTTTTATTGAACTTTTTGTAAGCTCTGTCGTGGTTATTATTGGTGGTGGTTATTGATTCTTGTTGGGTTTCGTTTGAAATTTAAAGTTATTTGTGAATAGATAACTTGTTGTGTAAATCGTATCTCATCATTGATCCTGTTGAAGTTGTTTTTCCTTTGCGTTGTGGTTATGGGATTCAACCCGTTGACAGTATGCAATATGGATATATGTATTTATTGTATTTGAAACGACTCTGTAGAGTCCATTGAATGATTCGTGTACTATGGACCACTGTGGAAGCTATATATACTTGAATATTGGTAATTTGATTTGTCTGAGTCTGGAAGGAGTAACAGGTAATGCGACTTCTATTATTTTGTAATGAATACCTTCGTTTTACAAGGAATTTGTGGTTCAGACTCAGTTGGGTACTTATTATGTTTCCACTCTATATAAGCTTGGAGCGAATATTGTTATAAGGGTTCAGTCGGATTCCTTGTTTTGAAATCAGTATTTAGATTTGCTTATACCTGATTGTGAATTTCGACCATTGTTGGCATGGTCGGAATCTTTAACTTGTATTTATCTTGTATATCATTTTACGTAGAGAAGCTTTATCGTGAATACTGTTATACGGATTTAGTTTTAAATCTTTGATAAGTAATCAGTGTCACTGCTTCTGTATAAGCCTGATTATGAACATGTAATGTTTTTGGCTTTGTTGGACTTCTTTAAATAGCTTGACATCATGTAATTTGGCTTTTTATTTAGTGGGTCGTGGATACCATACTTTCAACCCTGGATGCGTCCAGAAGTGACTACGATATGCTATGTTTCCTTTATGATTAAATTCCAGTTAGATATGGCTGTGCATGTTGCGGGGATTTCGTTTAAAAATCTCTCTACATAGTCATAGGGAAACGTCATTGCTTTAATGATTATTGAGTCTCTTGTTAACTGCGATAAAAGAGAAGATCTTTTGATTTCAACTTTGGATCTAAAAGCCTTACAGTGTTTAGTAAGGACTAGAATGGGCTGTAGGTTGATGTATGGGATTGTTGGCGTGTTACGTCTTCTGTTGCATGACTATCCTGCCTTGAGCTAGACTGAACTAAAAGCCATCGACTGCACCTCGACAGGCAATGTGGTGAATCCCTTCTTGTTTTCCGCTTCATGTGGAGGGTCTTGTGGAAGGTCTTGTGGAGTTTGTCTGGTAGAGGGTCATCACTGTTTAGCGTGAGAGCTACTGTACTGTTGGATAACTACAGTAGTTTGTTATATTTGATCTTTACAAATCTGTAGTGCTTTTGATGGTCTCGTCTGATTTATTTGCATGTGTTTAAGGTGAATGCCTTGCTCTTGGAAAGATGGTACAGTCATGAGCTAGTTCTGAAGGAAATATGTATAATTCGTTTATTTCTCTTCTGTTATTAAGTATATGTTGATATAATTGTTTATCTAACTTTTGGAATTGTTCTATCATGCTGATGGAATCATGAAAGGTTATTTATTTATTGTGTTGAATATATATAATCCATCTGATGTTGTTGTCCTTGGGATTCAGATGGGTAGTTGGGTTGATGCATTTGTCTTCTTGGTCACTAACGTTTTGATGAAGTAATTGAAAAGTATCTGAGACTATTTAGTGACTATAATTTGAGCTATGCGTTTATAGTCATGTTGTTTTACAAAAGCGTAGTCCGAAATATGTTTACTTGTTTAGTAATATGATCTCATTTAAACAGGGTGTTTAATGAAAACAATTGATGGATTGCAATTGTTTTAAGAGTTAGTGCTTATCATGCTCAGTTCATCGAACTGACCCATGTTGACAATTTTTGCAGATGGATGCCGTAAGTGGTAAAGGCACGCAGATCTGATAGGATGATCAGATTGTTTAGATTTGATTTAATGTAGAATTACAGCTTGATTTTCTAAATGTACTATATGTGGAAAGATGTTCCTTTTGCCGTTGAGTAATGTATGAAGTATGTTGAATGCATAAAATGTATTTGTATAGTTCTGAAAGGAATGGAAATAAGTATTTGCTACTTATGTGTTGTATTCTTATTTTGATAGTTTGACTTTCTTCGGTTTATATACCGGAGGGGCATTGTTATCATTGTATAATTTGGAGACTTTTGTGATTGTCAATGTAAGTTTGCAAGAATATGAGACTGAATTCTTATGATTGTTTAGCAGTTCTAGTATGTGTTATCTGAAGCTAAAATTTGAAATTTAGATCACTGTCTTTTTGAAAGATAGGGATAAAATAAACCTAAGCAGAACGCTAAACAAGCTGAATTAAATTATTAATCCCTAGTCTTGATTATGCCAGGACAACATTTAATTGGATTCTTAATCGTTATATCTTGATACTAGTAAGTACGATATAAATTCAGTAATGAGAACTGAAATAAACCAAAAGGGGTTCTGTTGGCAATCTCGTGTGAAGATTATGAGTTATTGTCCAATTTCGTTGATTTAGAATTATGTATATTCTATGAACTCCTTGATGAGACCTTGGTCTTAATAACTTCTCTATGTAGTGAGCTTTATTGAGAAAGGTCATTCTATGATGAGGATTCCAGGGATCGGGAAAGACTAACCTTAGGGGAACGTCTTTTAATATAATTTAACTCAATGTGCGTAACGCTTAATAGTAAGTAGATCTTTTCGAGGTGGATTTAAAGGTTGATGGCACAAGTCAACTGCAGGGCTGTACCTTCGAGAAGATTAGGATCTTCTCGAAGATACAACAATGCAGGTGACTTATGACGACACCCTTTGCATTGATCGTGAAGATTTACACCTTTAACTCGAACAAGTTACTTTGGGGCCGATTAGGAATGTGGTTACATTATAAGGCTGCCTAGGAGACTCGGGGTATCTTGACACACTGGTTTAACTAGGGTTGACCCAGTATGTCATCTTATCCCTAGTCCTCGAGTGCATCCATATAACGTTGTCACCTTACTAATCCGTTTCGAGTGATTAACCTTGGGATAGGAGGGACTGACTGAAGTCGGTATAAGACATTCTACATAACATAAGAATGGGGTGAAGGACGTATTCCAGATTGATGAGTATGCCGTTAAGGAATACGAGACATAAGCAGTATGTTTCAAATCTTTGGCCAAAGTATCGCAAGCTGCTGATTGCGTTGTCCTGAGTCACCTGGTCTAAGGGATGAGATGCCGATGAATAATGGTAACAGTTATTCAGTTAGGTTCCTTGGATAGAGCATTCTGAATCCCAGAATAGGGAAGAGAACCGCAAGAGTGATGTGTGAAATAAAAATGCTAACTCTTATTACTCATGAATAGATCGGTAGATTACCGAGTCATGGAATGAATAGATCGGAGGTACTCCGAGTCATTACAGCTGCATATGGTTATCTGTTATTAAGAATGGTTATTTGATTTGTGAGTTCTAAATTATATATTTAGAACCGGAAGCATTTATCAAAAAAATTGACTTGTTCTAATGTTACCCAAGACATTTCCTTTGAAAATACATTATGTAAATATATTAGTGGACTTAGTGCTTGAAGATGAACCTCTATGCATGCCAGGTGCTAAAGGATCTAGCATAAGATGTAGAGAGAGAAAAGGCTTTAGTGATGTGGAAGATTGCATCATATGAAGGATTGTTGTAAGTGTTATGGGAAGAACTAAAGAAGGTAGACCAAGCCTTGAACATCTCAGTATAGCTCGGGAGGTGCTCATCAAAATAAAAACCCTGGAGGAGAACAATGAGGTCCAAAAAGTGATGAAGGACGACACATTGGGCTGCACAAAAATATTAGCAATGGTTAAATAGAAGTGTGAGGCCCTGAAAGCAGCCCAAGAACCACACAAGGATTGGCTAGAGGAGCTTGGGAAACTCATTACACATAAGATGGATTTTCTAGAGGGAAGGATGACTGCAATGTCCAACATTGTGTTGATCTTGTAGAATGAAAAATGAGATATTGCAAGAGATGAGTTAGAATCAATTATAGTGGATATTCCAGAGAAGGCAGAGGCCGTGCTCAGTGACTGGCAGATGTTAGAGGCAGAAATAAAAGAGGAATATCCAGAATTGATTATTCCAGTGACAAGAAGAAACTATAGGTTAAAAACATTCTTTCATTCATCCAAATTATTTCTATTCTTCTATTCATATTCTTTGATTTGTTTTGGAGACAACCATTACCGGGTCGACAATGTAACTAGTGTGGGGTAATGTTGATCACAAACCCTAGCACTTAGTAAATAAAATACAAAAGGTTTGCATGGGAGAATAGAGTGCATTCAAAGGTGTGGAAGTATCAAAAAGGATCTGTAACATCCTCATTTTATAACTTAGAACAAGTGAATTTTTTTTTTTGATATTTTTTTCTAAATACATAATTTAGAACTCACAAATCAAATAACCATTCTTATAATAGACAACCATATGCACTGTAATTCTACCTCCAATCTATTCATTCCATGACTTTACCGATCTATTCATGAAATCAGAGTTGGTGTTTTTAACCTTTATTCTTATAATGCTCAGAACCTAACCATATGCTCATCCCTTAGACTAGTAATGACTGCAATTACCTCCAATTCTATTCATTCATGACTCGGTAATCTACCGATCTATTCATGAGTAATAAGAGTTGGTGTTTTTATTTAACACTTTACTCTTGCGGTTCTCTTCCCTACTCTGGGATTCGAGAATGCTGTCGAGGAACCTAAGCTGAATAATTGTTACCATTATTCATCGGCATCTCATCCCTTAGACTAGGTGAATTAGGACAATGCAATCGGTGAACGATACTTTGGCCAAAGATTTGAAACATATTGTTTATGTCACAATTTCCTTATTTATGGAATAATTACCCCATTATTATGTTATATAGAATGTCTTATACCACTACTACCACGGTCCTTCCCCTCAAATTCGTGTCTCACGACCCCATCATGACCCGCATCCCATTTCGCAACCTAACCTCATTACCTAAACTTTACACAATTATTTATTAATTACCTTGAATTGATAAATCCACATCACCTTACCCGCCACCTCATCCACCTCATCATGACCTAGCCCTAACCCTAAAATTAACCTAATTAAGACCCATGACTTGGTCGACTCACATCCATAACTAATGCCTCCTTACTCGCACCCAAAGCCGACCTTCTAAGCCCTTGACCAAGCCCGCATGGCCGATCTCTCGGGAAAAGCGGGGAAGGTGGGCTATTTTACTAAAAATAGCCTACTTTTTCCTAACCGATGCCGGTTCTACTCGACCGCCGCTTGCTACGCAAACCGCCATCGGTTCCTCGTAAATGGGCTTCCCAAACCAAAACAACGGATCGGAATTTCATTTTGGAGATCACCAAGGATTTTTAATCAAAGGAGAGTCCAAAGCGATCACAGAGTCCGTAACTTCACTTGACCAAGCAGAGACGAGTAAAGAAACCAAGAGTTGGCAAAAAGAAAGGAGATCAACTTGCACCTTCATCAAAAAAACAAGTAAGTTATATCTTGCATGTCCTCCATTATAACATTTCTTGTGCTTTTGGAATTGTAATCTTCCCAAATCCGCCTCGAACCCATTATCTAACGTACTCATTGCCTCTAACTATCATTCCTTAGCTTCTAACCATCCCATTTCTCAATACTATCCAAAAACCAGCCATTACAAACACCACAACCAGCCCGTAAGATCCTAGAACCAACCGGTATCGGTTATCGCGACCGCCATCGGTTATAGGTAACCGCATCGACGTCCTTTGATCAAAACCAAGAAAAACAAATTTTTCCCTACCCAGTTCCACGAAACAATTTAATTGGTACTCTACAGTATTTTGTGTTAATTCATATTAGCAGGGGAACTGACCACCTTCGAAAGGAAGTTTCATACTTCCTGGGCCCAAGGCAGTTCCCTCATTTATTATCTAATCAAAATCTTGTGGTCTTGTGTTCTTATTTGCAGGTAGTCCTTCCAAGACAAAAAGGAGTTCTTCGCAGTCAGCCTGATCTTTCTCTACGGTACGCGCACATCATCTCGACATTCTACAGGTATTCCTCCTAACCCTAACCTTATCTGTTTCTATAAGGAACGAAGCATTTCCGAGTGAAACATTTTGGCACGCCCGGTGGGACCCATTTTGGGTTTTTCTTTATTTCTTGCTTGCTTTTATTATAGGGAGCATACTTGCTGTTTTCTTCTTCTAGAGATATTCACAGGGTATTTTATTATTCTGGTAAAAGAACTTGCTTTGTTTTTGCATCTTGCATTAGTAAAAGTCATCTCTTTTGCTTCATCGAATATCACTTTCGATTTGGGTTTTAAAACACATGCATTGCATTCTCCGCTCGTTGTTTTTCAATTCTAGTGAACATAGATTAAGTAATGTGTCGTACACGTGGGGTGATATCCATGGTATTGACAGAAATTAACCTTAGTTTCACTGCACAACACGCACATACCGAATCACTTCACAATTAACACAACAGCTCAAACATCCCCCCTTTTTTCCGCGGTATTCCTCCGCCCGATTGAGGTAACCTTATAAGCCAAAACAACTTGACATTTCCCCTAAGTCTCTTGTTTAGGATTCTGACATCATTCTACGTCTAAAGGCATAAGCCCACAATAATTAAAATTAACCCTAAGGTTAATCTCTCGCATTTGCGTGTGCCTCTTGCTTGTTTTCAAATCTTGTTTTCTCTGTCATACTTTGTCTTCTCGTGATCAATAAGTTGCTAAACTACTCAACGTTGCTAAAAATCAAATTAAGCAACCCTTTGTATCTTCTTATTCTAGATTTTTGACACCGCATCGGTTAAGGGACCGACGCCGTCTTTTCCCTGTGACCGACACCGCTACCGAACCGATATCGCCATCTCGTCTCTCTCACACTTCGACAAACCAAAGAACTTGCTAAATTCACCATTCTCGAGGTTGTTTTTGTCCTCGATAGATTGAAACTTTCCCGTGTGTTCGGTCTATGGTTGTCATCACTGGAAGCAAGCCGCCGCCATGGTTTCACACGCTTGCTCTGCTTTCTTCGCCAATCACCCCTTCACATTCTATAGAAACCCTACGACACCAAAGTGAGATCCCCAAATTCCCGTAGGAGACAAGGACTTTGCCAAATTTCTGGATGCTAATCCCAAATACATGCATAATACTATTTGTCTCATACCCCGACCGTACGCCCGATGGTCAGCTCCTTATGGGCATGCCTATTAGTATAGCTGCTCATTTAGCTCCTACTCCTCCCGATAACAATACCTTACTTCCCGCATCGCTAGCCCCGCCTCCCCATCCGACAATGGCAGAGGTTCATACGACCCCGATTAGCTTTCCTTTTGTTAATCTTGGACCCCACGTATCGCTACCACCAACCGCCCTATCTCGCTCTCTTTCGCACCACTCCATTCATGACTTACTCTCGCCACCTATTCAAACGAGCTTTCCTTCTCAAGCTCCGCCTACCTTTTCATTCCCATATACGTATCCAAAGTGACCTCAACACCTTATATGGGACACCCCTATTCTGGGCACCATCATCTCATCCAACCACGGATTTCATCAAGCAAATGATGGACAAAATGCAAAACCCGGAGGCTTCCGCTTCAGAAGTCGTAGCGCTGACATACGAGCAAGTTTGTTGGGAGCCCATTCACCCTTCTCGTCCCCTTCATTCTTATCCGCCTCAATGGGAGTTGCCAAAGTTTACTCGCTTTAACAAAGAAAGAGGATCCTCAACAACACTTGCGATCATTTAGACATGCTTGTTATTTGATTGCCCATGATGATGCCTTGTTACTCCGCACCTTTCCCATGTCCTTATCGTGGCTCTCGCTTTGAGTGGTACAAAGGCTTTAATCCAAAGACTCAATCTTCTCTTTTAACCAACTAGCCCAATCTTTCTTGGATCATTTCTCCATTAACATTGCCAAGAAAGTATCTATCACCGACTTCTATGCCATCCGACAATTCAAGACGAATCTATCGCAGATTTTGTTGGACGATGGCGGGCCTTATCAACCAACTTACGTATGCCTTGCCTCAAACCGAACTTATCGAACTCTTTACGCGGGCATGCGCTAAGCACATCTCCCCTACCCTCCAAATTCAAACTTTCCGTACATTCGACGAGGCCTTTACTATGGCTCGAAAATTAGAAATTCGAGCCTTAGAGGAAGAGAAATTGCGGTTGCGCAACAAGAACTCCACTTTCCGAACTCCTGATTCTACCAATAAACCAAATACCACCACTCCTCACGCGTCAACCTCTTCTAAATCAAAAGGAGCTGTCCACGCGGTGATGGTCAAATCCCAACCACCGTCCAATACTCCACCAAAAACCACCTATAAATACAAAGCTGAGCCCACCAATTACACTCCCTTGGGAGAAACTTATGGCGTCATCCTAGAGAAATTGCTCAAAGCTGGGGCTATCACCTTGCCCTCGTAAACCTCACTGGGGTTTGACTCCACCCGCGCAATACCTTCCTGGTACAAAGAAAATGACTTTTGTAACTTTCACCGCGTAAAAGGACATAGTCATGAAAACTGCAAGATGTTGAAAAACATAGTGCAGGAAATGGTTGATGCAGGGGATATAACACTCGATAATCCTAACGCCCCTGCTAACCGAAATCTGAAAATTTTCAACAAGCCATTCCCGAATCACTCGTCCAGCAACAACGTAAACCAAGATATCTTAGCTGAGGAGAGTGTTCATGAGATCCATGCAGTATTCGATACCCAGCCAAAAGCCTCTATCGAGAAAATTTTGAATCAAGCCTCTTCACTAACACAGGAGCCCGAACCTCCTTTACCACCATCAAGCCAAAGCGAAATCATTCCTTTACCCATAGAAGAGTTAGCTGCCTGTGCTTCCTTCCCATTAATGAGTCTTCTTACACCACATTCCTACAAGATCATGAGCGGATGTTGTCTAATCTATCCATTTCCCGACGCTCTCTTCTACCACTTTGCCGCACAAGAGGAGGGTACGCCACTCCTTTTGACATCCTTAGATGAGAAATCTCTCGCACCGACATCATTAAATTCTTTAGCCATGACATGACTCCTCCAACATGCCCTTCGCCTATTAGTCCTCATCACCTAAATCTTTTCAACAACCCGTCGACCTCTTAGCATCTACCGATACAAAGGCCTCATCCGCCTCCCGTGTCACACCCGCAATGGATTGGAATTACAACTCACTTTTCCTCTCGTACTCAAAATTACAAATTACACTGAGACTGCCATTCCACGTAAGATGACAGTTCCCTATGGGAACGCTTTGAGTACTCCTGCTTCTACTCAAATGCAAATGACTGATCCCGATGTCTCCACCATCTACCCGAAGTGCTTACGCGTGCTTAAAATGCCCCTGCTCTCGCCTTCACCCCCTCACCTCTACCAAATTCCCGTCCACTTCTATCAACTTAACCAGATCTTCCCTACGCTTGGGACCTCACCAATGCCCAACCTAACACACTCCGCCTAAGCGACTCGATTTATCCCAAAATAAACCCGCCCCGCCACTTAGGAGACAAACGCAATCCTTGCCTCTATCAAAACCCTCATCTTCACACCCACCTTCCATATTGGGACCTCATCCCTCCACCTTACATCAATATATCATACCTCCTTTGTTTTCTGCAAAACGACCTACGCCTTTTACACCTATACAGAGATCAAAGGGTATCACAACATCGTTACCCCGCGTATCCGGTCCACCTATCAACCCTAAACCAATCCCATCGTCAAAGGATTTATTTTCTCGCCACTCCCTTTCTCCGTGGTTGTTTCCCGCTACCATGCCATCTGTAGCCTCATCATCTAACCAACTGAACGTAACTTCTGTGTCCAAGAAACCACGTTTAGTGAAAAACATGTGTCAGCACCCCTCGACTAAACCACCACCCATACGAACTAAACACGCCCAAACATTACCACAACCCACACAATCAATGCCCTCATCTTCTTCTGATTTTGACCCACTCAAAGGATCCTATGCCAAAATCCTTGCTATGTTGGTGGAGAATGCGACCATCTCCCTACCCCCACTTAGACCTTACGACCCGTCTAAGCCCCGACCTGTGGATTATGATGAGTCTAAAATCTGCGCCTATCACCGCACACCTGGACATGATGTAGAAGGATGCAAAGCTCTAAAAACCATCCTTCGCCAGTCACCTCTTCCGGATCGAAAGATTAAGAAAGACAACTTACGAAGGGAGAGACCTCTAGCGCCAATTCCCTCTACTATACCATCTGTCCCCGCCTCACCAAGATCGATCATTATTACAACCCCACCTCTTGAAGACCATGAATTATCCCAACCATCTTCTTCATCTCAGGTCTACGAGATTAATATGATTAGTGTCGCTACTCGAGGACAGAAAAACAATGGGAAAGCGAAAGAAAACACACCTACGACATCTCTTTCTCCTTCAACCATCCCGATTACACCACCACCTAAAGTGGTTATTCGCGACCCGCCTATCCCGCTCTAATGGAGTTGCCCACCGAACCATGATCAAACAGCCTTCATCAATCACCCGTAAAATGACACTATATGATCTCATTCGACTTCAATCTCATCGACAAGCTCTCGTTGAGATCCTTCAAGGGATAGAGGTTTTTCCCATGAAACCCTCGCCCGTGGCCTCCATTCTAACACCCAATCACGTTTCCTCTCTCACCAAACAATCCATCTCCCCACCACTTCGCCTCAAAACAACAAGCCGCTGCTTAGTTTCTCGGAAGATGAAATTATCGACTTTGGTATAGAAGACCCCGACTCGCCTCTTTTCATTTCCGCTTACGTCCGGGACATTCGAGTACGTCGGGTTATGATTGACGGGGCGCTAGCTTAAACATCATCTCTTCAAAAGCCTTCCAACAAATGAACATCCCTTCTAGTTGCATGTGTGCCAACCCCATCATGTCATGGTCATTCAATGATGCTATTACTTCTACATTGGGCACCGTGATCCTCAACATTCGCGTAGGACCACGTACTTTACCCGAACTCTTCTATGTCCTCAAGGAGAGTTCCAATATAATATATTGCTAGGTCGCCTCGATCCGGCCATGGGATGCGTTCCTCAACATTACATCGATGTATAAAATTTGAGTACGAGGGGAAGTCCTACACTGTAAAAGCTGATCCTCCCCCCTTCAAAACTTGCAATATGTTATACCGCCCAAACGATGTGCTTATACCAATTAAGACACCCATACATTCAACCCAACCATCCTCTTCCAATATACCTCAACCGTCCACCTCAACTGCACCTACAACTGATGAAACCACCGTCGCACAAACCACTTCTCTTCCCGCAGCTAACATCCCAACCTCCGACCCTTAGTAGATGTTTTCATCGCCTTACGCTGGGGAGTATCGCCATATAACGTTAGTTCTTTCCCTACCCCGCAGAGTACGGACAATTACATGCACACCCCACCTACGACTGCCGCGTGGGGAGATAATCTCTTACGACCACCCCATTGTCGCACTAACCTAACATATGGGGGTGTTGACGCATCCTCCATTACCCCCGAACCTCCTCTTGGTGTGGTTCCTTCCAATCCGATTTTCAATACTTGACAAATCGTCATTTCGCCTCACCTTCTTGACTCGCCGCGGCGTGGAAAGGCTTTGGTTTTGGCCTTTACGAACAAGGCCGACATACACTCATTCCCGTGACTACACGTAAACATAATGATCGCAGCGGTCTCGGTTTTTCCGAAACACCTACGCAGAGACACCTCCCGCACCATATCCTAGAAGAAGAAGACGCGCCCTACCAAACCATCATCACCCACTTTGCCATCATCACCCGCATGTAAATCTATGGACCCCGAATCTATCCCTCCTAACTTTTTTTTTTTTTCATAAATGTCATCTTCATAGGTCCTCTCACTTATCAACGTGATAATGAGGACCCATCTTCTCTTCCCCTTCTTTATCCGTGCACATGATCAAGAGGATTCGCCTTTGATTAATGTTGTTGAATGCCGATGACGACTCCATCCTCACTTACCTAGGCGCGATGATTCTTATATTCAACGAGCCTTACCATCTCAAACCCAAACTATGCCGAACGAATCTACTATAGAAATCAATATCCACACGGAGGAGGATCCTCACATAGTGAAGATTGACAATCCTTAACACATCGTAACAAGCCGCCTTTACTACCTTTCTCCGTGCTCGCAACCAAGCTTTCGCATGGTCTTACGCCGACATGCCAGAATTGATCCTACCATCGCCGTCCATAACATCACCTAAACCCCGATTCCAAACCACCAAACAAAATTGAGAAAATGCATCCACGCATTGCTCTCTTTGGTCAAAGAGGAGCTCCAACGACTCCTTTCTCGCTTCCTTCATTTTGCCTATCGACTATCCTCAATGGATTTCTAACATCGCACTGCCACTAAAGCGACGGGGACTTCGATATGCACGGATTTCCGGGATCTTAACCTCGCTTGCCCCAAGGATGACTTCCCCCCCAAGTATTGATCAACTTGTTGATCTCACTCAGGCCATGAAATGCTTTCTCTCATGGATGGCTTTTGATACAACCAAATTTTGGTCGCCCTCGCCGATCAACACAAAACCGCCTTCATAACTCCTTAGGGAACCTTTCGTTATCGTGTCATGCCATTTGGCCTTAAGAATGCTGGTGCTACTCTATCGCCGGCTATGACCTACATTTTCCATGACATTATGCACACTATCCTCAAGACTATGTCGATGATCTTCTTCGGCAAGTCTAAACATCGTAGTGAACATCTCGATGTTTTAACCATTATTTTTGATCGCTCTGTTACAATATTCTCGTCTCACCTTCAACCAAAGAAATGTGTCTTTGTGTTCTTTCGGGAAACTTCTTGGCTTTATCGCTCTTTACGTGGCATTGAGGTCGATCCATCTAAAGTCAAAGCTATCCTAGAAATGCCCCCACCCAAAAATCTCAAACAATTGCGTAGTTTACAAGGTAAGCTCCAATCTATCCGACGTTTCATCTCCCAACTCTCAGATCGATGTCAACCTTTTCATCACCTCCTCCTAAAAAGGATATTGCATTCAATGGAGCGAAGAATGTCACCAAGCCTTCGAAGCTCTCAAATCCTATCTCTTGCAGCCACCCGTGCTTATCCCACCCCAAGACGACCGCCCTTTCTACCTTTACCTTTCCGCCACCGACCACGCTATAGGAGCCATGCTTGCACATCGTGACTCTGAGAATCACGAACAAGCCGTTTATTATATAAGTTGTACTTTGGTGGACTATGAGACTAGGTACACACATGTAGAAAAATTGTGCCTTGCCCTATCATTCGTGGCCACCAAACTCCGACACTACCTTCTAAATCACAAGACTTTCGTCATCACCAATACAGACCCCATCCATTACATGTATGCCAAACCTCATCTGAACCAACGCATTGCTAGATGGCTCATGCTTCGCCAACCTCGACCTTGAGTTTATCCACCAAAATCAATCAAAGGACAAACCATCGCAGACCAACTTGCGGAGCTCCTTTACCGGGAACAATTTACCAATTTCACATTTCCCGACGAACTCATCGCTACTCTTTCCATCACTTGAGAGAGTCGTACCAATGACCCTCTTCTTCGATGGATCTAAATGCCAGCCACGGCGGAGGAGCCGGCGTTGTTCTCATCCTCTTGACGCTGAACCTATGCCTCTTTCATTCCGACTTGATTTCCCTTGCACTAATAATACAAATGTAATACGAGGCCCTTGTTCTAGGTTCTGAGTTGCGTTACATGCTACACTTAGGTATCAAATCTATCAACATTTTTGGCGACTCTCAATTGGTAGTCAATCAAGTTACGGGCATCTACCAATGTAAAAACGAGGAACTTCAGAAGTACAAACACCATGTGGATTCACTTCTAGCTTTATTTACCCACTATTCTATACAAACCATTCCCCGCTCCACTAACAAATTTGCGGATACTATGGCTTGCTTAGCCTCGCAAATTCCCGCCGCGCCAACTGACTCTGAATTATTCGTTGTGGTCCAGCAACTTTTTGCACCATCCTATTCAACCCCGGTAGTTTGCATGATAAATACTGTGTCTACTAATTCGCAGGATACCTGGTACCACCAATTTCACGACTACCTTACGATCTCGGTTCTCCCACCTGACCTTACTAGTAACGGAAAACGTGCTTTTCTTAAAAGTGTTTCGCGTTATGTTGTCATGGGAGGACTCCTCTATAAACGTGGCTTTGATGGCATCCTCCTTCGCTGTCTAACCGGCGCAGAGGTCACCTATACCATCCAACAAGTACACGATGGGATTTGTGGTGGACATTTTAGTGGCCTTGCCGTGGCTAAACGAATCCTTCGCCTAGGTTATTATTGGCCTACTCTCAATAACGATCGCTACTTAATATGTTAAGCGCCGTGTCATGTGTCAACAACATGCCAATCTTCAACATACTCCTAGCCACCCGCTACAGTCGTCGCACGAGATCTTTGGCCTTTCTCACAATGGGGTTTAGACCTTATTGGTGAGATTCACCCGACCTTCTTCACAACGTCACCGTTGGATAATCACAGCGACCGAATATTACACAAAATGGGTGGAGGCCGTTCCACTCATTTCAATCAAAAAGAAAAAATTGTCGAATTCATTAACCATCACATTATCTGTCGTTTTGGTATTCCTCATCGCCTAATAATAGATAATGGTAAATCTTTCAAAAATAAGTTGTTACAAGACCTTTGTGACAACTTTGGTATCAAACTTAGCTTCTCATCGCCTTACTATCCGCAGGCCAATGGTCAGGCTGAATCTTCTAATAAAACTCTAACCAAAATCCTCATGAAAGTCGTCAATGAATCTGGAAGAAATTGGCACGATCACATTCCCTTTGCCCTTTGGGCTTATCGTACTAGCATTCGTACCTCCACTAATGCCACACCTTTTTCATTGGTATATGGTACCGAGGCTGTTTTGCCTCTCGAAATACAAATACCCTCCCTTAGAATATCTCTTCAAGATATTCTCACCAACGATGATTTCCGCCAAGAGCGGTTAGCCCAATTAGAGCTTCTTGACGAACGACGTCTTACAGCTCTCGATCACCTCCAAATCTATCAAAAACGCATCAAGCGTGCTTATGATAAGCGACTTCATGAGCGTACCTTTAAGGTTGGTGATCTTGTCCTCAAAGAGAATCAACATGTAACCAAACTAGAAAAGAGCAAACGTGGAAAATTTGCTCCCAATTGGATTGGGCCTTATATAATCACTCACACCTATGGATCAGGCACTTATCGTTTAGCTTCGCTTAATGGTAAACCTGAGCCTGAACCCCTTAATGCCTTGCATCTTCGACCATTCTACTGTTGAATCTAGTGTTATATCACTCCTTATCTACCTACTGCTCGTCCCTTGAGCTCATTTACCGCTACATACACTTTGTTTTCTATATCTCCGAATAAAATCAAAATCACTTCGCACCTCCCCTTGATAATGCCTTCCCCTTTTTTAGTCTAGTCCATGACTTTAAAGTATTAAAATAAGCCGTATTCTTATGGGATTTTCTTGAGTCAAACTTCCTACTAAACTAGATGCTTCACGCCAAAAGAACATCTAGTTATCTAAAATTAAATATAGACTGCTCCCTCGAAGGACAGCTATATGCCAAACTATTGCCTTCTAGCTATAAATAGATCGCTCCTCAAGGACAGCTATGCACTAAAATCATCTCTCACTTATAAATAGATCGCCCCGAAGGACAGCTATACACAGTCAGCCTTTATCCGAAGCTTCTCGCATTGATCAGCTTCGTGAAGACCTCAAGAATAATACAATCAATATCCCTTATAGACTTCCCGCATCGATCAGTCTACATTTAATAAAATACAAGCCTCCTTCAAAAGAACTCTTTGGGTCATGGACTTGTCTATTTAGGGTAGGTTCTCT
This sequence comes from Taxus wallichiana var. yunnanensis, assembly GCA_018340775.1. Classification (NCBI taxonomy): domain Eukaryota; kingdom Viridiplantae; phylum Streptophyta; class Pinopsida; order Cupressales; family Taxaceae; genus Taxus; species Taxus wallichiana. The sequence continues at coordinate 97,584,768 of CM031242.1, forward strand.
TTCGTTGTAACAAGTTCTTTGTACCTCAGCTATATCATCCACATCACCTCACCATTTGTTCAACTCAAGGGACGTAACGTACACCTGATATATTGTGATCATACAACTCTTTTCAACTATGGACTTCTCGTCTATACACGGCACTTAGGGCTTCAGGCTCGTTCTACGTTGTGTGGTTTGTTTAGCTCTTTTCGCCTACGGAGCACTCTTTCCGCTTTGCCTCGCATCTAGAATTGTGTGTTGATCTTAATCAGGACACTATTCCCTACTACTTGGGTATGCTAACCTTTGCTTTACCTATACCTACACCAACAATATTATCCTACCAGCACCAACAACATTACCCTACCAACATCAATTTTTTTACCAAACGACAAATTGCCTAAACCATACCAAATTGCCTAAATTCACCCCTCCCTGATCCTAAGGGAGAACTACATCGGTCTGAGGCCCTTCCTTGCTTTGTGCAATGGGCTATGTAGGCAGCACTTCGGAGACATGGGGTCTCCCAAGGTTAGCTCGACCATCCCCTACCATAACCTATCTTGTGTGGTGAATATAAATATTTTTGTGTATTTTTATTTTAATCACATTTCTCTTTATCCTTTTTTCGAAACACCGAAAATCAAAACACCGACAATCTTATTATTATCATAACTCAAATCAACATACATATTCGCTTTATTTAGATGTTAAACAAATACATCTTCTCTATCATCGACACGCAGTCGGCATCCTTATTCTTATACCTCGCTAACATATACTGTACTCATCACAACTCATCCCGAACTAGGTGATGATCGTGATCGCCGACCCCTCTCGCCGGGCCTCTCTGTCCTCAAAGGTACCGCGGCTATTGGTACCGCCCACTGATCTGCCAATCTCTCCTGTAACATATGAATACGCCCTCTCGCATGGAGAACTCCAGCCTCTAGTCTCGCCGCCCGTGACTCCGCAACCACTAACAATCCTCTTGTCTCATTCACCTGCGTTTGGAGCTGCTGAACCAAACGCTGCAGACGATCCCTCTCTGCTGTAATCACCACTGTGTCAGGGCGCTCACGTACACCTCGCAGTTCTGCTACCCACCATAATCTATAGGCCTCTGTCATTCCTACATCCATTACCCTGCGATCGGCTGCTATCTCCTCAGGCCCTTCTGGAGGTGTTGGCCGGGGTGGTGAGAATGCTGCCTCGGCATCGATCCTCATATATGGTCTATAAGCCTGTGGTATGTCCTGCACAAATCCAAATTGTCGCCGCACGCGATCTATAGGAATCCTCTCATATTCACCTGGCCTGTGCCCCGCGATCCACCTCAATCGCTCTACACCTCTCAACTCCTCAGCTATGATTTCGGTTACCATATAGTTCCCGTAGGGCCTCCAACAGATATCCGCAACTGTCACTCTCTCCCATACCTGCCTGTAATACTCAATGTCACCCGGCACGGCCTGAGATCTTGCCTCTTGTTCTCGCCTCGACCCATCGCCGAATCCCAACCTCTCGTACTCTGCTCTCCTCTCTCCAGAGCTAGATCGGCCTATTGGTCGCACACAAACAACAATGTGCTCATAGGCCCAACAAAGGTAATAAGTATGAGCAATCCAACGTTGTCCTCGTGACTTCGCCTACAAGCCCATAAACCCCTCGTATAGCTCCGCCAAATATGCAGTGCCCATGTAAACGTAATGCCCTTTCTATCATCTCCCAGATAACACACATCAATGCCTTTGAAATTTTCCCCTTCCGCCTCGGTAATGCATAATACCCTACTGCTATCATTAATATCACTGCTAACCTTGTCTCCTCAGGGTGTGCTGCATACATTACCCCATATGTAAACGATAAACCTCGCTGTGTCAAATCTCGTGCGTATGGACCAAATACTGCTGTTATCGCTCCTCGTGCCGCTAGGTAGTGCTCGATATACTGCTCTCCCGTAATAGGAGTCTCAAAATCCGAAACACATCTTCCAATGTTACTGTCATCTCACCTGTTGGCAGATAGAAGGTATTTGTCTCAGGATTCCATCTCTCAATCAGCGCCTGTAACATACCATGGTTACGTGCGATTCGTGAATAATAACGGATTCCACTTAACCCCAAACGATTTATCAATGTCCATTCCGCTGGTGTTACATCCGCTCGGATTCGCGACAACAGCGCTGGCACACTATCATTCATCCTCAACCCTGTCTCTGCCTGCATACACCAAAACAACAAACAACCATTCAACCCGTTAGGGTCTTTTTCAAACATTCTGGAAATTTCTCCAGTAACCGGTACCGGTTATACGTAACCGATATCGGTTGCATAACCGATACCGGTTCTCCCTAACCGCTACCGGTCACTGTCAATTTTATACACCTTCCTTAAAAACAACCACCTACGACAATAATTTGCTCGTTTCTTCGTTTTTATACATATAAACATACCTGGAACCCCTGATTGCCTACCCTGTACCACTTAGCTCACCTGCAACCCTTGTTATCATGTTTTCTCTCTCATATCTACCCACCTACTCTCCCCCATCTTACTCACGAAACATACAGTAATCAAATCACAAACAAAAACAATACCTCTTGAGTTGCAGCAGCTTGAGGTGGCCCTTGTCTGCCCTCCTGTCCTTGCCTGCTGGATGCTTCTCCTCGTTCGGCCATGATCACCACCCTTTTCAACTTTGTCTTTCTGCCTTCTGAACCTCGGATCACAATTCACTTTCCTTGTCTCTTTCCTTCTTCTCACCCAAATCTCTCATGCAAATCCCTGTCTCAGTCGTCAAAAAGCGTCGCGTTCGCGTATTTAACCTCTTGCATGGCTCTAAAATTAAAACTTAAGTTGCCACCCTAGCTTTTCTATTTTTAGAAAAGCTCATACCTAAATAACCGGTATCGGTTATTTAACCGATATCGGTCTATGACTACCGATATCGGTTCCCTAACCGATATCGGTTACACACCTTCCTTTTTGAAACAGGTTTCTTTTCTTCATTTCTCCTCTAAATTTTTGTCGCGCCCGCCTCTTTGCCTGCATAAACAACAAAATTTACCACATTTGTTCATCCACCACACATAGCATTATAATTTCATTAAACATCATTTATACCAATACACAACCATCAACTACAAATATCAAAAAACTATCAATCTATACATCATTTGGATCCAACTCATCAGTTACATATATCACACTGTCACAAAACCACCAATTTATCACATAACCTGTCATTCATATATACGCACAAAAACATCAGCATCATCTATCTATCAACATGTCAATTAAACTCATCACACATTCTATATATTACCAAACCATTAACAAAATATTTCAACACATTTTAAACACAAAGATGTGGATCAAAACATCATCTATATATATATATACAAATTTTCAACAATACAATGTGCCCTACATCGGGGCCTCTGTGATCGCATAATATACCAAAGCCGCACGCAGCCGCAATACCTACCACAAATCTCGACTCGCTCGCAGCCGGTCTCTCATATCAAAATATACTCGCTCGCAGCCGATATCAAATGTACAACCCGTACTCACCTCGCAGCGCATATAATAAATAAATAACTCAAAACAATGAATAAATGTAGGCACGCAGCCTCTATCAATACAACCGGCTTCGCAGAGACCGGTGCCGTGTCCCTATACAAAACCACGCTGGGATCTATCGCTCTCCCCACCGCCCTCGCACCTCTCCCCGCTGGTCCCCGTGGCGCCTCGCGCCTCGCTGCTCGTCACAGTACACGCCAATGTGGCTGCCCCCCGAGATCTCTCGCCGTGCAAGGTCTCTACTCTATGCGCCGCATATGCTCGATACTCGACTCCGTGTACTATAAAGAATATCCCGATAATAACGGGCCTCTGCTCTAACCTCCATATAGCGATCTCGCGCCATCAAGGAATCGGGCTGGTCCTCGGCACCTAACACCACTATCCCCGAGCTCGTACTCGCACTGTGGGTCGTGGCGCTGGTGGAGGTGCTTTGCCGTGCTCGTACTCGCACTCGTGGCCGTGGTGGTATTCGGGGCTCGTGGGTGTGCACGCTGCTGTACGGCCGCTCTTACACAATACTGCACTCGCACTGTGGCTGGGCCGTGTCTTCTTTGGTGGTGGTGCCGCCGTGCTCGTACTTCAGCTCGCTAGCTGCCTCGTAAACCCCTATTCGTGCTCGTGCAAGCAGCCTAATCGTCCCTCGTAATAGCTGCACTCGCCCGAGATGATCTCTCTCTCGCAGCCACCGCCGCTAAGTCTCGGCTGCATGGGCTGTGGCACTACTCGCCGCTCTCTCGTCCAGCCTTACTGCAGGACCGTGAGATGCCGCTGCCGCACCCGGCATCATCCACACCCCCACCTGCTGGTCTCTCCGCTACCCAGTCTGGATCCCAAGGCTGTGGTGCTGGCAGTGGGGCCTCTACATCATCCCTCCTGTACTGAGGGAAGGGAGGTGGCTCATCCTGTGGCAGCCCCATCTGCCTGCGTACCCTCTCTAAGGGTATCCGCTCGTACTCTCCCGGCCTCCGTCCTGCTATCCAGAATGTATACTGGATCAGGCGCAGCTGTATGCGGGCTCCTCTGCCAGGCTGGTGACCTCTGTAGGGTCTCCATATAATGTCTACTGCGGTAAGGCCCTCTAGCATATGTCTATAGTAGGCCACATCCCGACCTGCAACAACTGCTCGTGGCTGGCCCACAACCCCCAACCACCTCTGAAAGCCATATCGGTATACGATCTGTGGCCCTGGCTGCTGGGGTAGCCCTACTGGCCTGATGCATACGATGTGCTCGTATGCCCAACAGTGCAACAAAAAGGTCGAACAAATACCAAATCGCCTCCTCCGGCGATAGCCCCATAACTCCCTGTATAATTGCACCAGATATACTGGTGCCCATGCAAAACAGGTGTGCTCCTCCACCATCTCCAGTAGCACCCCCATCAATGCCCGTGGGAAGCGACCTCCCTCTGAATCCGGGAGGGCGAAGCAGGTGACCCCTATCATCATCAACACGGCAAGCCGTGTCTCATGTCTGTGTGCGCGGTACATGTCCCCATATCCAATGCTCGCGCTATGATATGTAAGAAGCGCGGCTGCATCCCCAAAAACCTGCAGTATGCTATCCATGGCAGTCTCTGAATCCACCTGGAAAATGGCCTCTCCCTCGATCGGTAGCCGCAGGATGCGATACACATCCTCTAATGTGACGGTCATCTCCCCGGTCGGCAGATGGAACACATTGGCCGCCGGATCCCATCTCTCGATGAGGGCGACCATCGCTGTGATCTCTGTCGATCGCTCTGCACTCTGACCCCCCAAGCCCCACCTCGCGCATGATGGCCCAATGCGCCGCAGATATGTGTGGCCTCATCCGACTCAATAGTGGAGGCATCCTATCACGCATCGTCAACTGCTGACGTGCCTGCAAAATCAACCCACATTCTTAGACCCACTCGTTCTAATAACATCTACTTTACCATCTACCCCCCTTTTTTTTGTAACACCCAAAATCTAACCCCACCCCAACACGCTACCTTACCCACCCGAAACCCAACCTAAAAACCCTAAACCCCATCCTAAACCCAACCCATACCCCGACTCTCTACCTACCCAGCCCAACTCAACCCAACCCCACCCCAACACGCTACCTTACCCACCCGAAACCCAACCTAAAAAACCCTAAACCCCATCCTAAACCCAACCCATACCCCGACTCTCTACCTACCCAACCCAACTCAACCCAACCCCACACAACCCACCCCACCAAGCCACCCTACCCACCTTCAAACCCTATCAACCCAAAACCCTAAACCCCACCCATACCCCGGGTCTCTACCTACCCAACCCAACTCAACCCAACCCAACACAACCCACCCCACCAAGTCACCCTATCCACCTTCCAACCTATCAACCCAACACCCTAAACCCCACCCATACCCCGACTCTCTACCTACCCAACCCAACACAACCCACCCCACCAAGTCACCCTATCCACCTTCAAACCAACACCATACACCCTAAACCCCACCCATACCCCGACTCTCAACTCTACCCAACCCAACACAACCCACCCCACCAAGTCACCCTATCCACCTTCAAACCAACACCATACACCCTAAACCCCTAACCCAATCCCCTTCCCCACTCCCAACCCAACCCAACACCCCAACACCATACACCCTAAAACCACTCTCAACCCATCCTCCCCACCGATACCGGCCGATACGAGACCGATGCCGGTCCCCCTTTAAACCTCACCTCTCGCTTTTTGCGACCGATGCCGTGTCCGCCTAGTGACCGACATCGGTCCTCGCACGCCCGAGCCGAACCAAGCGCGCCCCAAAACTCATTTTTTACCTATTTCTACCCATCTACCCATCCAAAAACCCTAAAATTTTACACACCTAGCCGCCTTAGCATATCTAACCTATCTACCCTCCCCCTTTCTCAAATTACCTCCATTTACCCATTATTTCCTACAAACTACCAATTCCTACCCAAATCCCAAAAACAACATAACTCAACCAAACCACCAAAATAAAGAGTTTAGAACCTACCGGTACGACAACACGTCGTCGTGGTGGGATGGGTGGTGGCGGTCCAGCTGGTCCAGCCCCTCCAGCTCCTCCTGCCTGTGCCATGGCTCCAATCCTGATCTGCTGGGTCCCCGGCCAATCACCTGCCGCCTCCTCAACTATTCGGGCCCACTATCAACTCTCTCCGCCAATCAAATAGCTCCACCTCACTCAATACCCCTCCAAATCAACTCTCCACGTCAGACAAGTCAAAATTTGGATTACAAAAAACAAAAGTGACAATGACAGGCCGTATGTTTCTTTTTATAGGTTTTTCGACCTAAACCGATGTCGGTTTCCTTTTCGCCCTAGAAAACCGGTATCGGTCCCTTAACCGATATCGGTCATGATGAATCGACGTCGGTTTGATACCCCTTTTACCCCATTCTTTGCCGTTCCTTACTCCTTGCCTCTTTTTCACCCATATCGCCTATATCCACCTTGGCTGAACACCATTTGTTTACCTATTCGCCCGACCTAAGGCCTCGCCCTACCAATTGGCCCGACCCAAGGCCTCAACCTACCTATTTGGCCCGACCCAAGGCCTCAACCTACTTATTTGGCCCGACCCAAGGCCTCGCCCTACCAATTGGCCCGACCCAAGGCCTCAACCTACCTAATTGGCCCGACCCAAGGCCTCGCCCTACCAATTGGCCCGACCCAAGGCCTCAACCCACTTATTTGGGCTGACCCATGGCCACCACCCAACAACTTGGCCCGACCCAAGGCCGCATCACTTCCATACTATACCCACAATCAACGTTTTATTTTATCCATCCATCCTGTACCTTGTGTTCCATCGAGCTCACTTGTTCGTGTTTTAGCATGATTAGGGTCCTTGACTTGATCTGTCGACCAACTTTGCCTAGACCTAGACCGTGACGTTTATCTCAACCAAACCAACCATTTGGTACTGCCGAACATGCCTAAACGTTCTCGTACCTTACCTCGTTATATACCCCGAGCTACTTCCTATGCCTTGATACCAGGATTATATCACCCTTGTTTGGATAAACTATCGACCTTTGCCTATACATTGCTGGTTTGCTCATCAAATCATGTACCCTAGTCGTATTTATTGCATTTCAACATGCGTCTCGCTTCCTCGACCTACACCATCATCTTACCATCCCTCTACCCCACTTACCCTTTATCAACCCTATCCCCGATTTCTCGCTTCACTCAATCTGCGTGATAGATTTGAGGGGGATTACCTAAACTTTAACAGAGTAACCACTTCATATTATTGTCCACGCAGCTTTACAGAACAAGCTACACGACAATAAGGGGCTAATGTAGACACCAAATTCGTGTCTCACGACCCCTTGTGACCCGCATCCCATTTCGCAACCTAACCTCATTACCTAAACTTTACACAATTATTTATTAATTACCTTGTAATTGATAAATCCACATCACCTTACCCGCCACCTCACTGTGCCACCTCATCATGACCTAGCCCTAACCCTAAAATTAACCTAATTAAGACCCATGACTTGGTCTAGACTCACATCCATAACTAATGCCTCCTTACTCGCACCCAAAGCCGACCTTCTAGCCACTTGACCAAGCCCGCAACTGATCTCTCGGGAGAAAAGCAGGGAAGGTGGGCTATTTTACTAAAAATAGCCTACTTTTTCCTAACCGATGCCGGTTCCTACTCGACCGCCGTCGGTTACGCAACCGCCATCGGTTCCCTGTAAATGGGCTTCCCAAACCAAAACAACGGATCGGAATTTCATTTTGGAGATCAGTCGAAGGATTTTTAATCAAAGGAGAGTCCAAAGCGATCAGCAGAGTCCAGAACTTCACTTGACCAAGCAGAGACGAGTAAAGAAACCAGAAGAGTTGGCAGCAAAGGAGATCAACTTGCACCTTCATCAAAAAAACAAGTAAGTTATATCTTGCATGTCCTCCATTATAACATTTCTTGTGCTTTTGGAATTGTAATCTTCCCAAATCCGTTCCTGAATCCATTATCTAACATACCATTGCCTCTAACCATCATTCTTTAGCTTCTAACCATCCCATTTCTCAATACTATCCAAAAACCAGCCATTACAAACACCACAACCAGCCCAGAAGATCCTGGAACCAACCGGTATCGGTTATCGCGACCGCCATCGGTTATAGGTAACCGCATCGGTTCCTTTGATCAAAACCAAGAAAAACGCCTTTTCCCTACCCGGTTCCTACGAAACAATTTAATTGGTACTCTACAAAGATTTTGTGTTAATTCATATTAGCAGGGGCTCGACCACCTTCGAAAGGAAGTTTCATACTTCCCAGGCCCAAGGCAGTTCCCTCATTTATTATCTAATCAAAATCTTGTGGTCTTGTGTTCTTATTTGCAGGTAGTCCTTCCAAGACAAAAAGGAGTCCTTCGCAGTCAGCCTGATCTTTCTCTACGGTACGCGCACATCATCTCGACATTCTACAGGTATTCCTCCTAACCCTAACCTTATCTGTTTCTATAAGGAACGAAGCATTTCCGAGTGAAACACTTCCTTTCACAACTTAATCACTCGAGATAGATTAACAAGGTGATAATGTTATAGGGATGCCCACGAGTATTAGGGATACGATGACATACCGGTTTAACCACGTAGTTAGACCAGGTGTCAAGATACCCCTGAACCTCCTAGGCAGCCTTATAACTCCGATCACATTCCTAATTGGTCCCCGAGTAACTTGTTCGAACAAGGTGTAGATCTTAGCGATTAATGCAAAGGGTGTCGTCATAAGTCCCCGCATTGTTGTAACTTTGAGAAGATCCTAATCTTCTCGGAGGTACAACCTCGGCAGCTTGACTTGTGTCGTCAACCTTTAAATCCGCCTCGAAAAGATCTACTTAATAAAAATATGCGTTACGCACTTTGAGTTTAAATTACTTAAAGACTTTTCCCTAGGGTTAGCCTTTCCCGATCCCTGGATTCTTCGTCTTAAGATGACCTTCCTCAATAAAACCCATTGCATGGTGGAGATATTAAGGCTAAGGTCTCATCAAGGAGTTATTAGAATACACATGATTCTAAAACAACAGAATTGGACAATATCTCATAACCTTCATATGAGATTGCCATCTGAACCCTATTAGATTTATTTCAGTTCTCTTAACTGAATTTATATCATACTTAATAGTATAAAGATATAAATGGTTAAGAATCCAATTTAATGTTGTCCTGTCATACTCAGGACTAGGGATTAGTAATTTACCTCAGCTTGATTAGTGTTCTGCTTAGGTTCATTTTAACCCTATCTTTTAAAAAGACAATGATTTAAACTTTAATTTAGCTTTCGATAGAACAAATGAGAACTACTAAACACTCATAAGAATTCTATCACATTTTCTTAAAGCTTTTATTGACAATCACAAAAGCATCCAAATTACACAAAGATAACATTGCCACTCTGGTATATAAACCGAAGAAGGTCAACTATCAGAATAAGAATACAACACATAAGTATCAAATACTTATTTCAATTCCTTTCAGAACTATACAATTACATTTTATGCAAGCAACATACTTGATACAATGCTTAACGGAAAAGAAACATCTTTCCACTTTTTGTACATTTAGATAATCAAGCTGTAATTCATTATAAATCAAATTAAACAATCTGATCACCCTGTCAGATCTGCATTGCTTTTACCACTTACGGCAACCATATGCAAAATAGTCAACATGACTCGGTTCGATGAACCGAGCATGATAAGCACTAACTTTTAAAACAATTGCAATCCGTCAATTGTTTTCATTAAACACCCTATTTTAATGAGATCAATTATCCAAACAAGTAAACATAATCGACTATGCCTTTGTAATACAAAAATGACTATAAACGTGTAACTCTATCATCGTTACGAATATTCCTAAACACTTCTCAAATATATCATCAAATATTAAGAATCAAAGAATGAAAGTATCCAAACAATTATCTTGAATCCAAGATCAGCAACATTGGACAGATCGTTACTTTCATCAGGAAATGGAATATCATAGCAAATCAATAAGATACAAAAACAATTCCAATCATTAAATGATATTGGCATGCATTGATATAATTAAAGAGAAAGAAACAAATCATTCACACTTCCCTTCACACAAGTTCACTACTGTACCATCTCCACATATGGAAAGCATTCATCCAGTATGTATACGAACAAGTCCGACAAACCACAAGAAGAATCACTGTCTTAATAAAAATCGAACACAGCAAAAACTCCTGTACAGTGGCAATCACGTCAATAGTGAAGTCTATCAACCAAATAGACTCTAAAAGAAGCATTAAACAACATGATAATCACCACATTGCCTCGCCGAGGTGCAATGACTGACGCTTAAGTTCGATCTAGCTTAAAACAGGATAGTTTTGCAACAAAGACTAACATGCTAACAATCCCACACATAAACCTATAGCCCAAGCTAGTCCCTTCTAAACACAGTAAGGCTTTTTGACCCAAGGTCGAAATCAAGAACTTTTATTATATCGCGGCCAACAACAAACTTCATCGCATTAAGCAATTTGATGTTTCCATAAGACTATGCGAAGATTATCCTACAAATACCGTAAACATACACAAATCATCCAACTAGGAAAATCAGAAAAGGAAACATATCATTCTGTATTTACATCTCTATGCAATCGGAATCAGACGTATAGCATTCACGATTCATTTATACAAGGCCGCATTACTTGATATAAATCATTACTCAGGAAATCCCACAATGTCAAAACAACAGTATACCAAGTCAAGTTTTAACTGAGGCAAAAGAAAATACAGTTAACTTCCACGAATTAAACTGAACCCGAACAACAGTGGCAAGACAAATTATTGCAAACGATTCCATCTGGGCAAATCAATGGTGTACATATAAATCGTGCAAAAGCAATTTTAACTACTGATTTCAAAACAAGAAACCTGACTGAACCTTTGTCAATTCTTCACACAAGATTGCACAGAATGTAAACGTAAAAATACACCCAAAGAATCTATACCACAAAATCCTTGCAACACGAAGGTATTCCTACAAATAACAGAGGTCTTAGTACATGTTATTCCCTCAAGTCACTGGCTCATCAATCACCAATATTCAGTTATATTTAACTTGAACAGAGGTCCAAGTATAAATAAATCATTCAATCGACTCCACAGAGTCATTCTGATTACAACAAAAATATGAATATATACATATTGCATACTGCTAACGGGTTGAAACCCGAACCACAAAGCAAGGAATACACAATTTCCAAAAAGGGTCGCAACGAAATACAGAAACACAATAAGTTATTCATTCAAAATAACTTAAAATACCATAGCGAAGCCCTACTAGGTTCTGTATCCTTCACCAATGATAACCACCACAAACTTGCAAAGAAGTCCAACAAGACTTCCTCTTCCGACAAGAATCAACAACAAGCCTCATCAACAAGTTACAATCAACAAGTTTCTATAAACAAACTTCTATCAGCAAGTTTCTACCAACAAGTTTCTACCAACAAGTTTCTACTGTATCCTGAACCCAGCAAGAGAAGCATGCACGGGTTCTCACGGAGCAGGAAGATACCCTTCAAGCACATGTTACACAAACTTACGCCGGAATGTGAAGCACAATAAAATAGAGAACAGTTCGAAATACATCACACACCCATTAAGGGTTAAATTTGAAAAATGAACAGCATAAAGATACAGTACCAAATCACACAAGACAACCATAGAAAATCATCTATTCCATAAATCATTTGAACAGAGTTGTTCTAATGAAATCACTTGAAAGACAACAAGATTTTTAAAGGTTAGGGCCTAACATGCCTGGATTTTTACTCAAAATTCTGAAGCAGACCACTGGAAGAGCTCGGACTTCCTTTTCCTTTTCCAAGTTAGAGCGACCAACAAAATTTTGCTATCTCCATGACATATATATTCCCCTTGCCAGAGAAAAGAGCTAGATACCCTCATACTCGCCATGCAACTCCAAGAAGACTGGTGCGAAGAACCAGTGAACAGGCAGAAGGAAAACCGAAATTCGCGATAAGCCAAACAAACCAACAACTTCCCAGTTTGCATGCCTTCACGCGAGTTCCGAGCTCGACTACCGAGCACATTGAATGCATTTACACCAACTTTCCCGCTCAAACTCCACTGCCACCGACCGCCAAAATTGGCGACAGTCAAATAAAATTTCCAGTCCATTTTCAGTTTTGGCGACCTGCCACGTCGGCACAATTAGCCGTTTCTAAAACCTCCACCAAAACCTGTCCTTCACACTTATCCTTTGCATTAAATAACATAGAAAAAGCCGCCCATGGTTCGCACCCCTCCATAGGTCCCTTTACATTCTTGCTCATTAGTTAGGTTAGTAACTTAGGTTAGAATTTAGGATAATTCTCATTCTAACTTCAAAGAACATAGATACTAACTTAGGACATTAGCACATAGCCTAGGTCTAGGTTAGATTAACACTAATCTAACCCCTAGGTTAGGTTTAGTCTTAGATTACTAATCAATAATAATTCCAGTTAGGTCTACATCCCGTACACTCGAGAAAAAGACCTACATCATACATTCTTGAACAGGGTTAGTTCTGTTCTACCTTAGGCTCGCGAATCGTATGCAATCGAATTATTACAGGTCCACGATCGAGACCTTCCAGATATACTTCGATATCGGGAACCAATTCATTTCACATGATCAACCTGAGTCATACTCCAGACTAGCTTATTCAATGCTTCTAGACCTTGCAACCTGTTCAAGGTCTGTAATTTTAATTCATCACGAACAAACTTAAAGCAATACTTGGATCAATTCCACTGATCCAAGGCTAGATCTTATAGGTGGATAACTCTATAATTCATTCCGAGATCAGATTAAACTCAGATGCAAAATGAAATAAATAAAAGAGTCTAATCATATTCTGACTCAGTCAAAGATCTGCAAAGAAAATACAGTACATATCAAGCATGATTTCTTAATCGAGGAGCACATCCTTTTACAAGAAATCACATATCAACACTTGTATGCTCAGGAGGAAGTAACAACAGTTCGGGGTGTTACATGCTTCCCTCCTAAAAAGATTCATCGTCCCGATGAATTACATATTAAATTAACCTTCAGGTCAATCAATTTATCAGTACACAAATAATGTGACTATTTCATATTTGAATAGTTCCAGAAATCAATGTCACAACACATTTTATTCAACCTGAATAATGTTTGCCTTCATCATGGCTTTCATAAATACTTAAAAACAATAAGTTCATAAAAGTATGTTTTGTCAATGATTTCATTCATTTGAAAAGAGAAGGAAAAGCAATTTTCATCTCTTCCATTTTCCCAAGTTGCACTTTCTTCACTAAACCGGTCCCACTGGACCTTACATTCTTGTATTTCACGATTTCTTAAATGCAATTGGTGAGTTTCCAAAGCACTCGTGTGGGTTTAACCACGATTATTCCCCGGGTCTTGACTGCAAGGAATTCTAATTTAAAACATGTGACAGATCTGAAACGTATTTCTTAAGCAAAGAAATATGGAAAACATCATGCATGCGAGATAGAGCAGGTGGCAATGCTAAACGATAAGCTACAGGATTGATTATTTTGACAATTTCGAAAGGTCCCACGAATCGGGGTGACAACTTGGCAGCCTTGCCAAAAGTTATAGAACTCTTTCTGGGTTTAACACGAAGAAAAACCTTATCACCAAGCTCAAACCTTCTATCAACCCGCTTAAGGTCAGCATAGCTCTTCTGCCTATCCGCTGCTTCCTTTAATCGTTCACGAATCAGCTTAACTTGCTGTTCCATTTCAGTGAGAATCTCTGGTCCAACTACCACTCTATCCTCAACACTGTCCCAACTAACAGGGGTTCTGCACTTTCTTCCATAAAGTGCTTCAAATGGTGCCATTTTAAGAGATGAGTGATAAGTATTGTTGTATGCGAACTCAACTAATGGAAGATACTCTTCCCATTTATATTGCTGATCCATGCAATACATTCGCAACATTTCTTCCAACACTTGGTTTACCCTCTCAGTTTGTCCATCCGTTTCCGGATGATATGCAGAACTGAATTTTAGTTTCGTTCCAAGAGCTGCGTTAAGTGTTTGCCAAAACCTTGACGTCATTCTAGGATCCTCATCGATATAATCAATTACGGTACACCATGTAATCTGAAAATTTCGTGTACGAATCTTTTGGCCAGCACTGGTGAATCATCCTTTAGATTTCCAGCGATGAAATGAGCTACCTTGGTCAGTTTATCTACAACTACCAGGATAACATCATGTTTATTCCTGGACATAGGTAGTCCTTGTACAAAATCCATGGTTATTACTTGCCATTTGTACTACGGTATGCTATGAGGATATAGCAGTCCAGCAGGGTGCATATGTTCTGCCTTCACCCGCTGACATTCCAGACAATGAGTCACAAAATTAATTACATCCTTTTTCATACCTTTCCAGAAGTATTGCTGTTTTAAATCAGCAAGCATTTTTGTGATACCTGGGTGTCCAGAGAAAGGTGAATTATGAAATTCAACTAACAATTTATTTCTCAAATCGTTCAGCATAGGTACATATACCCTGTTTTCATAACGCAAGATTCCTTCATTATCAAAATGAAAACCTTTATACCTTATATCCTTAGGTTCTGCAACAAGTGCTGCTTTTACTTGCTGAAAGTATGCATCTGATTCTGAGGCACTTTTTACCTCGTCTTTAAACTAAGTTCTTAATGTTATAAGAGCAGAAATGTGCCTCCTACGACTTAGAGCATCAGCTACTCTATTCTCCTTCCCTTTGATATAACTAATATCAAAGTCATATTGTGATAAAAATTCTAACCACCTTCTGTCTCGGCATTCGATTGGGCCGAGTAAAAATATATTTCAGTCCTAAGTGATCAGTTTTCAACTCAAAAGGTTTCCCAAGTAAATAGTGTCTCCAGGACTTAAAGTGCATGCACAATGGCAAAGAAGTTCCAAATCATGAGGGGCATAATTCAGCTCATGTAACTTAAGTTTTCTACTTTCATATGCTATGACCTCGATCATTTTGTAGCAAAACACCCCCAAGGCCTTCCCGAAGCATTCGTTACAACAAGAAACTCCCATTAGGTCTGCAGTACAGCTAGTATAGGTGCAGAAGTCAACTGGTCTTTCAAAATTTTGAAAGCCGCTTCGCACTTATCATTCCATATGAATTTCTTATCCTTCTTCTGCAATGAAGTTATTGGTGTAGCTACTTTAGAAAAATCCTTTACAAATTTTCTATAGTAACCAGCAAGACCCATGAAGCTTCTTACTTCATGCACATTCTTTGGTGCAGGCCACTCAGTTATTGCCACTATTTTTGAAGGATCTACAGCAATTCCTTCATTACTTATGACATGACCCAAATAGTGAACTTCTGAATCAAAGAAAGAACATTTGGATAACTTACCATACAACTTCCTCTTTCTCAAAATTCCCAAAACTATCTTCAAATGCTCATTGTGCTCCTCAACGCTTTTAGAATAAATGAGAATATCATCCAAGAATACAAGTACAAACTTGTCCAGGTATTCTTGAAAGATATTGTTCATTAAATTCATAAAGGCTGTGGGTGCATTAGTTAATCCAAAGGGTAGAACTGTGAATTCATAATGTCCGTACCTTGTTCGGAAAGCTGTTTTATGAATATCTTCCTCTCTAATCCTTAACTGATGGTAACCAGATCGAAGGTCTATCTTAGAATAAACCGCTGCTCCATGCATCTGATCAAACAGATCATCGATCCTAGGAAGTGGATATCGGTTCTTGACTATTGCTTTGTTCAACATCCGATAATCAATACACAGCCTTAGTGTTCCATCCTTCTTTTTCACAAATATTACAGGCGCTCCCCAAGGTGAAACACTTGGTCTGATCAAACCTTTAGACAAGAGCTCTTGCAACTGTGCCTTAAGCTCGACTAACTCTGTAATAGTCATCCGATAAGGCGCTTTGGAAATAGGTTCTGTTCCTGGCTTGATTTCAATGGTGAAGTCAAATTCTCTCTTGGGTGGTAACCCTGGTAATTCCTCAGGAAAAACATCCCTGAAACCTTGTAACAGAGGGAATCGTTTCATGAGATCGTCATCTTCTTCTGAAGATTCAGATATCTTCACGGCATAAAGGGTACATCCTTTATTTTTAGCCTTTTTAAGCTGCATAGCTGACAGTTTTCTAACTGAAATTTCCCGTTTCACACCTTGAATCTCTGCTGATTCCAGCTGATCATCTAAACATTTTATGTTCTTTTCATAGCAGTCTACCTTTGCTTTATGGTCAGCTAACCAATTGACACCGATGACAATGTCATACGATCCTAAAGGTGTGACATAGAGATCAACTTCCGTGGAAAAGTTAGGTAAGTCAAGGACTGCCCCAAAAAGACACATACTCACTGTATGAACAGAATTATTACCATACTGTACAGTCCAAGATTTATCCATTTTTCCAGCTTTTCTTTTAAGTTTAGAAGCAAGTTTATTAGATATAAAACATTCAGTAGCTCCTATATCAAAAATAATAGTGATAGGTATGCCGAATAACTTACCCGGAACTTCTATAGGTGTCACTTGCTTTTCAGCTTGCTTGTCTCACTACTGCAGCATGTATCTTATGCTGCTGATTACGATCATCCTTCTTTAAAGGGCACTGATTTGCATAGTGATCTTTGCCACAATTGTAGCAGCCTCCTACAGGTCCCTTTTTAGGCTCAAAGTTGCCTCCAGTTTTGTAATTGTCACGTTGTCCTCCATAGGGCTTCTACCCATTATTATAATTTTTAACAAAATTATCCTTTGCATTTCCAGCAGGCTTATTTACTGCTGCTTTCTTATTGCTATCTCCTGGAAACTTACTCTTGTTTCCAAACTTTTTCCATGGTCCTTTTCTAGGTGCAAGAGAGGTTGAAGAAGGGTTTGCAGTCTTCTTCCGCACTTCCTCCTTATGAGCGAAATATCCTTTAATTTCTATTCTTGCCTTATGGCCTTTTCAACAACTCCTTCCATAGTGGTTGGGTGTGAACATTGACCTCTCCCCCTATCACGGGATTCAATCCCATGATGAATTTCCGTATTCTGAACTTCTCGTCAGTTTGATACTGCGGTACATACTTGAGGAGTTTTGTAAACCGCTCCCAGTATTCAGTTACCGTTAGCTTCCCTTGAGCTAAGTTCTGAAATTCTGTCATTTTCTGATCATAGAAAAGTTGTGGCAGCCAACGTTGCCTAAAATAGCCTTTAAATTGATCCCAAGTAATATTGGTCTCATCAATGTTTAGTTCAACTTTACGGCTATCCCACCACGAAGATGCTTCGTGGGAAAGCTGATAGGCTCCCCAAATAGCTTTGGTTTCCTCTGAGAAGTTCCTTATTGCAAAGTACTTCTCCATTTCGCTGAGCTAGTTCTCAGCTCCATCTCCTAATGTGGTGCCATCATATTTAGGTGGACTTATCCTTTTTATATCATTAGTGAGTTCTGCTGCCAATCTGGCCTTTTTATTTTCTGGTTGAACAGGTGCATTCCCAGCATTAACATCAACACCCATGTCGGGGTTGTCCTCAGGAGGTTGCTGATTATTATTATCAGCTTCTTCATCCTCCTCATTTCCCATCACCTGCTGTTCAAGTACAGCTAAGCGATCTCTTGTGTCCAACAGGGCAGCAAGGATCTCATCAAGTTTTTGGGTTGTTGCCGCTCCTCCTTCAGGTGGAGCATTATTTGCAACGTTCCCCCTTGTTCTAACCATTTTCTGTTATAAGAAAATTCAGTTTTTATCGATTATGGACACATAGGTCCAAGAGCTGCAACCTTCAGCTCTGATACCAAGATGTAACATCCTCATTTTATAACTTAGAACAAGTGAATTTTTTTTTGATAATTTCATTCTGGTTCTAAATACATAATTTAGAATTCACAAATCAAATAACCATTCTTATAAAATACAACCATATGCAATGTAATGACTCGAGTACCTCCGATCTATTCATTCCATGACTCGGTAATCTACCGATCTATTCATGAGTAATAAGAGTTGGTGTTTTTATTTAACACTTTACTCTTGCGGTTCTCTTCCCTACTCTGGGATTTAGAATGCTCTATCCAAGGAACCTAACTGAATAATTGTTACCATTATTCATCGGCATCTCATCCCTTAGACTAGGTGAATTAGGACAACACAATCAGCAGCTTGCGATACTTTGGCCAAAGATTTGAAACATACTGTTTATGTCTCGTATTCCTGAACGGCATACTCGTCAATCTGGAATACGCCCTTCACCCCATTCTTATGTTATATAGATTTTCTTATACCGACTATCACCCTTCCTTTCACAACTTAATCACTCGGAGACAGATTAACAAGGTGATAATGTTATAGGGATGCCCATGAGTATTAGGGATACGATGACATACTGGTTTAACCCTGCAGTTAGACCAGTGTGTCAAGATACCCCAAACCTCCTAGGTAGCCTTATAACCTGATCACATTCCTAATCGGTCCCTGAGTAACTCGTTCGAACAAGGTGTAGATCTTAGCGATCAATGCAAAGGGTGTCGTCATAAGTCCCCTACATTGTTGTAACTTTGAGAAGATCCTAATCTTCTCGGAGGTACAACCCTGCAGTTGACTTGTGTCGTCAACCTTTAATCCGCCTCGAAAAGATCTACTTTATAATATGCGTTACGCACTTTGAGTTTTAAATTACTTAAAGACTTTTCCCCTAGGGTTAGTCTTTCCCGATCCCTGGATTCTTCATCTTAAGATGACCTTCCTCAATAAAACCCATTGCATGGTGGAGATATTAAGGCTAAGGTCTCATCAAGGAGTTATTAGAATACACGTGATTCTAAAAAAAAAGAATTGGACAATATCTCATAACCTTCATATGAGATTGCCATCTGAACCCTATTAGATTTATTTTAGTTCTCTTAACTGAATTTATATCATACTTAATAGTATAAAGATATAAATGGTTAAGAATCCAATTTAATGTTGATCAGTCATACCCTAGCACTTAGTAAATAAAATACCAAAGGTTTGCATGGGAGAATAGAGTGCATTCAAAGGTGTGGAAGTATAAAAAGGATCGCACGTGAGGAACGTAAATAGGTTCGAGACTTAGCCATTTTCATGACAAGGATCTATTTTTGGAGATAGCGTGTGGAGCACTCAAACCGATTAGAGACTTGTGCATCATGCATTGGCTATTTTTGGAGGATTGGATACAAAGCACATTACATAGACATAGGCCAAAAATAGATCTGCTATTATCAGTTAACTAACAATAGTCTATTGTTAGCGCACTTGCATGTGTGGCTATTTTTGTAACAGCGTGTGGCTAATAATAACATGCGACCTATTTTGGGATTAGATAAGTGGTGAAGGAAAGTCCCCACCCTTATAAGTATGTAGTAAAATGTGAAGTAGACAAATAGATGTGTGTATACATGGAGATCTAGTGATATTATGATGCTAAATCACATTACGCGTAGGAGTGTATACTACTATTCTTGTAATGAAGCTTCTGTGTACTTATTGCATTTAATATAATGGGGATTATGGACTGAATCAAGGTGTTATCATGTTTACAGTTTAGTATTACATGCTTGACTTCATTATGGGTAACCTTTAAATACTGTTATTTTCTAGATCTAGATCTGATTATGCATTGCTTAAAGAGCATAATAGCTATAGATCTGAATGATTAAGTCTTCATCATGCTAACATCCTACAATAACAACCCTAAAGAGGGACCTGATACTTTTGCGTGCTTCAGGTGAGCACTCAGTCTAGACTGAGTGATGTGCCAATGCACCTATAGTCTTATTAAGCTTGTATTACTATATTCTAGGCTACATCAAGGTGGCCATAAGAATACGACAATGAGAGAACAAATAAGACATAGGGTATAGACTACAAACAATGATAGATAAAATCAAACAATGTAATAGACAACCATGGAAACATATATACCTATAAAGAAAATGTTGCACATGAAGCACCCGTCAGCTTGTTAGAAAGATATAAAGTATTTAAAAGTGTGTATGATCTGATATAATAATGTGATATGAAAAATGAAACAATAACACATGTAGTGTACAAAAGTGGATGCCCCGAGAGCTGTTGTGGGATTGGTAAGAGGTACTATGCCAAGCATCTATGTTGGGTGTATCAACTTGTAAAATCTGTAATCATAAATAGAAATCAAGTGAACACACATGTGTGTATGGAAAATATAATGAAATACAAAATATATGTCTAGCATGTGTACAAAGTGTATATGTATCAAGTAAATGCAAAAAGACTAAATGTGACCAAGATATGAAATATGATGTGGATGAGTGAGATGGAATGCAATATAGAGTGAGTGTGATATGATCTCGCGTGCCCCCCGAGTGAATGTGTATGAGTATGAAGGTGATGCGCTTCATTTATTTATGCCCCTTCAATAGTCAAGAATGAACCGTAGAGAAAGATTGCATAATTGAGAAATGGTTTGGTAATGTACGCTAGAAAGAGATGATCGTCAAAGTGTAGAGCATAGTGAGTATTAGTGAGATGATGTGAGGTTCATTTTATATTAAAACTCTCAATAGTCGAGTATGAACCATGGAAATAGAGTGCATCATAGGGTAATGAGCGCAACACGTAAAAGTAAATGAGAAATATATAACATGACTGAGTAAAATGAATAATGCACGGAGTGTATGGTAGATGCTGCAATAATAGGATGTTGAGTATGCATGAAGTGTGTAGTGTGTAGTGTGTAGTGTATATAGGATGCACTCAATATTCAAGTGTGAACCAAATTAAGAGAGTGCATCATCATCTAATGACAATATATGATTGTATCAAAATGTGCAAGATTTCTCAAAGATGTGGAACATAAAACATATAGCGTAATAGTATAAAATGATAACCACCGAGGATGTTACAAGGGGGAGAAGAATAAGCATGATTCCCCCAACTATGTGAGTAATGGAGATCTATGCAACGATGAGAGAAGGTGCTTTCCATTGTGACAGATTTTGAAATGGGTTGTTAGGATCATAATAAGGAGTAGTTTGTTTGAAAAAAGTGATTGTATGCTGAAGTGGAGATGGTGAAGGGACCTTGAGTGGTGGAATTTGACAAAGGATAACTATATTTTTTTGTCTTGCATAGTGAGTGGCTACTTTTTTTCCATAGAAGACGTCAAAGGTGTAGTTGTATCGATCTTTAGAGGAGGTTGTTTGGTTTGACTTGGTAATGTTATAGATGACTAAGGAGGAGGAGGTGATGGAAGACGAAACTTGAGAGGTGATTGCTTAGTGTGCATGTGATGAATAGCTGGTTCTTGACTAATCAAGAAGGAAATTTATAAGTGATGACATGATGCTCATTAGACATAGACGAATAAATTTGGAACCCATTGAGATGTAATAATTGGAGAGGACCATGTAATAGAACATTGTGTAGTGAATGAGATAAAACCTTGATGCTCAAGATGCTTAATTCTACATTGTAAAACATAGCAATCGGTGTCATTATGTCCATTGATGTGATGATAATTACAATATAGAATACCTTCATATTTTGCATGAAATGACAAAGAGGATAACAATGAGTAGATGACAAGATGATTAATTGATGAGTAATGAGATGCAATCGAATATCTTGTTTCTTAGCATTGAATGCAAAATTCATAAGCGTGGGGAGCAATAAAATTTGAGGTTCACTAATATGAGCACATGTAAAAGACATGGAATGAAGATGAGATGCGAAGGAGAACAAATATGAGCCTAATAAAATTCCTTACGATGTTGGATTTTATATTTGAGAGATGTAATCATGGATTCCATAGCATGAAATTTGTCTTAAAATAAAGAATGCAAGGCTTGAATTGAATCCAACATGGGTTGATTAGATGGAGGATCATGAAGACTAGGGTCGTTAGATAGATGATCAAGAATAACACTCACTTGATGTGGTGGCATATCTCTAGGGAGATACATGGTGTCTAGGGATTTTTTCAGAATAACTTGGTAATTAGGATGCATTTGAATTAAATCATACAAATAAATTTGAGAAAATTTAGGAGCCATGATAGAAAAGATGATGTTCCAAAGAAGGATTTGAATGACTGATCATGAGTGGGGTTCACCAAATGATTAAGAAAATATAAGATTTAAATATTCCTAAATATGATTACAATGTAATAATAAATGAATATGTAAATAAGTACATAATAGACCTAAGCCAATAAGTAATGAAGATTTAAAACCCTAGTAGTAAAGAGGAGATAAATTGACTTAGTTGTTTCACAATTAATCCCAGGTTGTCTTTGAAGTGATGAACTAAAAATATGGAGTTCATACCGTCACAATAAAACCTAGAAAAATGTAAAGATGGAAGAATATACTAGATTGGGAACCCCGGATGGGTTAGGAGTGCTGCAGGTGCCACACACCTAATCTAGGTGCCTGTGACTACTCAAACCCTCAGAAAACCTCCTTTGATTGGTCACAAAGTGTTCACTGTCCTTTGCTTCTTATCTCTTGTAGATCACATGATGATCGTTGATGTCACTGATAGCTTGTGATAAATATTTCACTTGCAAAACCCTCAAAAGTGTATCAAATTCCAAAAATAAAATAACACAAATGAAGGGCCAAATTGTCCTCAATCAGAAAAAAATTGATCTTACAAATGAGCGATGCACTACATTTCAGACCCAATGTAGTTCTATTTGTGTGTGTGTGTGTGGTATCCTGCCCTAGGTGGCTCTTGTGTGTGTCATACTTGATAGTGAGAACATAGATAGATATAGAATATGTAAATAGATGTGTGTATGGAATAGAATGAACTTCCCCTCCTATGAAGTGTATGCAAAAGAATGCAATCCTCGCCCTTGAATGAATGGTAAAATGGAATATTGAATGCTCAAGAATAGACTTTAGATGCAACCTTAGGTGGTGGTAGCTAATGCTTAGTATTTGGTCCTTTATTATGGTCACATAAATTTATATTTATATTATTACCTTGCTTGAATTTTATAATTAACCCCAAAAAGGTTGAATACCAAAAGATAAGATGCCCAAATGGCTAGAAAGGACCCAAAAGATGTGGGTAAAGTACAACGAGGTCGTGGGCACCTAACATTAGATTCCTAGTCTGGGTGCTGGTGTCTAGGATGAGAAATGCCAAAGTATAAAAAGACAGATTGGGAAAGCAAGAGTGTAAGACCAAAAGTGACAACAAAAAGCAAAGAAAGATGGCCAAAGACATGGGTTAATTAGTACTTTTCTTACTTAGGAATCATATGAATAGTAGTATGTGATCAAGACTAGATAGATACCCAAAGTGTTTAATTTTTTGTCTATAGTGAAAAACAAGACATATGGGAAAGCTCGCAAACAACGGTATACAATGACAAACAATATTAAGGAATCATCAAATAATCATGGTGGAAAATAGTTCCCATAAGACAAATGTTGTACATGAAGCACCCATTAACATGTTAGAAAGATATAAAGTATGTCAAAAGCATGTATGATCCCATATAGTAGTGTGCTAGTAATGATACGAAGAAGTATAGAATGAAACAATAACACTTTTAATGTGTAAAAAAGTGGATGCCCCAGAGCCTACCGAGGGACTAGTATAAGGTACATTGCCAAACAAATACCATGCTACATGTAATAATCAAAGTGTAAAGTTTGTGATCACAATAGGAAAGAAAGTGAATGAACATGTGTATATAGAAATGATAATGACATATAATGTATCTGTCTAACATAGTAAGAAAAGTGTAACATGCGAGTAAAAGAAAGAAAGAACACTATGCAAATAAGATATGCAATATATTGTGGATGAGATGGAATGGAATGTAGTGTGAGTGTGATAGGTTTTGCATTCCCCCCGAGTGTGTATGTATGCACGAGTGAGATGAGGTTTATTTATAAATGATGCCTCAACAATCAAGAATGAACCATAGAATAAGAGTGTGTCATCGGGAAATGGTTTGTGTTGTAGAAATATTCGGTCATTATAGTGTAGTGCGTGTATTGTAGAATGGTGTAATGTAATGTGTATGATAGAAATATTTAATGAGACATAAGAAGAATTTATTATAGAAAGGTGTGAATGAAATGCTGGAAAAATTGATCCTTGAAATGTAGAATGATGTGTAGCAAAGTGCTAGAAATATTGATGATGAATACCAAATGTAAGATATAGAATGCTGTGATTGAGGTTAGGTTCAATTCATATTTAAACCCTCAAAAATCAAGTATGAACCATGTGACTAGAGTGCATCATAGGGTAATGAGCGCAACATGTAAAAGTAGATGCCAGAGTGATATAGAGTGAATAATGCACATAGTATATGCTAAAAGCTACGGGATAAAGATGTCAAGTGTGTGTGAAGTATGTATATATGTGTAGTGTGTAGTGTGTGAGGTTCATGTATATAGTATGCCCTCAATAGTCAAGTGTGAACCAAAGCATGAGAGTGCATCATCGGGTAATGATGATACAAATAGTGTATCAAAGTGTGCAAGATGAATGTCTAGAGATGTGAAGTAGGAAGCTTGAAGTGTGACAATAGAAGTGATAGACACCTAATAATGTATGGAGGGGGGGAAGATAAGCATGATGCCCCCAAGTGTATGAGGAAGAGTAAGATCATGTAACATCATCTAGGAGATCATCATTGTCATGGTCAAAGCCAAATGGAGAAGCGTTAGAGACTTGGTAAGCAATAGTATCAAGATGATCGAGTAAAGAGCCATTGAGGCATAAATTGTACATGCCCATAGCATATTCTTCATTAGTGAAAGGAGGTAATGGACAACCATGTGCATACCATCGAGTAATATTTTGTGAATAGCCAAGAAATGAATCATTGCAAATGAAAACATGACCAAAGGGCATAGGAAATGAAATATCAGTATGATCGTGTTTGTTGGG
The DNA here is from genome assembly GCA_018340775.1 of Taxus wallichiana var. yunnanensis. Taxonomy (NCBI): domain Eukaryota; kingdom Viridiplantae; phylum Streptophyta; class Pinopsida; order Cupressales; family Taxaceae; genus Taxus; species Taxus wallichiana. The sequence continues at coordinate 97,610,336 of CM031242.1, forward strand.
ACCCTAATGTAGCTACCAAATCTTAAAGGCACATAGGCACACATAGCCAGAGGAAGCGCACAAGTTAAGGAGTGCAATACATGATTCAAAAGGGTTCTTGGAGAACCAAGGATGTGTGCCCACAAAGCACAATTCGGGACTTAGCCATTTTTGACCTTTTAGATAGAACACATGAAGAACGTGTTCCGTTTGGATAAGGTTCCATCCTGACAACAGGTGTCCTGGAAGGAATATACCTTGCGATAAGAAGATCCAAAAAGCTAATCATGACATGGAGAGGCATGCGCCTGAGGCGATCCACACCTTGACACTTGGGGCTAGATCTGAGGTTGCAGAGGAGTTTGTTGGAGATCAGATGCCTATATATATGTGTGCCCTTAGCAAAGAAAAGAGAGAGAACCCGAGGAAGGAAGTGGAGCTCAGAAAATTACTACAAGAACTATGGGATAAAAGGGGTAGATGATTATAGGAAGGATGTAATAAGGGAATGGGGAATGTAAATTTTGTTTCAAAAGTCTTCATGTATGGATCCAGATATGGTGCATGACTACAGTCTCCCCTTCTGTGATATTCTATAAGTAATGCTATGAATGAATATGATAAGGTTACCATGACAATTATATTAAGATCTTCTCTTTGTATTATCTACATATTTCTATTATGCTTTTGTTCTTGTATAATCATGAACCTTATTTGAATGTTAAGTCTATTTGTGGATTTACAACTTCCTAGTTCTATTAATTCATTAAGCGCCTTTAATTTTGATAAGTTTGAAAGGGTATAGAATCCGTTTTGAGCTCTATAGCTTTTTCATGTCCTTTAAATCACTAACTCAAGATCATGAATGATGCCTTCCACTAAACTCACATAAAAGAGAGACTCAGCTCCCTCTCACGCACCTCGAGTGAGTGTTCAAGACTACCGGGTGATAGGTCGACGTGCATGAGGTTCCCCTATTCTTGGTGGGTGAAAAAATGACTACATCTTGGTTTCATTGCAAGGAATGGGGAATGTCTACATCTTGGGCATTTGACACTTTAAAAGAAAGGCTTGTCACCGCACCTATTCTACGATTCCCACCATTGGATAAACCTTTCCATGTCCACGTGGATGCCTCTAGTACAACAATGGGAGCCATTCTTACCCAACCAGGAGAGGGGATTGTTGATCATCCCTTGTGTTTTGCGAGTAGAAAGTTGACACCAACATAATAGAATTATACAATGACCAAGCACAAGGCATTTTCAATGATCTACGTGCTCCAAAATTTTTGACACTATCTGTGACGACTCCCTTCATATTCTACACTAACCATATGGCCTTGAAGTATCTAGTAAACAAAGTAGTGTTGTAAGGGCACATATTTCATTGGGTACTTTTATTTTAGGAATTTGAATTCGAGTGGTGGTAAAACCCGGAAAGAACAATTGTGGGCTGGATCATTTATCAAGGATTGATTCAGAGAGGGACGTGGTAAAGTATCGAGGAAACCATGCTAGGTGTGTAACTATTTAGGTTGTGACACACACCATCGAAGTTAGAAGACATTGATATTTTTCTCAAGGAAGGTGTGGCACCCAAATGGATGAATGCACTAGAAAGGAAAAGGTTAGCCATACGTGCCACGCCCTTTCATGTTGATCAATGGGGATTTGTATAAAATGGGCCATGATGAGGTTTTACACTGGTGTGTATTAGAACATGAATGTGTGGCCATAATAGAAGAAGCCCATGGTGGGATTGCTAGAGGACACTATGTGGGGAATGCAACCGTGTGCAAGATCCTAGTCATCAAACTATGGTGGGAGATGATTCACCAGGATTGCATTGAGTTTTGTAAGGCTTGTGACCACTACCAGTGCCTTGGCAAACCTGGAAGAAGGGATGAGATGCCCTTACGCCCCATCACCAGTGTAGAACCTTTTGAGAAATGGGCAATAGATTTTGTCAGACCAATCTCACCAGTTGCATGAAGGACTAACTCGTGGTATATTATTACCTATACTGATTATCTGACAAGGTGGGCAGAGGCCACGCCCACTAAGGATTGCACCATAGCCATGACTACTAGATTTTTGTGGGAGAACATTATCAGCAGGTATGGGTGCCCATTAAGTTTAACAAGTGATAGGGGCACTCACTTTTTAAATGAAACCATCAGGATTCTATTGGTAGAATTCATGGTAGCCCATCACAAGACTACCCCTTATCACCCTCAGGAAAATGGGACTGTAGAGGCATTCAACAAAATCCTTAGTCACACATTGACTAAGATATGTGATGTGGGTAGGTAGGATTGGGATGACAAGGTGTCAGCAGTTCTTTGGGCATATAGAACAATGTATAAAAGATTGAACAAGGCCACACCATTTCAATTGGTGTTCGGTGCGGAAGTAATTTTTCTAGTCAAATTCATGCTACCATCTTTGCGTATAGCGTGCGCAGGAGGGTTGGATGATGAGCAAGTGCTAGAAGAAAGAATAGATGAATTGATAAAGTTGGATGAAAGGCACTCACTAGCAAGATGGAGCCAAACAACTGAGAAGGAAAAGAAAAAGGCATGGCATGACTACCATTTCAAGAACAAAAAGTTTGAGGTTGGCCAGATGGTATTGCTATATGATTTAAAATTTCTACGCCATCTTGGAAAGTTGAAGGTGCATTGGTTGGGTCCTTATATAATTTCATACATCCTTGATTCAGGCGCGTATCGCTTCTGCAAGCACCGGATGGAACAAAATTACTTGGACACTTCAATAGGAGTAGGCTGAAGCCCTACTGTAAATAATGCTTCTTGGTGTTTGTAAACAAGGTAGTTTTTCCAGTTAGTTTAGAATTTCCTTTTATGCTTTTCCTTTCTTGTATTTCCCTTTCGTGTTGTTGTTTTGTTTTACACCTTGGGCACTGGTAACCTTATTACTTTTTGACTTATGAATGTGTAGAGGACCACACATCGTTTTAGTGTGGGGTGAGATGATGAAGAGAAACTTGGAGTTATTCTGCTAGGAGGATTTAGGTTGGTGGAAAAATAAGGTTACATTGGAAATCCACGTACAAAGGAGAAAAAACACAAAAACATGAGGTAGGTGAAAGCAAGAATCATGAGGATGGAAGAAGTTCCTTTGGCACTGGTAACACATGCGTAAGATTATTATGTCAAGATGGATTGTTTGCACGCCAGAAGGTTGGAAAAGTTTTCGCACAAGGATTGGGCATGCTTGGAAAAATTTTCGTGCAAGGATTGGGCGCGTAAGGAGAAGCGCTGAAGTTGGGTTTTATTTGAAAAAACCACATTAAATATTGTCATACGGTGGTAGGTATCCTAGCCTTAAATGCATAAAAGTGGGAAAAGCTATAAATACAAGAGTGGGCATTTCATTATTTCACTTTGTGAACACAAGAAGAGTGATTTTATTTCAAGAGCTAGGGTTTCGAGAACTAACTCGTGTGAAGGAAAATCCCAAGAACTTAAGCACAATCATTCTATTGGATCTAAAAACCAAAGTAGAAGTGATTCACGAGTGTGAGGAACATTGTGAAGAAGTGCCATGATCAAAGGAGGAAAATCTGAAATTAGGGTTTTTGTTTTAAGGCACGGGGCGCATGAGGAAAATGTTCAAACAACTCGAAAAGTTAACTGGGAATGAAATCAAAGGGTGTAATGACGGCCACAAAACCAATTGATAAACCTGCAGAATAATCCAAGAAGGGAAAGGGTAAAGGAAAAGGAAAGAAGAAACAAGAAGAAATACCCTTGGATACAAATGAGGAATGGTACTCGGAGATGCAATACCTAGATGGGGTTTTTCTAGGGCAAGAGTGGGAGTCCCACATAAGAAAGATGACCGTGATCGACTACAATCACCGGTCAAGTACAATCGTGAAGGAAATGGCACTTGGAGCTGGTGTGCCCCACAAATAAATGAACACCTGATAGGTTGCTGATCTACAATGATGTGGTCAAGGTGAAAATGGAGAAGGTAGGGCTTCTCCAACTTTTCAAGTTACCATATTTCGGGAAGCCCGAGTGCTTGTACCAATGGTTGATGATGCACGTACACAAAGACTTCTTCTGCTTTGTAGGGCACAAAATACACATAACTCCCCAACTAATTTCACACTTAACAGGATTGAATTGTGAAGGGGACGTGCTCGAAGATGACCTCCTAGATGAAGAGGCAATCAAAGAAACCATAACATCCTAGGGATTGAAGAAGGGATCAAGGTACTACGACGTCTCGGATATCAGCAATCCGGTGATGAAGATGGCTGCACACCTAGTCTCCAAGCTAAATGGAAAAGAAAGGTGGACCCAGGTGAGAAAGCCCCAGTGAGTGTCTGCAGGAAAGTCACAGAGGGCACCATATATAACCTCTCCCAATATATTACAGATGGAATCATAAGTAGCGTGGAGAAGGGAGGAAAGATCTTATTTGGAAACATTCTATTGACAATTGTGTTCTTAGAAGTTGGGGTGCCAGATGCATCCGACAAGTTCGTGTGGGAGTACCCTGCTGAAGATCCCTCACCTGCGGAGAGGTTTCAGAAATACACATGTGAATCAATGACAGGGGTACATAAGGCACGCTTAGACAAATGGTATAAGCACCTTAGGAATGCATTCAAGGCTGAATGGCGATCTCTAAACAACTCCCCATGGTGACCGAAGGAGAAGCAAAGTTTGCGCCTACTAAAGACTTCAGATTAGCAGGTTCATTTTGGTTGATGGAAGCTGGAGTCCATGGTGCAAACTCCCATTCTCGTTTACTGCCCAATTTTTCCAAGTGGGAGTAAACAAATACAAGGAGTCGAAGAAATTAGACCTTGACTTGTCCACCCTTGACAGAGAGCACAGGGAAATGAGGAAGAAGCTAGTCTACCCAGAGAAGTGCATGTACATTGAAAGGTACGTGTCACAAGATGTGCATATTGTAAGGCCTTTGACCTTACCTATTGCTGGGAGTAATGCCGCAAGGATTTACCTACGCATAAGGCCAAAATTTGAAAAGGGCGCATACATGGAGAATGAGATATCCATCCTAGATGACCCTACTGGAAGGAAGAAGCCCACACCAAAGCGTAAGGAGAGGGAAGAGAAAGAGGAATAGAGGGTAGTGGAGAAGCAAGATGTAGGTACCGCAGGGACAAGTACCTACGTCTAGAAGAAGAAGAGGATGGTGGTCAAGGAGAAGACCCCAGAACTTGTGAAGCCACCATCCCCTGAGGAACCCTCAGATGAAGAGAAGACCACATCCCTGACTCCGAAGTTTTCAGCAGAGGAAGAAGAAAAGGGGATGGAAGAACCAGAGTCTGAGGATACAGATGACCCAAATGCCTATATAGGTGAAAAGGATGATGATGAAGAGGAAGAGCTGGAGGTAAATCAGAACCGATTGATGTCCATGATTCAGAGGGAGAGGAAGTAGAAGATGCAAATGATGCTTTCATCTTTGTAAGGAGGAAGGGCACCCAAGGGGAGGAAGGCATGCATAATGAAGAAAGGAGTGAGGGGGAAAGTACTAAGGAGCCAGATATGCCCAAGCTCACTCAAGAGGAGGTGGATGAGAAAGTGATAAGGGAGGCGGAGAATATGATTAATACCTTGGTCGACGAGGAATTAGAGCGCAGCGTGGAGCTCATGCTTGGTGAATTCAAGAAAGAGAAAAGGGAGAAGAGTGTGAGTAGCACAAAAGGCCCAACTCTTTCAGTGACTATTCCAAAGGGCGTGCACACGGGAAGTAAATGCGTGGAGGAAGGAAAATCAATGATGGGGTATGTTAATGACCCTAGAAAAGTTTTGCACCCACACTTCTAGAGTATCGTGCCCACCAAGGAGCTCATTTCCATGGAGTCCTTTGATTCTGAGGGTGGATAACCACGCATAAGAAAGATGCTATTGTGGGCTTTTGACTCCCACCTTGATGAGCCCAAGTTCGAGGTTAAGCAAGGGATGATACTAGAGCTATTTGAGATAAAGGGGGTCAACCCCATCATAAACACACAACACCTGTTGGATGAGCAAGTATGTAATGCACTCAACAAAGTCTCCATGGAAGTAGAGGCAAGGCTCTTTTGCAAAAATGATAGGGTTAAAGTCTTGGAGGACCTGATGGAGAAGAGGAAGGAAGAAATAGTTAAGCTAACAAAGGAACTCAGCCTTGAAAAGCTGATCAACGCTCAACTACAACAAGAATTACAAGAGGAGAAAGCTAAAGTGCGTGAAGTTTCCAAGAAGGTGGAGCTCATCTCCCAGGATATTGTCATGAAGCACCCAGACCTTAACCCTCCCATGTAAAAATATGGTTCCTCCTTGGAGTGTCTTGAGGACTTGACTCAAATCCTCACCATGGAAAGGTAGCCTTTGGCCTTGGAGTTGGTAGAGGATGTAGTTGTGTGCTTGGAGCAAGAGGACAAGTTGAAAGTCATTGCACTTATAGCTGATTACAAAAAGGTTCTTGTCGATGTAAAAATAGCTACACAAACTGCTGGGGTCACATACGACCATTGCATGGATCAGGACAAGGTGATAAGCATGTTGCTTGCCAGTGACAAGGCTGCCGAGCTGAAGGACTTCAGGGAAAAGAATAAAGGCAATAGAGTAGAGCGAGAAAAGATTCTAGCCAAAGTAGAAAGAAAATATGAAGCTATTGAGATCCTTTGGGTCTCAATCAAAACCCGGCTTAAAGAGCTCTACAAGGTCATTACAAGGAAGATGGATGCCTTGGAAGATCAAGCTAAGGAACTGAAACAGATGGTAGATACCATAAACACAAAGGGGGAAGGATTAACCTTTGACGAGGTGAGCGCATTGGTTGGTGACCTCTGTAAGAGGGCACAAGATGAAGTCAACACTTGGAATACACTGAGGCCAACCTGCGGCAGAATTTTCCCCTTCTTCTTCTTTAGGTAGTTTTCCTTCTATTCTCTCTCTTCCCCAATTCTTTATTATTTCCCTCCATTCTTTTCCAAGGCAAGGCCTTGCCTTTTTGTACTGCATTCTTTGAAAAGGTTCCCGAGGGTGGAGAACAAGTGAAGTGTGGGGTAATGTTGGGACCCTAATGTAGCTACCAAATCTTAAAGGCACGTAGGCATGCATGGCCGGAGGAAGCGTGTAAGTTAAGGTGCATAAGGCAGGATTCAAAAAGGGTTCTTGGAGAACCAAGGACACGCGCCCACAAAGCATAATTTGGGACTTAGCCGTTTTCAGCCTTTTAGATAGAACACATGAAGAACATGTTCCATTTGGATAAGGTTCCAGCCTGGAAAGGGTGTCCTGGAAGGAATATACCTTATGATAAGAAGATCCAAAAAGATAATCATGACATGGAGAGGCATGCACCTGAGGTGATCCACACCTTGACACTTGGGGCTAGATCTAAGGTTGTAGAGGAGTTTGTTGGAGATCAGATGCCTATATATATGTGCACCCTTAGCAAAGAAAAGAGAGAGAACCCGAGGAAGGAAGTGGAGCTCTATAGAATTATTGTGAGAACTATGGGATAAAAGGGGTAGATGATTATAGGAAGGATGTAATAAGGGAATGGGGAATGTAAATTTTGTTTTGAAAGCCTTCATGTATGGATCCAGATATGGTGCATGACTACGGTCTCCCCTTCTATGATATTCTATAAGTAATGCTATGAATGAATATGATAAGGTTACCATGACAATTGTATTAAGATATTCTCTTTGTATTATCTGCATATTTCTATTATGTTTTTGTTCTTGTATAATCATGAACCTTTTTTAAATGTTAATTCTATTAAGTGCCTTTACTTTTGATAAGAGTGAAAGGGTATAGAAGCCGTTCTGAGCTCTATAGCTTTTTCATGTCCTTTAAATCACTAACTCAAGATCATGAATGATGCCTTCCACTAAACTCACATAAAAGAGAGACTCGACTCCCTCTCGCACACCTCGGGTGAGTGCACAGTGCCCACTGGGTGATAGGCTTACGCGCATGAGGTTCCCTTATTCTTGGTGGGTGTAAAAATGACTACAAGGTGTTGGGTCTTGAAAAATAGCTAAGTATTGGAGCGTGCACGTGCAAGACCTGTAGAGGAAATGTGTATAGGAGATAATATGGTGAGCACACACATGGATACCAGTTTTTACACATGGGAAAAAAAAGGGGTGCTCAAATATTGCTTATAGAAGGATTGAGGACTTATATAATCTGGGCAAGATGCTAAAGATAAATGTGGAGTGAATGACACAAAGGGAAGATTCCATGCAGGAAGAGTCTATTTTTGGAACAAGGAACTAGAAGTTCAAACTAGTGCATGAAGAATTGGAGGCTACACAAGCATATTTTGGGATAAGTAGAAGAATAAGTAGCATGTAATGTTTTGGGCTAAGAGTAGGATTGAACTGAAGTTATCTATAGGAGATCTATTGTTAGAAGAGCTTGCATGCTCTCTTGTTATCTTTGTAAGCGATGCATGGCTATTCTTAGCATGTAACCTATTTTGAGGATGATTAGGTGGTGAAGGGAAAGTCCCCACCCCTATATATATGTATTGATTTACATGGTTTTAGTAGTTCCACTTTGTAGTAGAGTTATGTTGCTGGTTTATGAGTGCACATGACTTATGGTGATACTTTTATGTATGTATTCAGCTTCTATGTTTTACAGTGATTAATATAATGGATATTTGTGGTTGGATATTGGTTATTGACTTATCTGTAACTAGATCTTGCATAGTAAACCTAATCTTGATTCTTTTTTAGCTCATTCTTGCATATGGTTGTGATCTAGATCTAGTTGTGGTTTATCCTTACATGGTTGTTATGGATTTGGCTGTTATGATTATGGAAAATATGTCTTATCATATTAACTCCTTGAAAAATCTTCATAAAAGAGGAACCTAGTACCCTTGTACGCTTCTGGTGTGTTCAAGTCTATTTGAGTGATGTGCTAGTGCACCTTGGGTTGTTCTTGGTAAAATAAAAGACTATATTTTGGTTTTGTTACTGGGACCTATTTTCAAGTTATTGCAAGGATGTTGTATGATGAGTACATTCCAGTTGAATTTTTCCAGTATTGAGAGTTGGGTAGATAATTTAGAGGAATATTTTTCTCATAGATTTAACACTAGACCTGATTTTGATGCACATGTGTGGGTTGAAGAACATCTATATCATGAACTCTATGAGACGTTCTTTTTTGTTTCCCTATAGAGTTGTATGAGTGGCTGGTAGCATATGCATTGAAGAGAAATTGGAGGTATAGAATAATTGTATGGACTCAGGAAGATTACCGACTCTACATGATGCTGATTTAGCTTGGACACACATTGTAGATCACTGGTGGAGTGGTGTTTTGCATAGTTACACTTTGGAATACATTGTTTTGACTTATTCCTATCCATAGGTTGTTGAGTTTCAGTTCTTGTGTGAACCTAGAGGATCTTATTTACATGATATCCCTTTAGCAATTAAGATCTTGATTGTAACTTTGGATTTGGAAGAGCGACATATGGCTAGCTAAATCCCACCACGTGCGGGGAAGGAGCAGGTGTGGTGAAAGATGCAGACATGGTGGTAGAAATGTGACTTAAATATAATGAAGCACCCAAGAGGTAATTGATGAAGAGAAACAACATTGAGAAGTCTTTGGAGTTAAGGAGAGAGATGGCTTAGGAAGGATTTAGAGCTCATGTGGAAAACATAGAGCCGAGACAATCTAGTTCTTCCATTTTCAAGAAAGTGCGGTATACAGAATCCCCTCAACTTCGATGAAAGTGCATCTCGGGAAGAACAATTAAGAGCCTTGGGCACACATCCGATCTATCTTGGTGGCCTATCCCTTGCACTTGGTGTTCTAGTCCCTGAGGAAGTTTTTGAGAATCAAGCTAGTATAGGTACTTCAGGATGGCTAATGCCAGTAGCTTCTATTTTACTTAAGATACAAGAGTTTTTTAGATGGCTATGTAGTCTTATTTGTTTGGTGGCTCTATTGGCGATATATTTTTTGGTGCATCATCTACACAAAGATTGGGTATGCAGAAAATTGGTAATACACTGGAAGTATCACAACTTTACAGACTATGAACATTCAATTTAACAAAATAGTTAGGACACAAGGAAGCCTATCCTCTAGTCTGGTTCCTACTTCAGGGGGATCAGGAGGATTAGGTAGTTTGGGATCTAGTGGATCTGGTGGTTTTGGAGGTGGAGGGAATACTGGAGGTAATACATGTTTTGGATCTGGTGGGCATGGTCCACACCAACCCCAGCAAGTTTATTATGAGATGTATCTTTTCCTACTAGAATATAGAGGAATTAAATATGTAGCTAAGCATGTACACATGTGTGAGATATTATGGCGTGCTAAGGGAATCACAAATCTTGAGTGTAAGGCAAGTCAGTTTGCTACTACTTTACAAGGGCACACACATAGTTGGTATAAGAAGTATGATCCAAACCAAACTTGTGTAGACTATACCATGTTGCGTGATGCTTTCTTAGTTGAGTTCCATATACCCGAGTTTGAATAGAAAAGCATTAGTGCATTGAAGGAAATTAAATAGGGCATGACTAAGATTGTAAGGAAGTATGATGCACATTTTAAAACTTTCCTATCAAAGTTATCTTATGATATTCACCCTAGTTAGCATTCTCAGTGGTTTGTTAGAGGTTTGATCACACCTTTTAGAGGGGAACTTTCTCATAAGACATTTATAGAACCACGCAAGGATTTAAAGGTAGATCTGGGAACTGAAAAAGTTGTAAGTGTAGATATTGGAGTTAGCCCATTTTTGGAAGCACAAATTGTATCTATGGAAAAATAGTTGGAAAAATTGTCAGCTAATTCAGCCCATGAGATGTGCAGTGGTATTTGGTGCATGAATTATGAGGTGGAAGGAAATACGAAGGATAGTTTCCCTCGTAAGTCGGTGTGCACCATGTTTTTGGATTATGATAACTATCATTTGGATCATGATTCAAGTAAGTGCCCCCTGTTGTAGTGTGTGATCAAGAAGAACATGTCTTGTTATTGTAAGATTTGTAAATCTACCACTCATGACATAGAGAATTACATATTGATTGATTAGATTCATGATGCCTTTGAAAATGGTGTACGTCAAACCATTCTTGCAAACAATTCTAAGGAACAAGGTGAACATCATAATCATAATCATAATGAAGAGTGTTCGATGGATGTGGTAGAGGTAAAGGCTACCATGGATGATTGAGAGGCCGAGTTCACATTGGTGGAAGAAGATAATTCCCAAGAGGAACCTGTTATACATATGGATCCCCTGATAATTATAGGTGTGAGTGCCCTCACAACATTATTTTCTCATGGTGCGAAAAGAATCACAAGTTTGAGGAATGCTCGTATTTGTATGAGCATATGAGCAAGTAGAAAAAACAAGATAAGGGCATGAGAATTGTTAGATTACAACACATGGTGGAAGATCAGTGGATGCTGAAGATAACACCTAACCCTAAGATGATACCTATATTGGTGACTACATGTGTTGAGGCTATGCACACACGTGAGACTCCAAAATAGAAATCTGTTATTACAAAACAAGAGGCATTACATGCAAAGCATCTAGATATTTACCATCGAAGGAAGTTTATCAGAAACTATGGAGGTTATATGAAACTTAGAGGGTGAGATATAATGCTCAAGGAGCAATCATGGAAGATGGAGCAAGAAAAAGTAGTTGAGCTTCTTTACAAATATGTGGATGACTTAAAAGAGGTTTGTAAGATGTTGTGCCAAGAAAAAATCATTCCTTTGTTATGGGAATGATTAAGGGAGAAAATACCATGTATTGGAGTTGAGTGTGAGACACAGATATTGCATGAAAAATTACCACCTCACAGTATTGAGTACGATAAAGAGATCACTTTGAATGTAGTTGTTGATGGATGGTTATTGAGTAACATTTTGATTGATACAGGTGAGAAGTGAATGTACTCATCTTGGACGCGTAGAATTAAATGGGAGGTCACCATTACAACCATCCTTAAATGTGTAGGTATGGTAAACATGACTAAATCCATGCCCATTGGAGTATTAAAGGATGCCACTATTACTATACAAGGGGCCAAGTTTACTGGGGACTTTGAGTTCTTGGAGCTTTCCGAAGTCGATAGTTTTCCAACATTGCTTGGGTACCCTTGGTGTTACATGAATAATGTTGATTTACGCTTTAATAAAGGTTATATAAGTTTTGAGAACAAAGAGGAACACATGATTATTATTTTGATAGACAAAAATATGCACCTTATGTGGAGCCATTAAGTGAGGAGGATCTTAACAAAATTTATGTGCGCACCATTAGAGACCCTGAAGTTCTTGAGCCATTAAAGGAAGGTGTTATTCAATGGGATGATGCATAGTTTATGAGTGATACATCCAACATTTCTTATTACAACTTAGTGCATGTGACTTATGAAATGGTTGGGCATGAGATGAAGAGTGTAGTTACTTGCGTAAGTAGGCCACACTGTGTTAGGAGCTTAGGAAATAACTAGGTACCAAGGTACACTGAAAAAGGAAATATTTATGTATTTATTTGTGCTATGAAAGACTAGTGGAAAGATAAAGTGGAGAGAAGGAATATGCTAGTATATACCTTATGAGACAACATCACGCTGGTGGATTACACATAGAGATAGTCTCTTAGAGTGGTGAGAGGTGAGAATCGCCTTCTCAACTAGATTTTTAGGAACAATGCGCTGTTAAGACATGTGAGTTTCATGGGGGGGGGGCAACACCTCACATCACGTTTGGGAGTGTGAGAGAATCTAAATAGAGGGGTAAGAGGCCTTACTACCTACACTATGGGTGCATAAGCTTTAATTAAATTTTCATGGCTACGTGGGCACATGGTATGTTTATGCGGAGTTGAATAGAGAAACAAGGAATTAGAAAGAAGAACCGACTACAGTATGATTCGACCTTTAAATATTTTTATACTAAACCACCAAAGGTGAATGAGGAATTATAGATTATTATGTGTTTGACTATGGGAGATAGTATAAAGGTTGAGGAGCTTATTTAGGAATTGCTAGGAGAGTCAGATTTGGAGGTGCTCTTTGAAGAAGAAGAGATAGATGCATGCTTGGATAGAAAAAGAAAAAGAAAAAGGAAAGTAGGTTTACATGATTGATGATGAAGAAGTGGAAAATTTGGATGTTGATCATACTGTGGGTATGCACGAGGTCTTAAACAAAGGCAGATTATCAAGCACATGCATATCATGAGCCTATGAAAACAAAGAAGGTCAACATTGGAACATATGTATAACCTAAGGATGCCATTATAGGTGAATATTAGTCGACTCGGAGGTTACAAAAAAATTGAGCTGTTGCATGACTTCCGGAATTATTCCCAGAGGCTATCATGAGATAAAAGGGGTACATCACTCTTTGGGTGAGACGAGGATCAAGTTCAAGGAAGGTGCACGTTTGGTTAAGAAGAGGCCTTACATGATGAATCCTAATATGTGTGTTAAGGTAAAGGAAGAGATTGATAAGATGTTGAAGTTTGGAATCATTGAGCCCATTGAGGAGTCAGAGTGGGTTAGCCCTATGGTGATAAACATAAAGAAATATGGAAGGATAAGGATATGTGTGGATTATAGGGAGTTGAATGTTGCTTGTGTAATAGATCCATTTCCCACACCATTTATAGAGGATATTTTGGAAGGTGTTGTAGGGTGTGAGATCTACTCCTTCACTGATGGATTTTCTGGATATCATCAGGTGTGGATTGCTAAATAAGATAAAGAGAAGACAACTTTCACCACTGAGTGGGGAATTTTTTCATACATAGTTATGCATTTTGGATTGAAGAATGCACCTACAAAAGTATTTTCGCGCATTGTTCTCAAACATTCCAAAGATACTTATACATAAATTTTCTTGGTTTACTTGGATGATTAGACTATTGATGAGATAAAAATCATTGAGATGATTTAAGACTTATGTTTGAGAGGTGCCGGAAGTTGAGAATCTCTCTAAACATCAATAAGTGCATATTTTCTACACCATTTGGAACTCTGTTAGGACATATCATATGTAAAGAAGGCTTGTTGGTAGATCCTACTAAGGTTGCTTCCATTTTGGGCTTAGAGGAACCTACTAATTAACTAAAAATATAGAATATTTTATATTTATGAGTTAATCTAAATAGAAACAAAATGTAATATTAAAATGCTAAAACTAGATATTTTACTTTATTGCTTGAATATATTGAAATAATGAAAATAAGAGGGATATGATACTAACTTGAGTTTGACTTACCTCACTGTATCTTGGGCTGAAGTAGGTTGATGTGTAGACTAGGAAAGCTATGATTTGGATGACCTTGAGGTATAAGTTAAGTATTTGACCGGACTAAGGCACTGGAATGATATTGGGGTGCCCTGGTCTATTATTTGGGTGCTGTAGTCTCCAGAAAAACTTAGGATTTGAGTTTGGAAGTGTCGCAAGATCTCCCCAATACCTTCATCTTTGTTGCACAAATATCACAATTCCTTCGCTTATGTCGTTGTAAATGTAATGTGAAGATCCACTTGCAAAACCCTATTCAAAGCATCAAATTCTAAAAATAAAAATGCATATGAATAGGTCAAACTAACCTTAGCTACCACAATAGTGGACTTATGACTAAGCGTTGCACTACATTCCAAACCCCATGTAGTTCTAAGTGTGCATGTGTACAATCTTGCCTAGGATGCCCTAGTGCCAATGAAAAAGAAGTAGGGGTAATAACTAAATGTAAAAATGCAAATGGTGGATGGAATAGAAAGAATACAACCCTTTCCCCTATGTTTGTGTGATGCAGATGTAGAATATGCCCAAATGTAGTCCCTTGCCTTAGTAGATAACTTCCCTTGATAGTAAGATGTCCGCCCATAATGTAGTGAGTATGCTATGTTTATATAGGGATCTCTTGTTCAAATTTTGACACTAATGACCTGAAACACCAACTATAACCTAGGGGAATGCACGGGGTAACAAAAAAGACTGACCTCGAACAAACAAATTAGGACCACAAATTACGGAAAAAGGGCACCTAAAATCATGGACTAGGGCACCCTGGGGTACCCCAGTACTACCCTAGGCACCCCAATATAGGACTAGAGATGACAATCAAGCAAATTATGACACCTGAGACTCCCTAAAAGATGCCCAAAATTGTATAGACATTTGATGACTATACTAGAAAAATAACAATTACGACCAACTATCAATAAGACTAAAGGGGGTCATTAGTGAATAATTTTATCATGCAAGATCCATTTATAAAATAACATACTTGGTGGTATAAATGTAATAATAAGTGCATGATTTTGTGACTACATTTTCCCCACTTTATGTTGGTGAGCGAAAGCTTGGTAACATAAAGTAGATAGAGATGCGTACTTGAGAAAAAGTCGGAGAAGCCCATGTTGTAGAAGAACACGCAAATGTGTAGTAGAAATGTGCCAATAGGACTATAAAAATGTGCGAACCATGGATCAACGGGTTGATCCATGTAACATAATGAAAAAGTGTAAAATGTCATGATGACATGTGTTAAATGAAAGTGATGATTAAGGTGTATGATGGTTTCAAACACAGTTTAATGATGAATAGGTGGGTAAGGAGTGATCAGTTCCCAACCTAAACACTTGTATATGAATGAATAATAGAGGATTTGGGCATCCTGCCACTAGAGGAAGAGTGTAGGGAGAAAAGTGTGTTATTCTCCAATATTTAACTACATCCTCAAGATCTAGCCACTTTGTAGACGGACTCATATCAATTTTTTTGATTTTTGGATCCAAATGATTTCAATTAAATAGTTGACCCATATAGGAGTGATAGAGGAAAGACACTCTTTCCCCCACTCCATGGGTGTCACTACAATGTGAAAGCTTCCAAGTTGGGTCATCTGGAAGCAAACGCGATATGAAAGAGGTGGCTTCCAAGTTAGGTCATCTAGAAGAAAACACGAGATGAAAGAGGTGGCTTCCAAGTTAGGTCATCTGGAAGCAAGCACAACATATAGAATAAATTCCCAAGTTATGTCATTTGGGAAAGAGTGGTGAATGTAACTCCCAAGTTAGGTCATCTAGGAGACTGCTTATAGATTTGAATGATATGATTTTTATTTGAATGCATTGATTTTGATTGGTTGATTAATTGTTTTGATTGGTTACTCGTGGAGAGATTTTATGCTAGTTGCCTAGGTTGGGTAAATAGAGGGGAATCAAAATTATTAAATGTCACATGAAAATATTTTTAATCGCTTGTTTCCCCCAAGTTAGGTCATTAGGGGGAATCGATAGAAAATGATATGTGATTATATTTGGAAGATTTTAAATATTTTTGCCTCAGATTAGGTCATTAAGGGGAATTAATGGTGAAATATTGTGTGATGTATTAGTAAGTGTTGGATTTTCAATGTTTTAATGCATGATGATATGAGGGGGACCCCCAATAATATTCCCCCTTTAAAGAAAGGGGGAGTGATGAAAAGAACAAACACTAAGCCAAAAGTAATGAAAAGAGGTGAAAACATGTATGTATTGAATGGGAGACAACAATGAAGAGATAAAATATGCACCAAATGTGTACATTACGGTGGTAGGAAAAATTCTAAAAAGAATGCTGTAAACAAGGTGGAAATTAGAGTAAAAACACTCAAGATATGTGAAAAACAGTGTAACGTGTATTAGTTATGGAAATAAGTGTGAAATAAGGACCATAGTAGGGATAGTGATGAAAAGTCACTATAAATAGCAAAGTGTTTAGCTACCTCATTTGTCTTTTGCGCAAGTGTGAGAGTGTGCATGGAGTGAGTGAAGATGCCTCAAGTGAGAGCATTATGTCCTAGTCAATTTGAGAGAGTGACGACTATTGTAGCGTTGCGTACGCCCAAAGTTGGTAAGTGCATTAATTTTCACAAAATTGTATGGTGTAATAGGCATTTTAGTTGGATTTTTGAAAATTTGAGAATTTTGGTTTTCTTGGCATTTTTAACCTAGATGAAAGTGGTAAGGGCACTAGTGACCTCTGGGAATGGAGCACCTTAGGCCCAGGGCACCAAGAACTCCTACTTGAGGCACCCCATCCCGCATCTGGTGCTCTTTTCTAGAATTTGTGTATTTAGTGGATAATGGTAAAAAAATTATTTCTAGTATGTTGAATAAGTGTGTTTGGTTGTGTAATGTGTTCTAACACTGCGTTTGTTGTTGTTTGGTGATGTGCAAAGGGATATCCATTTGCGGGAGTTCCATGGTGGATGTCATTTGAGTACATTACTTAGATTGGGCTTATTGGATGATGAGTGGGATGTGATGGACCATGTCAGCTGACAAATATAAAATATATGGGGGATGTGCCCCATAATATGCCCATGTTGACTACATTGTGTGAGAGATGGTGTGCAGACACATGCACATTTTGGTTTCCTACGGGGGAGATGACTATCATGTTGGAGGATGTATATCACATATTGCAATTGCTGATTATTGGGGAGAGGGTACGAGTGATGGAAATGGAGGATATGGAGCAATATATGCACTCGATGAGATGATATTTTGTGGGGACTCAAGTACCTACCGAGGCCCATATCAGTTTAGATGTTATATTACAGTTGAGGGTTCCACGCTTGTAGAAATTTATTGCAGTGGTGATTACTTCATGTATAGCCATAGAGGGAGGAGGTGTTGGCATCTTGTATAAGATGCATGACATATGTCAGTGGATAGAGGAGGAGGGTACAAGATATGTATGGGAACAATGTGTGTTGGCCCATTTATATAGAGACTTGTATTGATTTACGTAGGATGAGCATGGTGGAGGTATAGGAGCCACCACACTAATGCATGTGTGGGCATATGAGCACATAGCTATATTGAGACCAGTTATAGGGCCATGAGGAGAGTGGGATCAACCCGAGATATATTTGTGATGTTGGGTGGACATTCACAGTAGGAAGATGGACACATATACCTTTAGGTCACCCATAGATAGGATGGGGATCAAGTTAGTTATCTCGAGGCTCATGATTATGGGGGATGGCCTGAGGATGCTATAGAGTTTTGATGTATCGAAAGGACTATGTGACTAGAGGACCACTTCTGGGTGTGGCGAATATTTTTCAAGTTGAGAGGGTGTCATGACAGTTTGGGATGGCTTAGGATGTACCCCTAGAGCCATATATATGGTTGAGAGATATAAAAGAATCTAGGAGGGCTGGTGCTAGGCCAGGGCCCACAATAGAGTAGTTAATACCACTAGGGCCAGATGAGGTAGATCCAATGATAACAGTTGTGGATGGAGATGACGTGGGGTTTACTTGAGAATATTGGGCATGGTGGGAAGTGCATTGGTGGGTATTATTACCCAAAGTATTAGTAGGTCCCATGGAGCTACCATATGTAGAGAGAAGGGGAAGAGGTGTCCTCGACCCTATATCAAGAAATGCTACAAATCATAAGTATTTGTGTATGCTTATGTGGTGTTTAATGGATTGTCTATGTTGTTTTATATGTGTTTAGCTAACATGTGGTTTTATGTTATGTTTATAGGGGATGCATATTGGTCATTGATAGTAGACACATCTATCCATACTTTGATGTGGAATGTGTTGAATGATGTGCTAGTTGGAGGGATGTCAAAGTGTGTTGATGAAATTACAAAGTGCGAGCATGCCCATATCTTTGAGCCAAAGTGGCCATATCGGAAGCAAAATGTACGGTGCTTTGCTAAGTGAGAGGGATAAGGCATATGAGAAGATTCGACATGCTTGAGAGGTAGTGGGTGGTGGTCCCTTGGCCTAGGACATGTTTACGTGGTATGTGGACTTGTAGTGTTAGTTTTAAAAGTAGGAGACCGATATTACTATGCTATGGATGAAGTTGAAGAAGTTCCGAGGCCATGAAATGTGGTGTCGTATTGGTGGAGAGGCATCTAGTTCTAGGGCTCTCATAGTACACGAGAGTGATAATGATGATGAGGTCTGATTGGGATTATTGTATATGATGTGGGGGACTTATCCCTAGTTTTGAGAAATGTTTTTGATGATGATTGTATTAGTGATATATGTATGGACACCTATTTTTGATATATGTTAAATCTATGTTGGAATGTTTTGCCATTGCGATGTAATGGATGTTGTATGATTTTATGGTTATTGTCCTAGCATGTGTATTGTTCGTATGTGATGAATATAAATTCACATGATGATGTTAGTAGTGGTAGAAAAATGTGTATGGTGAATGATGACAATATATATAACCAATGTAATGTGTTTGATGAAATGTTTATTGAATAACATGTGTACTTTGCATAGGTAATGTAATTATTATAGTAGAATAGATATGAAAATAGAAAAATGTATGATAGTGAGATGAATTTACCATAATGGATGCGTGAGAATGTGATATAGTTGTAGTAAGATAGGGTGATGAAAATAAGAGGGGGGAAAGATTAATGATGCCCCCAACATGTGAATGAATAGGCTCATGTAATTAAGACCCTCAAAGCAATCAATTATGAGCCATGTAAGAAAGAGTGCATCATTGGGAAATGATTGAGTGTGCTAGATGAAATGAAAAAGTGCATGATGAAAGGTTCTTAGAAATAATCCATCAACAGTTGTGTAAGAACCATAAGAACACAAGTGCGTCATTGGGGGTAAGGTGATAATAATCACCTACCAAAGACCAAGATGATGTGTGGTGGTGGAAGCATGTGGAATGGATGCAACATGAGTGTATGAACCAAATGGAATGTCATGTGGAGTAACCATGGGATATGTAGAGGCTGATGGAAACCCATGGGATGTAGTAGCATGAAGTGGTGGATAACATGGATATAGCAGATGCAATGAATGTGATGATGGAAATGATGGATGAGGTGGAGAACACACATGTGACGGTGGTGAGTGATGAATGAACTGAGTACCTAGCAGAGAAGAATTAAGTGGGGTATGCCTATAATGATGGGGTAAAGGAGACAATGACCACTCACAAGAGGTAAAAGAGATGATATTAGTATCCACTAGTTGTTGTATCCTCTCATGTAGGGCAAGACAATCATTGTCCCGATGGCCATTGATGTGATGATAATTACAATAGTGTTGGTCACGTTGACATTGTAATTAGTGTGGGGGATGATGCTGGTTGGAGGGTAGCCAAATTAACTGCTCATTAAGTAATATACACAACACATCATGTGGTTGAGTGTGAGGGGAGAAATATAAAGGCTCTCGTGATGGAGGTGGAGTGGTGGAGGTAGGAACTTATTGTGGAACCAGAGAAGGATGGGTTGGTGGTGGAGGGGTAGGTTGAGTTTATTGGAGATGTACTTTAGACAAAGGTGGCAATTGTTTAGGATGCTCCACTAGATGTGTGAGTGGGAGACTAGAGGATGGAATGGATGGAGAAACATGTGTAGGCATGATGGGATGTGAGGATAGAAGATATTTTTCTAGGTCAATAACTTTATAACATAAAAGGATGAATGACTCGCAAGTATCATATTGTAACCTTTGCTTAAGTGGAGAAATGAGGCCATGACAAAAAATGAATTACTTCTCTAAGTCACTAGGTTGGAATATGAGTTGATGTATACATGCATTAAACTGTAAGATGTAATCCTAGATAGGTTCAGATGAGCCCTGATATAAAGTAGGTATGTGGTCATAAGTAACTCTAGGGCCATTATTGATAATGAAACAACAGAGGAAAGTGTCCTCCATGTCATAGAAAGTGCTAATGGACCCAAAGGGTAAATGGGTGTACCATTGTAGTGCCTCATCAACAAGACTATAGCGAAAGGCCTTAAGTAACAATTGATCATTAGAGTAAGAGGCCATAAGCGTACGGTAATGCAGGATATGAGCATGAGGGTCACCAATACCATCAAAACATGTGAAAGTGGGCATGGTAAAGTCTTTAGGGAAGGTGGAATTATGAATCTTTTTAGGAATGAGATTTCCATGCAAAGAATTATTTTTAATAGAGGCATAATAGGATTTACTTTCTAAAGTGAGAGTATGAACTTGAGATTGGAGCTGACCTACAACATGCATGAGAGAGAGAATGTCTTGTGAGGGGATGGTAGGAGATGGAAATAATGTATTAAGTGGTTGAAGTTTTCCATTATGAGTGATCATAGGGATGTCAAAAGGTGATACAATGGATTTTGATGCTAAAGGAACATTAGTAGTATGTGCCAAAGGAGATATAGTAGATGATGGTGAAGGAATATCAAGAGAAATAGTATGAATAGTATCGACACAATCCCTAATAGGTGCAATGATCACAGATGAAACTTCTATAGGAAAAGATGAAGTAGGAGCCATAGAGGATGTTGGAATAAAAGGATAAGAAGCAACAGATGGTGGTGACTCATGCACAATAGTAGATGCACCCTCAGGAGAAGACAATAATGGAGTGGGAGAGGCACACTCAACGGTATAGAAAGAAGGAGACTCATGATAATCATTAGTAGGAGATGGAGGTACAGGAACAATGTTGTCGCTAACAAGACTATCAATAGGATCATCAATGCAATATGAAGGAGAACACAAGCTAGAATGAGATGCGGAAGGACTATCAGAAGTAGTAGAAGGAATAGGACTAACTATAACAATAGGTGGAGTAGAAGAGGATTCATGATGTATACTTGACTGTGGATCAATGCCTAATAAGTAATCAATGATAGAGTCATCTAAAGCATCGAGTGGCATATTAGAAGAAGGACCACATGTATTTTGATGACACGGTGTACAAAGAGTGAATGCAATAGGGTCATTAACAAGGAAAACACCTATGCAAGAATTGAAAAGACTAGTTGGCACATGTTGCTAGCCCTCAAAGAGGGTTTGTTGAGTATCGTTGGGTGTAGCCATTGGGGTACAATATAAAGATTTGCATAGATAGGATTGAGACTAAAATGAGACATGACAAGTGAAAAATAAGAACTATGTTCAACCACTGAGGTATCAAAAAGGATCCAAAGGAAAAGTATTCGAAAGTAGGGTTCACCAAAATGATTAACTAAAAATATATAATATTTTATATTTATGAGTTAATCTAAATAGAAACATAATGCAATATTAAAATGTTGAAACTAGATATTTTACTTTATTGTTTGAATATATTGAAATAATGAAAATAAGAGGGATATGATACTAACCTGAGTTTGACTTACCTTGTTGTGTGCTAGACTGAAGTAGGTTGATGTGTGGACTAGACAAGGTGTGACTGGATGACATTGGGAATGGTAGAAGTTGAGTATCCGATTGGACCGAGGTGTCTGAAGGATCCTGGGGTGCCCTGGTTTGTGATCTAGGCACTTTGTAGTCCGTAGAATAACTCGGGATCTGAGTCCGTAGTGTCGTAATATCTCCACAATATCTTCATCTTTGTCATATGGTTTTCACATTTCCTTTCCATACATTTATATAAATGTAATGTGAAGATCCACCTATAAAACCCTATTCAAAGCATCAAATTATAAAAATAAAAATGCATATGAATAAGTTAGACTAACCTTAGCTACAACAAGGGTGGACTTATGAATAAGTGTTGCACTACATTCAGGACCCCATTTAGTTATATGTGTGTGTGGTCAATTTTGTGCCTAGGATGCCCTATCACCAATGACATAGAAGTAGGGGAAGTAACTAAATGTAAAAATGCAAATGGTGGATGGAATAGAAGAAGATCATGCTGGGATTACAAGTGGAAATTATGTAGGGAATACTATCACACAAAATATTCTATTGGTAGACCTTTGGCGGAAATGATTTACAAGGATTTTATAGACTATTGTAAATCATGTGACCATTGTCAGTGCCTTGGAAAGCCTGGGCATAGAGATGAAAATCCTTTGAGGCCTATTGCTATTGAAAAACCTTTTGAAAAGTGGGAATTGACTTTGTGGGTCCTATTTCCCCACCCATGCACGGGATCGGATCATGCTACATTATAAGTAGTATAAATTATCTTACATGGTGGGCGAAGCAACACCTACAAAGGATTACATAGCAACTACATTAACAAGATTTTTGTGGAAGAACATAATCAATAGGTATGGATGTTCACTCAATCTGACAAGTGATAGGGGCACTCATTTTCTTAATGATACCATTAGGATACTATTGGCATAATTTATGGTTGAAAACCATAAAATAACACCCTATTACCCACGAGGATAATGGTATTTTGAGTCTTTCAACAAGATATTGGGATATACATTAACTAATATTTTTGATGTTGGAAGGAAAGAATGGGATGATAAAGTCTCTACTGTGCTTTGGAGATACAAAACAACTTACCAAAGATTGAACAAAGCCACACCTTTTCAACCGTGTTTGGTGCAGGTTGCTTTACCCATGGAATTTATGTTACCTTCTCTATGTATTGTGCATGTAGGAGGACTGAATGATGATCAAACCCTTAAAGAGCACATAGACAAACTAATGTAGTTGGATGAAAGGTGCACTATTACACGTTGGAGTTAGAAGACAAAAAGGCCGTAGAAGGCATGACACAATAAGCATATTAAAAATAAGAAGATTGATTTTAGTCAGATGGTCCTTCAAGTAATATTCAAAGTTTTTATGCCATCCTAGAAAGTTCTAAGTGCATTGGTTAGGACCTTATGTCATGACTTATATACTTGATTTAGACACTTGCAAACTATAAAGCGCTGGATGGGATATAATTTCCTAATTACTTTAATGGGAGTAGGCTTAAGCCCTACTATACAAAATACTTCTTGGTGTTTTTAATAAGTTAGTATTTCCATTTAGATTATATTTCCTTCATGTATTCTTTTATATGTGTTTCCTTTCAACGTTGATACATCTGTGAATTTAGTTTTGTGTTTTGTTGTAATAAGCTTGCTTGCACGCTAGTTTTTGATTAGCATTCATTGAGTTCATGCATAGAGGACCACACATATTTTTAGTGTGGCATAGAAGAAAAGTAAGAGAGCATGGGAGAAATTAGATATTTATAAAGGCCTAAGTACCAGAGAGGAGTGCCCGTATTGATGATGCTAGTTGTTGAAGAAAGGTGATAATAAGGACAATGCCAAAAGGAAAATCCACATACAGTGAATGAACACACATGACAACGTGAGGTAGGAAACAAAATGGATAAATACTTGGTAAAATGTGTATAGGTGGATGTACTTTGATGCATGGTGCACACGTAAGGAGGTATGTGGTCGGTGAAGTAGTTTACATGCTAGAAGGTTACAGTTGGTACACACATTGGGCATGTGGAGGAAGTGCACTTGGAAATGTAGAAACGATGGGGAATAATAGGCAAGCTGAATTTAATACAATCGTATGGTGGTAGTTGGAAAGAAATTAATGCGGGTAAAAATTAAAACACTATAAAAGGAGCGTTAGGGTAAATCATTTTTACCTTACCTTGCGTGAATTTGTGAAGAGTTATCATGTGACCTAGGGAAAATTTGATGATCGAGCTTAAATCAAGTGGAGAGCTAAAAATCATGAACTAGAGGGTAAAGGGGAACATGACCGAGTGAGGAGAGTTCCTTTGGAAGGATTCTTGTAGATTGAATAACATGGTGTGGATTTTGATTTTATTTGATTAGGGTTTTCTGAGCTAGGGCATTACATTCAAAATTTAAATAGAGAATTACAATAGTGTTGCACCTAGGGTTTGTGGAAGGAGGTTTAAAGTATCAATAAAATTAAGGCACAAGGTATAATTTTGATTTTACACAACTAAAATGGCACCAAAGAAGGTAGTAACCACATCACCAAAGATGGGAGGAAAGTGAAAAGAAAACCAACCCCCAAAGTCAAATTTCAGGAGGAATGGTACTCATAATTGCAGTACCCAGATGGAGTGCTAATGGGAAAAGAGTGGGCATCCCATGTACGCATGACTATTAGTGATTATAACCATCTAACTGACCTAACTGTGTGTGAAATGGAAACCTATCTTGTTCAGCCAAGAGAGGAAAGAACCCCAGATGATAAGCTGGTATATGACGATAAGGTGAAGAGGGTATCAAGAATGACGTAATATTACAACTATATGAGTTTCCATTCTTCAAGAAGACTGAGAGGTTATATTAGTGGTTAATTTCATGTGTGTATGAATACTATTTATATTTTATAGGCAGAAGGATGCATATCACTACACAGTTGATTAAGAAGTACACTGGAATCATTAATACTGGTAACTCCTTTGATGATGACTTAGGTAATGATGTTGAGGTGAAGAAATCTGCAAAGGAGTATGAGTACAAGAAATGAGGGCACACATTTGACATTGTGAAGTTGGATGATCCTGTCATGAGGATGGCCGCACATTTTCTCACAAAGCTAAGTGGGAAGGAGAGATGGACACAAGTAAATAAAAGATGGTTGTACATATGCAAGAAAATATCATAAGGAACCATATACAATATTGCCTCCTTTATAATAGAGGATATTATTGATGTTGTGTGTGATGGAGATAAGATCATGTTTGGGAACATCTTTCTTGTAATAGTGTTTTCTGAGATTGGGGTGCCCAATGGGCCTAAAGACAAGATATGGGAGTATCTTGTAGAAGATCCCTCCCTCCAAAATTATTTGCTAAGTATACCTGTTACATTGTGACCCCAGTATACAAGGCGCATGTGGACAAATTATATAAATAGATGCATGATGCATTTGGCGTTGAGTGAAGGATTCTTGAATAGTTTCCCACTCTTGTGGATGGAGTTGCCGATTTTCTATGTATCAACAATTTTGTATTGGGAGGTTTATGTTAATGAATGACACTAAGATCCCATGGTGAAAACTCCCATTTTATTTCACAATGCAATACTTTTAAAGTGTTGTGAATAGGTTCAAGGAAGCATAGAAAATGAGGGAGCGAAGTGGATAAGGAGCACCATGAGATGATCCAAACACTTGTCTACCCCAAGAAGCATGCTTATGAGGAGAAGTATGTTTCAGAAAGCATACATTTGATGAAACCAATAACATTTCCTATAGCTTCAGTTGATGCAGATAGAATATATATTTATCTAAGGCCAATTTTTTTGATTGAGCATTCATAGAGGAAAATGTGAGTATTCTTGAAGAGCCCTTTACATGGAAGAAGGTAAAACCAAAGAAGTGGGGGCATGAAGAGACTCCTTATGTTTGTAGAACTGAAGGAGTAAGTAACGATAAAACTCTAGTTATGAGCATGCCCTTAGGAAAACCTTTAGAATGGAAGGAGACTGAGACAAACACTTATATCAAGAGACAAACTATTAGAAGAAGGTCCTCTGTGTAGAAGAAATAAAAGATATTCCATAGTTTGGATTGTGGAGAGATGAAGATCTAGGAGGAAGAAGAAGGAGATGAAATTGAAGAAGATCTGGTTAATAAGTTGGGTCCAAAAGTGCATACTATTGAAAAATTATATGAAGAAGGCCACGATGAAAAATTTGAGGATGCACATGTAATGGATTTTGATGAATAGGGTGTCAACGCAACCAAAACACACATTATAAAGGAAAACCCAAACCCTACTGAGGAGTATGAGGATAAGCACATACCCAACCCTGAATTAGAGAGTAGAGTGGAGAAAGAGATCGTGAAGATTATTGAACACTTGGTGGAGCATGAGGTTGTGCACAACATAGAAGAATAAAAGAGTTAAGGAAATGAAGGGATCATGGGTGGAGAATCACACCTTGTTGTAGGTTTCCCTAAGGGCATTTGCCGATAGAGATGAACATACATCCCCCAAGGACCTATAAAGAAATATGTAGAGGATCCCAATAAGGTTCTATGTGCAACGTACCAAAAGACAATCCCTGTAGATCAAATATTTTTTGCTCATGATAAGAAGAGTGCACTAATACACATAAGAAAGATGTATGGGATTTTCAGTCACACATTAAGGAGCCAGAACTTGAAGTAAGCGACCATTCATTACTAGATACCCGTGATTCAACAATGTCAAGAGAAATGTACCCGGTAGTTGGTTCTCAGTAATTAATAGATGAATAAGCATGTAACATGCTTAACAAGATATCAATGGAAGTGGTTTCTAGGATTATTGATAAGAAAAATAGTATAAGGTTTATGCAAAAGGAGGTGGAAGAGAAGAATAAATAAATAATTGAAAGGGATAAGGAGATAAAGGAGAAGGAAGAAATTATTGTGCAACTAAGGTAGGAGTTGAGGGATGAGAAAGGACAAACACATGTATTGTACAAAAAGGAAGAGTGCATAGTTGATGTAATTTTAATTACATTCCCGGACTTGGCATCTATGGATAAGACAATGTATGAGTCTTCCTTTCATTGTCTTGAGGATTTAATGCGTATAATTACTTACCAATAGGAAACCATTGGTTTAGAATCTACAGAAGAAGTTATGGCACGACATAAGAAGAAAGAAAAAGAACATATTGAATCCACCATAATATAATACAATGAGTTGATGGAATTAGTGAAGGAATCTTCTCACATGGCGAGGTCGATATGACAATTTCAAGGATAGGGACCATGTGGTGGGATTGCTTGTTACGAAAGATGAAGAAGATCTCAAGGAGTTCCATGCTAAGAATAAGGGTAATAAGGAATAATGAGAGAAAATATTGGCGAAGTTGAAAAAAAAGAGGGAAGTAATTGATTCTTGAAAGGCTTCAATTAAAAATAATTTAAAGGAACTTTACCCGCAGGTCACACATAAGATGGATGCGATAAAAAACATGGGAAACCATTTAGAGACCCCGTGGAAACACTAAAGGCTAAGGGTGAGGAAATAACATTTGAAGAGGTCACTGCTATGATAGGGGATGCCTTTACTCAAACACGTAGTGAATTAGAATGTTGGAAATCATTGGAGGCATTGGTGAATAAAGAGTTCCCCCTCCTTTTTTCATAGTAGCACTTAGAATTTTTAATTCATTGACATAACCTATAAAAATATTCTTTCATTATTTAATTCTTGGAGGATTATTTATCATTTATTTTGGGTGATCAAATAGAGTGTTTTTGAGGATGGACAACATGCCTAGTGTGGGGTAATATTGGCCTTGAAAAATAGCTAAGTATTGAAGCGCGTGTGAAAAATACATGTAGAGGAAATGAGCATATGAGAGAATATGGTGAGCGTGCACATGGATGTTAGTGTTTACGTATGGAAAACAAAAAATGAGCACTTAAGGATTACTTCTAGAAGGATTGATGACTTAGATAATCTTGGGAAAGATGTTTAATATAAATGTTGAGTGGGTGACACACAAGGGAAGATTCCATGTAGGAAGAGTCTATTTTTGGAGCAAGGAACTAATAGTTCAAACTAGTGCATGAAGACTTGGAGGCTACACAAGGATATTTTGGGACAAGTGGAAGATCAAACAACATGTAGTGTTTTGGGCTAAAAATAGGATTAGAACTGAAGTTATCTATAGGAGATCTATTGTTAGAAGAGATTGCATGCTCTCTTGTTATCTTTGTAAGTGACACATGGATATTCTTAGCATGTAACCTATTTTGAGGATTCTTAGGTAGTGAAGGGAAATTCCCCACCCCTATATATGTGTTGATTTTCATGGTTTTAGTAGTTCCACTTTGTAGTAGAGTTATGCTACTGGTTTATGAGTGCACATGACTTATGGTGATACTTTTATGTATGTATTCAAATTTTGTGTTTTACAATGATTAATACAATGGATATATATGGTTGGATATTGGTTATTAAATTCTATGTAACTGAATCTTGCATAGTAAACCTAGTCTTGATTCTTGTTTAGTGCATTCTTACATATGGTTGTGATATAGATCTAGTTGTGGTTTATTTTTATGGCTATTATGGATCTAGTTGTTATGATTATGGAAAATATGTCTTATCATGTTGAATCCTTAAAAATCTTCCATAAAAGAGGGAATTGGTACCTTTGTGTGCTTTAGGTGAGCACTTAGGTCTATTTGAGTGTGCCATGGGTTGTTCTTGGTAAAATAAAAGACTGCAATCGGGTCTAAAGTGCCCCTAATGTAGACAAGCCATGATTTCCCAAGTGTAAGTGGAGATGGGTGAGGAGCACGCATAAAAAATAATATGAGGTGAAAGACATGAAGACCATAAGTAACAATAATGCGGATAAAACCATGATAAAGATGGGGATCATGAGGCAAAGGATAGAGGTCATCGAATGCAAAGCCTAGCTGAGTCAAGCCATCATGTGTACATATAGTATAAGAGTATGTAGGATTAAATGGGATATGTTCCCGATAAGAGTCATTCAAGAAACTTGTTCATGTAAAAGGAGAATGTCTAATAGTGAAGTAGGTGGAACAAAATCGATGTTTAGATAGGCCCCCAATAAAGTACCATAGAATTTGTAGAAGCAAGAGAGGGAAATGATGCAGATGGGACAATGTCTAACATGAAAATAACACCTTCAAGTGGTGGTAAGTGATACGAAGAATCCATGGGTTATGGGTCATTAGTAGTAACATATGTTGGAGTAGGAAGGGTAGTGGTTGAATCATGGGTGTAATATTTGAATGGTTCATGATCACCGGAAACTATATATTCTACACCCTCATGTAAGAATTTAACACATCGATGCACTATAGAGGGTACTACTTGCATGACATGAAGCCATGGTCTACCAAGTAAGAAATTGTATTGAACTGGAAATTCAATGAAAAAGAAAACTGTATGAAGGGTTTTTGGCCCGACAGTGATGGGTAAAGTGATATGGCTTATGCATGGACAAACGAAACCATCATAAGCATGAAGAGAAATGGATGAAGGAATAAAATGAGCAGCAGAAAGGATGATAGCCTCAATGAATGATAAAGTTAACGATTAAGATTAGATCTATTATCAATCAATTTGTTTTCCACCAACATCATTGATGTGAATCATTATGTATAAAGGTGGATCATTGTCAAAAGAAAAAATATTAGTAGGAGGATTATATGGAAAAGCGATGTGCTGAGAAAAGGCATCTATGAATGTGTTATAGACTATATCTAGATGAATATCATAAGGAACATGAGTAGTAGCCAAGAGAGTAATGATTTTAGCTCTTAATTTAGGGTTGATGAGAAATAA
Source organism: Taxus wallichiana var. yunnanensis (assembly GCA_018340775.1). Classification (NCBI taxonomy): domain Eukaryota; kingdom Viridiplantae; phylum Streptophyta; class Pinopsida; order Cupressales; family Taxaceae; genus Taxus; species Taxus wallichiana. The sequence goes on from CM031242.1 coordinate 97,640,406, forward strand.
ATCATGAATAGAAATATCCATGATGAGAGGATCTTAGAAAAATGCAAGCGATAATGAAAGAAATACCCTAAAGGTGTTCAAAGAGGATGGGTTCACCAAATGATTTAACAAAAATGAGCTCTTTTTTAAAACCCTAGATAGGTTATTTCAGAGTCACAACAATAAATAAAGTAGTAAATTACATAAAGTGACACAAGCAATAAGCAAGATGAATGAAAACCTAAGTGCAATGAAGAGTTAGAATACTTATCTAATTTTACAATTAATCCTAGACTATACGAAGATGGAGAACTAGTAAAACTGAACACAGGAGGTCATAATCGAACCTAGAAAAATGCGTATGTGTAGAGGAAGGTCGGACTAGGGATTTTAGGGTGGTACTGGCCGTTTAGGTGCTAGGATCCCTTTTTGGGTGCTAGAGTATGCCTAGATGCTTAGAAAATGATCTTCATAGGGTCACTGAGTTGTCACAATCCTTGGTTGTCTATTGATATAATGTTAAATAGTGATTTTCGATGTCATTGATAACCTACAATGAAGACATGAATTATAAAACCACCAAAAACATCAAATCCTAAAAATTAAATAATACAAATGAGGGGTCGATTGTCCTTGGTGTCAAGAAAGTGATCTTATGACTAAGCACTACACTACATCTCGAATCGATGTAGTTCTATGTGTGTGTGTGTGTGTAGAAATTGTTCCCTAGGTGGATCTTTTGTGCATCCCACTTGATGGTGAGAAAGTAGCTAGATGTAAAATTTGTAAATAGATGTATGCATGGAAAAATGAACTTCCCTCGTATGCATGTATGTCAAATAACTAGTCCTTTGTCCCTTGGATGGTGCTATATGGATGCAATGATGATATTATATTCTTTATGGATGCAACCTTGGTAGTTACAATATATGCCTAGAGCTTGGTCCTTTAATTTGATCCAATAACATTGTATTTATATGATTCCCTTTCTTGAATTTTTTAATTGATCAATAAACGTTGACCCATTAGAGATAGCCACAAGTAAGTCACGGTGGTTGGAGTGATTCAAAATTTACAGGTAAAATTGAGACTTGGGATAGTTGAATGAGGTCATGATAGTGCTCTGGGTCAAATTTTAGGTCAAGGAACTGAAGACAAAGCAAGAAAATTGATTTTTGACCAAACTAAGCTCTTAGAGAGCAAAATCCAACTCGATAGGTGAAGTTCATTTTCTCACCCACACGTGTGAGATTTGTATGGGACCCTAAGGATTTTAGTGATGTTTATACATAGAGTCTAGAAGATTTTAAAAAAATAATGAATTAGTTTGGTCATCAAACTTGCTAGGGAAATAACATGAAGATATAATTAACAAATTATAGATCCACAGAATAAATTACCGAAGATTATAGATTATGATGTACAATTAACCATAGATTTAGATGTTTATATATTACAAATTACAGAATGTAATAATAAGATTTGAAAGTAAATAACAATAAAGTAAATGAGACAGAGAACACCAAATTTATAGTGGGGAAACCCGAAGGAAAAACTCCTCTGAAATAAAGTACTACTTGTATTAAGAATTTCACAATCACTTTTACCCAACACTTCCATGTCTCTCCTTGGTCTCACAGAAACAATTGCAAAATAGTTTCTCATAATTTTACAATATAATGATCACAATGATCATAATTCCATGATATCAAACCCATGAGGGATCACCCTATATATATAGGATGGATGAACCGTTCACACCATTTCACTCTAAAACTAAGGAAGACCGATAGAATAAATTTTAATAAACAAACTTTTAAATAATATGGAGCATGAAGTGGTGGTCCACCTAAATGGTATCCCCACTTGAAATTATTACCCCAACACTCCCCTTTAATATTAAGTAGGGAAAACAAAACAAAACATTCCAAATTACCTTTTTCTACAAAAGGATTTACAGATCCATAAATCATCAATGATGATTCAAGCTAGTATGTAAACAAGGGAAATGATATAGATATTAACATACATAAATAAAAAAGGTAAATCATATAGATCTTACCATACAAAAATTCTTAGGAAAAGTGCTTTATATATGAAGACTTATATCAGATTATGGAGCCTTTTATAAAACAAGGCATTCCCATAACTAATTCTTCGCTGAGATTTACAAGTAAACTCACATACTGTGATTATTTACTTATTACAAAATGGAGGAAGTATTAGAAGTTTATAACAACCGTTAAGAGGTGTAATTTTCATGCACATTCCTGTCAATAGAAACTATGATAGGCCCAACAAGATAGGAAACTTGCAAAACTTCACAACACACAATGGCCCGGTGAAGATATCTCTAATTTGATCTTCGGTGGAAAAAATTGAGATCAATATCATCATTGATGAGTTTATCTTGAATAAAGTGCATATGAACCTTGATATGATTTTTCCTTTGATGTTGAACTATATTTTTGCAAGAGCAATGAAACTCTGGTTGTCATATAGAAGAGTAGTGCTTCCTTTGACACCCATATGAAGTTCATCCAATAGTCTTTTCAGCCACATGGCTTCCTTTGCTGCTTCCATAACACTTCTATACTCTCCTTCAGTAGAAGAGATAAAAACTATGGGTTTTTATTGCTATTTAGGTGATGGTACCTATACCCAACTTGAAAACATATTGAGAAGTATATTTTCTATTTGTAGTATCACCAACATGGTTATAATCCCAATAGCCAAATAATTATGCGTCACTACAAGAATATCAAAACAAACCATAATTAACTCTTCCCTTTAACACATTTCGAATTATTTTTTCATTTTCCAATGATCCTCATAAGGATACTGCATGAATATAGAAATAAATCATACCGCATATGAAATATCAAGCCTGGTAATAGTTAAATAAATTAGACTACCAACTAGTTCTCTATACAGTGTAGGATCAATTTTAGCACATGCAGTTTAAGATCCAATTTCACACCAACACGAATAGGAATGAATACATATTTACAATCAATCATATTAAATCTTATAAATAAATTATTAGCATATTGAGATTGAGATGCAACAATAGATTTATGATCTTGAAATATAACCATGCCTAGAAAATGATTTAGCAAACCTAAATCAGTCATTTCAAAATGATGTTTTAACCTTTCTTTGATTCCAAAAATTAAATTTTATCACTTTTAGTAATCAAAATATCATCAAAATACAAGACAATAATGATAGTATGGTTATTTTCAAGCTTAATAAATAAATCATTACCATAAAAAAGTTAGAGAAACCAAGATCTTGAAAGAAACTATTAATTTTAGCATACCTATCTCTAGGAGCTTGATTAAGACCATATAAATATTTTTCAGCTTACAGACATATAGTTCCTTATCAAGTTCTTCAAAACCTTAAGGATGATGCATGTATATTTATTCTTTCATAGCAATGTTAAGAAATGCATTTTTAACATCCATTTGGTGAATCTCCCAACCATATTGGGAAGCCAAGTAATAAGAATTCTCGACAATGCTCATCTTAGCTATAGGAGAAAAAGTCTCAACATAGTCAAGACCATATTTCTAAGTGAAACCATAAGCTACCAGCCTTGCCTTTAATTTTTCAATTTCTCCTACAGAGTTATACTTGATCTTATACAACCACCTGGATCATACAATGCTTTGCTTAGAAGGAGGCATGACTAGTTCCCAAGTTTTATTTTTAATCAAAGCATTGTATCCATATTTCATAGCTTGAATCCATCTATCATCTTGATAGACATCTTCAAAATATTGTGGTTCAACCTCATAGAGGGTCATTAAGGCATGATAAGAATGTTGACTATGAGTTACCTTTCTAAGACTAACAGGATGAGAATCCTTAACAAGATTTTGAGTCCATTTAGGAATCTTGGGATGTAACACATTTTGAGATGACCCCCTCAATCTCCATCATATATAGATTAGGATAATCATCCTCTAGAACTTCTATTTCCATATTGTTACGATACATATTATCAAGCCCTATTAAAGGAGAAATAGAGGAGGGTTCATAAGAAACATCATAGAATGTTTTCTCTAAGACATGAACATTCTTGTTTTCAACTATGTCATGCTTGAAAGGGTCATAGAATCTTAATCCTTTAATTTTACAACCATAACCAAAAAAAATACAAGAGGAGGTTGGATCAAGATTCTTCCTTTTAAATTTTGGAATGAAGATAGAAACAGGACTACCAAATATTCTTAAGTGAGAGATATCTAGTTTTTAATTTTTCCATACTTCATGAGGAGTAGCTTGATGAAGAGCTTTAATAGGCACTCTATTAATAATATAGACAACAATGTTCATAGATTCTTCCCATAAAAACTTAGGCACATTATATGCATGAATCATAGTCCTAGCCATTTCTAAGATAGTCCTATTTTTCCTTTCTACAATGCTATTTTATTGTGGGGAATAGGGACTAGTTAATTTTCTTTGAATTCCACATGACACATAGAACTCATCAAAAAAATGTATGACATACTCACCTCCATTATCAGTCATAATTATTTTAATTTTCATATTAGAAGCATTTTCAACTAAATCTTTAAATTATTAAAACTTAGACAAGACATCATATTTTTCTTAATGAAATAAGACCAGGTCATCCTAGAGAAATCATCAATGAAGAAAACAACATAAAAATCACCACTTAGAGAAGGAACTTTAAGAGTACCTCTCACATCACTGTGAATCAACTCTAATAACTGAGAAGAATTTGGATCATGATGTTTGTGAAAAGGTTCAACATGTTGCTTACCACACAAGTAAATTTCACATGTTTCATGATCATATTTTAATTTAGGAAGACCAATTACAATATTTAGGTGAGACATTTCATACAAACTTCTGAAATTTACATGACATAATATTTCATGCCAAAGCTGAATATTATTCCTAGAAGAGAAAGAAAAACAAGATTCAGAAAAAAATCCATCAAAAATATATAAGCCATTTTTTTGAATACCAGAAGCAATAACATTACTGAATTTATCTTTTACATACCATTTATCTTACAAAAAAACAACTTTACAATTTTCTTTAGTTAGCTAAGAGCAAGATAAAAGATTCTTTTTCAACTGAGGAACATACAAGACATTCCTAATTACCCCATTTTCCAATTTAACATTCCCACAACCTTCAGATCTAATGATGGAATTATCTCCTAGATATATATTTTCCTCACATTTAATAACATCTGAGAGGATACCATAAATACAGGTCATGTGCCTAGAGGTACCACTATCTAGGATCCATTCATTGTCATTTGAAGTTGAGAGAGTAGTATATAAGAGACTAGTTTGTTCAACAATATTTCCATGATTTTTCTTCTGATTTTTCTTTTGAATATTAGGATTATTATTTTAAGTATTCTTAACAGATTTGCTCACTTTCACATAACAATCAGACTCTTTATGACCAAATTTTCCACACTTGTTACATGTTCCATTAAATTTGAATTTAAAGTTCTGACTATTTTTAACATAATTAGACTTAGGATTGGATTTAAATCTTGATCTGATATTAGACTTCTAATTAGGATTACTATTATTCCTATTTTGAGAAGACTTATGATTTTGAGAGAACAATTCTTGAGAAGTAGTCTCTTTTGAATCAAAATTCTCCATTACCCATTCTTCTTGAATTAATAGAGAGGACAAAGTATCTAAATCAAGCAAATCATTCTCATTTTGATATTTAGAGTTAAGAATGGAGATATAGTTCCTAAATTTTTCATGAATATTTATCTGAATAATAAAATAAAAAATCTTATCCTAAAACAATTCACAATTATAGCCATCCAACTGAGCTTTAATATTTTTAATTTTATCTAGGTAATTAAAATTTTTATCATCCCCCTACATGGGATTTGTAAATAGTTCTAAAATTATCTTAATTATCTTGGACAAATGATTTCCTTCATGCATAGTCTCTAATTGCTTCTAGGCATTAGCAGAGAATCCATATGACCTATATGCATTAAAAATTCATCTTTTATGCTTTGCAATAGGATGGACAGAGCTTCCTATGATCTTTGAGAGAAGGAGCTAAGATTTTCAAGATTTACAAGTCTTCCGGTGGGTCATTTTTCCACACCAGTTATAAGATCCCATAGCTTTCTAGCCATGAAACATGATTTTAACCTTACTCTCCAAATACTGTAATTAGTTCCATTTAATAACTGAGATTTTTCCATTGAGAAGCTAACAATACTATCCATTTTAAATGCACAGATAACTATGAAGACAAATACAACTAAAAATGAACTATCCCTTTACAAGAGAGCCAAACAGAGACAACAGACTAGCTAAAGAATTTTTAGGAGAAATACGCATGCATAGCTTGTTTAAAAATGAAAAAGAGAAGCAATAGAAATCAGAGAGAAAATATCTAAGCTTTAAAAAAATTAGATCCGTGAGACAAAGGAACTTAGAAAACCCATGGAACAAAGAACCTTAGAAAAAACCACGGTATGAAGAAAATTTGAAAACTGACACAAACAATATTTAAAAAACCATGGTATAAAGAAAATTTAAAAAATTACTATAGATCCCCAGCGCAGGCGAGGTGTCTAAAATTTAATTAAAATAGATAACTTACCAGTCCACAACATAGTAAAGAAAATGGGGCAAAAAGAAAAGAATTATGCACTAGAAAACAAAAGAAACACGTGGCCAAAACATGAGGCAACACATGGAGCTAATTAAAAAAATAGGGGCACGTGTCACCTTTCTAGAAAATTTCCACACAAATGAGCCCAAAGGATGTGAAGTCTACAATTGACAAAAACAAATTGCCTTTTGGGTTGAAGTGATAATGTGAAATCAAAGAAAATGACAAAAAAACTAATCAAATGATGACATTTGACAAAAATCTAATGATCGAAGAAAGACACTTGGAAAACTTTTTCCAAAATTTTAAGAGATGGCTTTGGGTGGACTTGAAGACCCTAAAAATATCTAAAATTAAAATATATATCAGGTCCAAACAACCAGTGAAATCAAAATATGGGTGTCAAAATCTCACTAACTAAGAAAAAACATATACCGACACCTTTGTGAAGGCTAAGCAGAGTCTGACAATCACGAAAACTAAGAAAATAATGACAATGTGAAAAAATGTACGTGGTGTCTTTCTATTAGTTCACACTTTGAAGTGTAACCTAAATGATCAAATTAAAAAATGAACATAAGTGGAGTCTTCTTAATGGCTCACTTTTCGCAATTCTGAAAAAGAATGACAAATGCAAAAATTGTGGCTTATTCTCATTGGATAACCACTATCATAATTAAAAAGACTGACAATTATGAAATGCAAAGAGACTTGGAGAAATTCTATTGGCTTGAATTTCGTAAGCGAAAGAAGAAGCTAAAAAAATATTGACACACCGAAGCTAGATGGAGTTTAATGATTGGCTCGTGCTTCAAAAAGACAAAAACAAATCAACAAAAAACCGACAATTCAAAGCTAGATGGAGCTTAATGATTGGCTCAAGCTTTGCAAAAATGAAAATATCTATTAAAATATCTGACACAACGATGCTACCTAGACTTATCTTATTGGTTGAATCTTTGCAACAACAGAACTTGCAAAAATAAAGTTTTTGATGTTGCAAAAAAGACTTAGAAGTACCAAACTAACTGGATCTAAAGAATTTTTTTGATGCACAACCAAAAATAGCTACAACAAAGTGATAAAAAGTGCAAAAACTTTAAAAAACTTAAAGACGAAAAATTCAACCTATAAAAGACCAAGAATAAGTCGTAGAAACATAGATCTATGCACATAAATGTACAAACAAGATCTAAACAACCAATTAACCAATATTTCAAATATATTTAGGAAAGAATTAGATTTTTTCACCTGATTAACTTGAAGTCAATTGTTGAATAACTATGGTTTTGTAGATCAGAAAATAAAATTCAAAATTATTCACTCCTACAAATCAAAAGCATCCAGATCAATCCTACACATGTAACATTCCCATTTTAATAATTTAGAACAAGGAATTTTTTTTTGCACGACGACATGTTCTCTGTTCTAAATACATAATTTAGAACACATATATCATAACAATCATTCTTATAACAGATAACCATATGCAGCTGTAATGACTTGGTGTACCACCGATCTATTCATTCCATGACTAGGTGAACTACCGATCTATTCATGTATAACTTTGAGCTTGAAGTTTTCTACTGAAAAATTCATGTTCATGGTTCTCTTACCCTATTCTAGGTTCTAAGTGCTCCGCCAAAGGAACCTATCTGAATAATTATTACCACTATTCATCGGCATCGTGATCCTTAGACTAGGTGACATAGGACAATGTAATCAACAACTTGTGATACTTTGAACGAAGATTTATAACATACTGTTCATAATACTTATTCGTTAATGACATATTCGTCAATTCATAACACACCCTTCACCCCACTCTATTGTTATATAGAACGCCTTATACTTGACCTCTCGTTAGTCTCCTTGCCCCAAGTTTTCACTCTAGATCAGGTTAGCATCATAGTTCATGTTATAAAGATGCTCTTAAAGACTAGGGGTAAGTTGACATACTGGGTCAACCGATGTTAACCCCATGTGTCAAGGTACCCTGAGTCTTAAAGGGCTGCTTCATAACATGACTATGGTCCTAACCAGTCCCAGAGGGAAATCTTGATCAAGTCTCGGTGTGTAAATCTTAACGATCAATGTAGAAGGGTGTTGCCTCATGTCATCTGCATTGTTGTATCATCGAGAAGATCTTAATCTTCTCGAAGGTACAACCTTGCAGTTGACATGCATCAACATCCTACAGAACAGCCTCAGAAATATGTACATACCTCCAAGAGTTGTATTTGGGTTACAGGTCCACATAATTAGGTAGCCTTCCCTAACCCCGAGTCCAAGACTCCTTAAGTTACCTTTTTGTAAATAGGGTTCAGTTTTACAAAAGGGTTTTAATTAGTTTAAGATTGTTTCCTAGTTGTCGGTTGGTACCTAGAAACCTTCAACCAACAAAACAGGCAACAACCACCCAAGTTTCTACATTTAGAAAATGACTAATCCAACAAAGGAAATGTAGCAACCTTATAGGCTGAAACATATTAGACTTAGCACCGCTAATTCTTAACGATCTATTACCATATATAACTTTTATAATTAATGCATTACGAGAGGGGAAAATTTTCTTCGTATTCTAGTTACATTTTAAGGCATAGTTCACTCTCAACGTTCCCTAAAAATGCAATGATCTTATTTACAATTTTTATTCACAATCATAAGTTATCAAGAATAACTAATAAAAAATGTAGTATTCAGCCATATAATTAGCTATGGCTTTCTTAAGAATTCATAAACATTCCATTGTATAGAATAATATGAATGCACACTCATTCATATAGATAATAAGAAGATCATCCCAACAAGGTAAGTTACACAACCCACGTAGGTAATATCTCACTATTTCATTCATTCATTCATTTCCAAACCTATGTAATTACAACTTATGCACTTCGGCATACTTTTAAGACAATAGCCTTAAAAAAAGAGGTAACTTTTTCTCCATAATACAATTTGGAAATCAAATCAGAATTCTTTATAAGAACCAAATTAGAATAGTCAATGCATCATATCGATGTTTCATCCGCCTTTACCAATTACGATGACCATCTGTAAAAATCGCTAAGCACAAAGTTAGTTCAACGAATTGAGCATGATAAGCAATAATCCTTAAAACAATTGCATTCCACTAATTGTTTCCATTAAAAAATCATGTTATAATGACATCAATTACTTCATACCTTCTATTTAAAGTGAAGCTAGTATAGGAGTCCTAGTACATTGTTAAAAAAATGGACGAAGGAATTACCTATTCTACTCGTCCTAAATTTAAATTATAATTGAATCCAACAATTACTTCACAATCCCAAATCATGATACACTCTAGGTTTTCTTTCTACCAATTACAATACAACTTTATATCATAACTCAAGTTTCGGCATAATTTCAACTTAATCTATTTCGGATGTTTTATCTTATTCAAGATAATAAGATGGGACAATCAGTATCTTAAGTACCTAACCATCGAAAAAACCGAGAACAAGTGTAAATCATGTTTTAATCAACTCTTATTTAAAAAATATACCATTTTAAGGTATACATCCAATAGGTTCATATACAAGCAATTTGAGCAAATAATGGATTACTCGCCACTTGCAAGCACACTTAACAAACTTCCCTTAACCTTATTATACTAATTTTCAATCAATGATAAGTATGCAAAACATTAGCTACATGATTACCTTTTTGCAAGAAGATAACAAACTGAGTTCTAAATCAAGATCTTAACACTGCTAATAAATGAAAGGAGTCTTCCAAGTTAAGATCTCACCACTTACTATTTCTTTCCACTTAATTTTAACAGTCCTGTCATCCCATAACCATACTATAGAGTTCCTTATAAAATTCTATAGAAGAGCACATTATCATTCAAAAAGAGAGTATAAACACTTTCATATTTTTGAAACCTTTTAACAATTTTCCTTTTCAACTCGTGAGGAAGAAAACAAAGAAAATCGAAACACTATTGTAATCAAGTTCGGAACTAATTAACTTCCAAGAAGTACTATACATTCTCTAGTCCAATCATGAGAAGGAGAAGACGAGTAATTCAAACACTTAGGTTCAACCAATAGCTCAGGTTAGGTAGAGCCACCTTAAGAGTTTTCCAATAGATCCCTACAGGATCTACAACTATACATTCAAAAAAATCCAATAACATTTTTTTAAAACATAAAACGTTATAAACGATCAAAACTCAGACTATAATCCTGGTCTAATAAAACAGTCTACATTTCATCCACTACTTGAACCATTTGAGTTTAAGGTCAAGTTAGGGTAACTTCCCATTACCCTCATTTGCCAATTGATCGAAAACTGAATCATTCTAACCATTGCACTGTTTGGTTGCTATTTTATTTCAAGACACCAAACCAAAAATGCATGTACAAAATTAATAATTGAATTCTAAATATAGATTCAACAATACCCAAAAGCCACACTATTCATACCATAGTAGTGAATAATGCATTATCAGTTAGAAATAAATAGATCTTTTAGTTGCATTTAAAACATTTCAACCCTAATTCCAACTTCAAAGGGCATGCAATAGCTGAACGTTGATAAAACTTGTCAACATTGAAGTCATTTTTAAAAAGAGTTTCCAACATCGTTTAAGGTAGCCAAAAGAAATAGATTTCACAATCATCTCAATGTAATATTAAAAAAATTCTTATCTCATGCAAAACATTAAACATAATTTCCATTAATGCTTTTCCAAGATTAACCACGAATTTTCCAAGGAAACAAAACTCATCCAAGTACTTTTCCTCTTGTGCATAACCATATTCCTAATACTCATGATTAATCACAAAAACAACAGCTAAACCATATACTACCTTACTCATAGTACCTGTAAACATAAGAACATTCAAACCCTTTCGAAATAAGAGGTACAGGCTTAAACCTCAAGCAACATTTCCAAATCACGCAACTAAAACAGTAAAGTTTCATAGAGTACACCAACAATCCATCCATGAAATTAGTTACTGTTTCCTCGAGACATGGACTCACATACGATCGAGTTCTTACGACGAAATAAACAATCGCTTGTTCTCATCATAACCGAGACAAGATGGAATTACCATGGTGTTTAAAACACAATCATTTAAAATGTTTCTTTCCATGGATCCAGCTTTCTAATCTAACAAATTAGTCGATAAGAATTTACAACACTTCCAAACGGATAATGAAGCAGGTTTCATTCAGACCCAAAATTCCATGTTCAACCGAGAACCCCAAATTTGCATAAAACCCATAATCATTGTTACCAGCCAATCCAAAAATACACATATATCATCAGAATAGAGTTGTTCTAATGAAAACATTTAAAGGAAAGCAAGATTTTAACAGTTAGGGCCTATCATGCCTGATAGTGTCGCTAAAATGTTGAAGAAGACCTCTGGATGTGCTTGCCCCTTCTCTTCTTCTTCCACGAAAGATTAAACAACAAAATATTGCTACCTCCATGCCTTATATATTCCCCACAACACAGAAGTAAATTTGAAACTTTCAAAATTGCCATGCAACGAAGAGTAAACTACTGGTTCGAAAAACCAGTGCTCATGCAGAGTGAAAAACAAAATGCATGAAAAACAAAACAACCAAGAAAAATTCCATTTGCATGCCTTCTAAAGTAGTATGAGCTCGAGATGTAACATTCCCATTTTAAAATATTAGAACAAGATTTTTTTTATTTTTTTATAAGTGCTTTCTAGTTCTAAATACATAATTTAGAAGTCACAGATCATAACAATCATTCTTATGAAAGATAACCATATGCAGTTGTAATGACTCGGTGTACCACCGATCTATTCATTCCATGACTCGGTGATCTACCGATCTATTCATGAGTATCATAGAGTTGGCGTTTTTATTTTAACACTACACTCTTGCAGCTTCTCTTCCTCATCTAGAATTTTAGAATGCTCTGTCTAAGGAACCTATCTCGAATAATTGTTACCATTATTCATCGGCATCTCATCCTCATACTAGGTGACATAGGACAATGCAATCGTAGCTTGCATATACTTTGGCCAAAGATTTGAAACATACTATTCATGTCTCATATTCCTTGATGGCATACTCATCAATCTGAATACTTCCTTCACCCCACTTCGATGTTAGATAGAATGTATTATACTTGACTTCCGCGCCCTGCCCCAAGTCATTCACTCAGAATGTTAATAACATGACACACGTTATAAGGATGCTCTTGAGGACTAGGATAGGCTGACATACTGGGTCAACCACAGTTAACCCTGTGTGTCACGGTACCCCAAATCTCCAAGGAAGCCTCATAACATGACCATGGTCCTAACCGGTTCCAGAGTAAAAACTTGTTCGAGTTTAAGGTGTAAATCTTAACGATCAATGCAAAGGGTGTCGCCATAAGTCACCTGCATTGTTGTATCCTCGAGAAGATCCTAATCTTCTCGAAGGTACAACCCTGCAGTTGACATGTGCCGACATCCTACAAAACCACCTCGGAAAGATTTACTTAACTTCAAGGTGTTACTTAATTTGAGTTGAAATTATATTTAAGACTCTCCTAACTGGGTAGTCTTTTCCCAACCCCTAGGTTCCACACCTTTGAGTTGCTTTACGCAATTAAGTTCAATTTCACAGAGAGAAGTTTAATAAGATTTGATATCTCGCCAAGGAGACCATTGGTTCCCAATAACCTTATTCTACATAATTGGGCAATAGCCCTAAGTCCTCTCATAAGGATGCTAACTAAACCCATATGGGTTTATATCAGCTCCCTAGACTGAAATATATCTTACTTATTGGTACAAGATATATTGATTTAAAACCATTAATTACGTTGCCTTGACTTAGATCAAGGGTAGGGAGTAATAGATTACTCTTCCCGTTTTCAGCTACCTATTAGGGTGGTAGTTTAATCTTAACTTCTCGAAAGGCAGTGGACTAATTTCCGGTTTAGCCTTATTCATAACATAAAAGAATTACTATTCATTCATGAAGTATTTGGTCACATAATTTTTACAAGACCTACTTAGAAAATCCAAATAACTCTATGGTATAAAATAATAAAAATGCACTTAAAATCAATCGAACCTAAGAAGATCAATCCATCAATTAAAAATGCAGCCACTAAAGTAACATTTTTCCCTTTTTCATTTATTTCCAAGCCATACATTTACAACTTATGCACTTTGGCACATTTGATACAATGATCAACATCGAAAGAATATCTTTCTTCCTATAATACAATTTGAGACAATCAAATTGAAATTCATCATTAAACCAATTTAAACAATCTGAGCATCATATCAGATCTGCGTGCTTTTACCACTTACGATGTCCATCTGCAAAAATTGCTAGCATAGGTCAGTTCAGTGAACTGAGCATGATAAACACTAATTCTTAAAAAAATTGCATTCTACCAATCAAGCTTCCATTAGACAACCTGTTTAAATGAAATCATTTCTTCAAATCCTTAAACTTGAATCAGGCTAATCATTTTTCTACAATTCTAATATGACTTTAACGCATGACTCATATTATAGCTGCCAGTTAAACCTAAATATATTTCAGATAATTCATGGTATATATTAGAGACTAAGAAGAACAAAATGAATCCAAACATCCATCCATCTGAAAATCAAGGACAACAATAATTCAACAAATTACTCCATTCAAGAATGAATTCCTATCAGTACGTGTATCCAACAGGTGAGTATTTAACAATTCAAGCAAAGGCAGATTATAACATCCAGCAAGCTCAACTGACGGGATTCCTTTATATTCATAGCCTTATTTCAATGATATTGACAAGTATACCAACTTCTACTAGCAATACTATTTTTATAAAAGTGGATAACCGTACAACTCAAACAGGATAGTAATATAACTGTTAATAAAGAAGAAGACTCCAGTCAAGAGTCAGTACTTACCAATTTCTCCTTAAAATTTTTAACAATCTATTCTTCTTATGTCCGTACCGTAGAATTCACATAAAGGTACAAAATAAGAGAGCACTCATAGTTTCTAGACAAGGAGAGAATATTTTCTTAATCCAACAGTTATATATCAACATATAATTCATAGCTTAGGAGAAAGAAACATAGGCATTCAGATCTCCATTCCAATCATGTTCAAGACTGTACCAACTTCCCAAGAGTAATGCATATACATCCAATCTTGAATTCAATAAGGAAGAAGAGAGAGCAAGAAAATCAACACCCATCCCTTCCAAATACAAACCTGATTTCCATCCATGCAGACCCAGGATTACCCATATGTTAATAAACATCAAAGTTCCTCAAAGCAAGATTTCTCTCGGTCAGGCTGTGTTCCCATTAACCAAGCAAGGTCGTAAAGAAAACAATAATTACATTAATATTTCATCACATACAAAATCTATAATCATAGACCATCCAAATCCTTTTCACAGAGATGCAGGTTTAAATATAACATACATCATACACATGCGACTAAATCAGTCGAGCTCAAAAGAAGGAACTACAGTTTCATCCCAATTCAATTATATAATCACCTGAAGCTATCAAGCAATAAAAGAGCTCTCGCGACCAAGAAATAATCAATAAACCAACCAAATTAGACTCAACAATTCTTTCCATGTCATTCTTCAAACATGAAATTACCCAACGCCATCGCCTGACATGGCACAGTTAGGAACTCATTACCTCAGTCGAACAAGAGACTAGGTAACATCATAAACAAGTAGAACCCATATACAAACACGAAAAAATTTCAACTGAGTCAAATCCATTTGTATACACAACAAACATTTCAACTGAGTTAGATCCATACGAATATACAACAAACATTTCAACTGAATCGAATCCATACGAATATACAACAAACATTTCAACTGAATCGAATCCATATGAATATACAGCAAGGACTTCAACAGAAGTCGAGCCAACATGCAAACACATCAAGGACTTCAACAGAAGTCGATTCACATGAGAACACTACAAGGACTTCTACAGAAGTCGTATCCAACAAGTATTCACAACAAAGGCTTCAACAGAAGTTGAAATCATATGAAAACATTGCAAGGACTTCAACGAAGTCGTATCCAACAAGTATTCACAACAAAGGCTTCAACAGAAGTTGAAATCATATGAAAACATTGCAAGGACTTCAACAGAAGTCGTATCCAACAAGTATTAAAAAAAGGCTTCAACAGAAGTCAAAATCATATGAAAACATTGTAAGGACTTCAACAAAAGTCATATCCAACAAGTATTCACAACAAAGACTTCAACAGAAGTCGAATCAAAATGTAAACACAGTAAGGACTTCAACAGAAGTCATGTTCATAAATAATCCAACAAACATTTCAACAGAGTCTACGCATAACCAGGGAGTCCTAATTCAATAAAAGAGGAAGAAAACCATTACAATGCTTCCAAAAACCAATCGTACAAAGAAATCATCTCGAATGTGAGTTGTTCTAATGAAAGAATTTGAAGGAAAGAAAGATTTTTTAAAATTTAGGGCCTATCATGTCCGATAGTGTCGCTTAAAAATTCAAGAAGACCTCCGAATGTGCTCGCTCCTTCTCTTCTTCTTCTATGATAGATTAAACAACAATAAATTGTTACCTTCATGCCTTATAAACTTTCTCCGATAGAGAAAGGAGCTAGAAATTCTTAAAGTTTCCATACAACACGAGTAGACAGTGGTTCGAAGAACTAGTGTTCAAGCAGAAAAAAAAATGGAGTGCATGAAAAACAAAACAACCAAACAATATTCCATCTGCATGCCTTCCCAAGCAATCTGGCTTGGCAACCAAAGTTCATTAATTGTATTAACTGCCATCCTCTCGCCTATTCTCCACTGCCACCGACCACCAAAATTGGTGATCGCCAAAAGAAAACAAACAACGATTCCCATACTTGGTGATACTGCCACGTCAGGTCACAATAGCCATTTGCAACCTTCGCCAAATCTGACAGCATCCCAAGTCCTTCAACGTTATCCACCTCATAAATTCCATGGAAACGATCACCCATGACTCGCGCCCCTTCATAGGTCCCACTCCATTCTTATCACTAGTTAAGATAGGTTAGATCATAGGGTAGATCATAGGGTTAAGACATTAGTCTTACATCCATAGCGCTAGAAGAAGTTAACTCTAGGAGCATTAAGCTTATAGTTTAGGGCTAGGTTAGATTTGTAATTATGTTAACCAATAAGTTATAGTTTAGGTTAGGATTATTAACCTTAACAAATCTAGTCTAGGTCTCTAAAGTAGGACCAATCAACGTTAGAGACAAATAGGGTAAAACATTCATGTAAAGGATTCTATCAGGAATAGCTAAATTAAGCTTACGGTAAAAACATGAACATCTTACCTGGCTTAAGGTCTAGGCCTTCTCGATGTTACGGTATTTGGAACCAAATTTCATTTAACATTATCAACTTGAGTTAAAATCCAGAATTGCTCATTCAACTCATTCAGACCTTGTAACTTTCGTAAGGTCAATAAATTTTGTTCATCCTGAATAAGCTTAAAACATCTCTTGGATCAATGCAACTGATCCAAGGTTGAGTCATAAAGATGGATAAATCCACAATTCATCCCAAATCAAATTGAACTCAGGTGCTAAAAATGAAAGAAATAAAAGAGTCCAAGCATATTTTGACTCAGTCAAAGATCTTCAAGAGTAAAGAAGATACAATCCATATCAAGCACAACTTCACAAATCAAAGGAACACATCTTTATACAGAAGAAATCATATATCAACACTTGAGTGCTCAGGAGGAAGTAACAACAGTTCAGGGTGTTACATGAACATATGCAAATTAATTGCATTAAATTTCTTTCTCCCTCCCATTTTCCATTGCCACTGACCGCCAAAGTTGGTGAACTCCAAATTAAAATAAACAAAAGTTTCCATTTTTAGAGATGTTGCCACGTAAGACCCCTATTACCAAATTAACCTCCGCTAACCCTTGCAGCACTCCATGTCCTTCATCCTTATCCATTCCTTAAATGCCATAGAAACCACAGCCCAAAACTTGCGACCCTCCTTAGGTTCCTTTTCATAGCATTAGTTTAGGATAGGTTAGTGACTTATGTTAGATCATAGGTAGATTTAGTCTTAATGCCATAGGATATAACATTAGTCACCCACCTTAGTATTAGGTTTAGATAACCCTTAGGAATATCAAGCACATAACTTAGGACTAGGTTAGATTAACTAACCTTGTAAAAATAGGTCATAGCTTAGGTTAAAAACTAATAACCTTACTGATTCTAGTTTAGGTCCACTAGATAGGAGTAATTAGTATACATAATTCAAATAGAATAAAACATTTCCGGATCAGATTCAAATTTTACATCAGGTAAATTAGTTGTAGATGGAAAACTTAAACATCTTACCCGGCTTAAGGTCTAGGTCCTTTCGATGCTAAGATGATGAAACCAGATTCCAATTGCAATGATCTATCGTGGGTTAACCTTCGAATCCAACAAAACTTTCCTCAACTGACATATTTTATATGTAAGAGGTTTAAAAGAACTTGTACATTCAAAGTTTAGTCGAATTAATAATTCACGAAATGTCAATATATAATTGTTCATCTTGAATATAATTAAAACATTTCTTGGATCAATGCAATCGATCCAAGGATGAGTCATATAGATAAATCCACAATCTTCCAGAAATCAGATTGTACTCATATGCAAGGGATGAAAGAAAAAGATTCCAAGCATATTCCGGTTCAATCAAAGATCTTAAGAGCAGAAAAGACATAACCAAATCAAGCATGAATTCCCAAAACCAAAAGAACATATCCTCATATGGGAAAATCACATATCAACACTTGAATGCAAATGATAAAGTAACAATAATTCAGTGTGTTACATGCTTCCCTCCTAAAAGAATCATCATCCCGATGATTACAAGCTTTATTTATCTTTTGGTCACTCAATTCTTTCACTTACTTATCAAATCAACTATTTCAAACTTAAATAGTTCCGTAAATCAGTATTGTGTTACCATTTATTCAACTCCGAATAAATGTTTACCCCAAAACTAGCTTACTTAAAGTCGTAAAAGATAAATTCACAATTTTTTTATCACCAATGATTCGATTTTGTTAAAAAAGAAAGGGAAAAACTATTTTCAAATCTTCTAGATTTTCCCAAGTTTCACTTTCTTCATTAAACTGGTCCCACTGACCTTACATTGTTGTATTTCATGATTTCTCAAATACAATCGGTGAGTTTCCGTGACTCGAGTGGGTTTAACCATGATTATTCCTGGGTCTTGGACCTACAAGGAATTCCAATTTAACACATGTGACAAATCTGAAATGTATTTCTTAAGCAAAGAAATATGGAAAACATCATGCATTCGTGACAAAATAGGTGGTAATGCTAATCAGTAAGCTATGGGATTGATTACTTCAACAATTTCAAAAGGTCCCACAAAATGAGGTGATAACTTGGAAGCCTTGCCAAAAGTTATAGAACTCTTTCTAGGTTTAACACGAAGAAAAACATTTTCACCAAGTTCAAATTTCTGGTCAACCCACTTTAAATCAGCATAACTCTTCGCCTATCTGCTGCTTCCTTCAATCGTTCACGAATCATTTTAACTTGTTGTTCCATTTTCGTAAGGATTTCAGGCCCAATTACCTCTCTATCCTCAATGCTATCCCAACTAACAGGGGTTCTGCATTTTCTTCCATAAAGTGCCTCGAAAGGTGCCATCTTAAGAGAAGAGTGATATGTATTATTGTATGCAAATTCAACTAATGGGAGATACTCTTCCCATTTATATTGTTGATCCATGCAATACATCCGTAACATATCTTCTAACACTTGATTTACTCTCTTATTCTATCCATCCGTTTCTCGGATGATATGTAGAACTGAAGTTTAGTTTAGTTCCAAGAGCTGCATTAAGCATTTGCCAAAATCTTGACGTCATTCTAGGATCCCTATCTAATATTATCAATTCAGGTACTCCATGTAATCTGAAAATTTCATGTACAAATATTTTAGCTAACACAGGAGAATCATCCTTTAGATTTCCAGCAATAAAATGAGCTACTTTCGTTAGTTTATCAACAACTACCAAAATAACATCATGTTTATTTCTTGACATAGGCAGCCCTTGTACAAAATCCATACTTATTACTTGCCATTTGTACTATGGTACGCTATGGGGATATAATAAACCAGCTGGGTGCATATGTTCTACCTTCACCCACTGACATTCAAGACAATGAGTCACAAAATTAACAACATCCTTTTTCATTCCTTTCTAGAAATATTGTTGTTTTAGATCGGCAAGCATTTTAGTAATACCCGGTGTCCAGAAAAGGGTGAATTATGAAATTCAGCTAACAATTTCTTTCTCAAATCATTAAGCAAAGGTATGTATACTCTATTTTCATAACGTAAGATTCCTTCATTATCAAAATGAAAACCTTTATACCTTTCATCTTTTGGATCTATAGCAAGCACTATTTTTACTTGCTGAAAGTATAAATCAGATTCCAATGCACTTTTCACTTCATCTTTAAACTAGGTTTTTAGTGTTATAAGAGCAGAAATGTGCTTCCTACGACTTAGAGCATCTGCTACTCTATTCTCTTTTCCTTTGATGTAACTTATATCAAAATCATATTGAGACAAAAACTCTAACCACCTTCACTGTCTTGCATTCAGATTAGGCTGAGTGAAAATATATTTCAGCCCAAGATGATCAGTTTTCAACTCAAAAGGTTTACCAAGTAAATAATGCCTCCAAACTTGAAGTGCATGTACTATGACAACAAGCTATAAATCACGTGGAACATAATTCAACTCATGTAACTTAATTTTTCTACTTTCATACGCTATGACATGATCATTTTGTAACAAAACACCTCCAAGGCCTTCCCCGATGCATCCGTTACAACAGTAAAGTCTCCATTAGGATCAGGTATAGCTAAAATAGGTGCTGAAGTCAACTGAATTTTTAAACTTTTAAAATCAGATTCACACTTATCATCCCAAGAAAATTTCTTATCCTTTTTCTATAATGAAGTTATCGGTGCAACCACTTTAGAAAAATCTTTAACAAATTTTCTATAATAACCAGCAAGGCCCATGAAGCTTCTTACTTCATGTACATTCTTTGGTGTAGGCCACTCGGTTATTGCCACTATTTTAGAAGGATCTACAACAATTCCTTCTTTACTTATAACATGACCCAAATAATGAACTTCGGTATCAAAGAAAGAACATTTGGATAACTTACCGTATAATCTTCTTTTTCTCAAGAATTTCCAAGACTACTTTCAAATGCTTATTATGCTCCTCGAAAATTTTAGAATATATGAGAATGTCATCTAAGAATACAAGCACAAACTTGTCCAAATATTATTGAAAGATATTATTCATTAAGTTCATAAAAGTTGCAGGTGCATTAGTTAATCCAAAGGGTAAAACCGTGAATTCATAATGTCCATACCTTGTTCGGAAAGTTGTTTTATGAATATCTTCATCTTTAATTCTTAATTGATAATACCCAAATTAAAGATCTATCTTGGAATATACCGATGTACCACACATCTGATCAAACAAATCATCGATTCTAGGAAGTGGATATCTATTTTTGACTATTGCTTTGTTTAACATCCGATAATCAATACACAACCTAAGTGTTCCATCTTTCTTTTTCACAAATATCACTGGTGCTCCCCAAGGTGAAATAATTGGTCTAATCAAACCTTTAGACAAAATTTCTTGCAATCGAGCCTTAATCTCAACTAATTCTGTGGTAGTCATTCGATAAGGTGCTTTAGAAATAGGCTCCATCCTTGGTTTGATTTCAATGGTGAAGTCAAATTCCCTTTTGGGTGGTAAACCCGGTAATTCTTTTGGAAATACGTCTCTAAAATTTTGTAACAATGGATATCATTTTATGAAATCACTGTCTTCTTCTCTGATTCAGATATTTTTACCGCATATAAGGTACAACCTTTATTTTTGGCCTTTTTAAGTTGCATAGCTGACAATTTCCTAACTAAAATTTCTCATTTTACACCTTGAATCTCTATTATTTTCTGCAGATCATCAATACATCTTATATGTTTTTCAAAGTAGTCCACTTTTGCTTTATGTTTAGCTAACCAATTAACACCAATGACAACGTCATAGGATCCCAAAGGTGCAACAAAGAGATAAACTTCAGTGGAAAAGTTAGGTAAGTCAAGGACTGCCCCAAAAAGACACATACTAACTGTATGAATAGAATTATTACCATAATGTACAGTCCATGATTTATCCATTTTTCCAGCTTTCCTTTTAAGTTTCAAGTGATTTTTATTAGAAATAAAACATTCAAGAGCTCATGTATCAAAAATAACAGCTTATATGTATGCTAAATAACTTACCAGGAACTTCTATAGGTGTCACTTGCTTTTCAACTTGCTTGTCTACTACTGTAGCATGTATCTTATGTTGTTGATTACGATCATCCTTCTTCAAAGGACATTGGTTTGTGTAATGATCTTTTCCAAAATTATAGAAGCCTCCTACAGGTCTCTTTTTAGGCTCAAAATTATTTCCATCCTTAAAATTGTCACGTTGGCCTCCATAGGACTTCTACCCATTATTATAATTCTTGGCAAAATTATTCCTTATATTTCCAGCAGGCTTGTTCGTTGTTGTTTTCTTATTATTATCAAATGAAAACTTATTTTTGTTACCAAAATTTTTCCATGGCCCCTTCTTGGGTGCAAGAGAAGCTGAAGAAGAGTTTGGAATCTTCTTCCGCACTTCCTCTTTATGAGTAGAAATAGCCTTTAATTTTTGTTCCTGCCTTATGGCTTTTTCAACAACCCCTTCCATAGTGGTTGGGCTATGAACATCAACCTCTCCTCCAATCACAGGATTCAGTTCCATGATAAATTTTTGTATTTTGAACTTCTCGTTAATTTGATACTATGGTACATACTTGAGGAGTTTCAGTAAACCACTCCTAGTACTCGATTCAGCTTAGCTTCCTTGAGCTAAGTTATGAAATTATATCATTTTATGATCATAGTAAAGTTGTGGCAACCAATGTTGCCTAAAATAACCTTTAAATTGATCCCAAGTGATGTTAGTTTCATCAATATTTAGCTCATCCCTATGGTTGTCCCACCATGAAGATGCTTCATGGGAAAGCTGATATGCTCCCCAAATAGCTTTGGTTTCCTCCGAGAAGTTTTTATCGCAAAGTACTTCTCCATTTTGCTTAGCAATTCTCAGCTCCATCTCCTAATGTGGTGCCATCAAATTTAGGTGGACTTATCCTTTTATATCATTAGTGAGTTCCACTACCAACCCGGCCTTTTTGTTTTCTCGGTTGGATAGGTACATTTAGATCGTTATTACCAACACCCGTATCGGCGTTGTCCTTAAGAGGTGGCTGATTTTTATTACCAACTTCTTATTCCTCTTCATTTCCCATCACTTGTTGTTTAAGTACAGCCAAATGATCTCTTGTGTCCAAAAGGGCAGCAAGGATCTCATCATGTTATTGGGTTGTTGCTGCTCCTTCTTTAGGTGGAGCATTATTCGCAACATTTCCCTTGTTCTCACCATTTTATGTTACAAGAAAATTCAGGTTTTCATCAAATTATGGACACAATAGGTCCAAGAGCTGTAAATTTTCAGCTCGATACAAGATGTAACATTCCCATTTTAATACTTTAAAACAAGGAATTTTTTTTTTGCATGATTAATGTTCTCTGTTCTAAATACATAATTTAGAACACACATATCATAACAATCATTCTTATAATAGATAACCATATGCAATTGTAATGACTCGGTGTACCACCGATCTATTCATTCCATGACTCGGTGAACTACCGATCTATTCATGTGTAACTTTGAGCTTGAAGTTTTCTACTGAACACTTCATGTTCATGGTTCTCTTACCCTATTTTGGGTTCTGAGTGCTCTACCCAAGGAACCTATCTGAATAATTGTTACCACTATTCATCGGCATCACGATCCTTAGACTAGGTGACATAGGACAACACAATCAGCAGCTTGTGATACTTTGGCCAAGATTTATAACATACTATTCCTATTACTTATTCCTTAACAAAATACTCATCAATCTCAGAATATGCCCTTCACCCCACTCTATTGTTATATAGAACGTCTTATACTAACCTCTGTCAGTCCCCTTGCCCCAAGTTTTCACTCTGGATCGGGTTAACATCATAGTTCACGTTATAAAGATGCTCTTAAAGACTAGGGGTAAGTTGACATACTGGGTCAACCGAAGTTAACCCCATGTGTCAAGGTACCCTGAGTCTCAAAGGGCTACCTCATAACCTGACTATGGTCCTAACTAGTCCCGAGAGAAATCTTGATCAAGTCTCAGGTGTGTAAATCTTAACGATCAATGCAGAAGGGTGTTGCCACATGTCATCTGCATTGTTGTATCCTTAAGAAGATCCTAATCTTCTCGAAGGTACAACCTTGTAGTTGACGTGTGTCAACATCCTACAAAATAGCCTCGGAAAGATGTACATACCTCCAAGAATTTACTTACGTTAAGTTGTATTTGGGTTACAGGTCCACATAATTAGGTAGCCTTCCCTAACCTTGAGTCCAACACTCCTTAAGTTACCTTTTTGTAAATAGGGTTCAGTTTTACAAAAGGGTTTTAATTAGTTTAAGATTGTTTCTGGTTGTGGGTTGGTACCCAAAACCCTTTAACCAACAAAATAGGAAACAACCACCTAATTTTATTCATTTAGAAAATGACTAATCCAACAAAGGAAATGTAACAACCTTACAGGCTGAAACATATTAGACTTAGCACCATTAAGTCTTAACGATTTATTACCATATATAACTTTTATAATTAATGCATTACGAGAGGGGAAAATTTTCTTCCTATTCTAGTTACATTTTAGGGCATAGTTCACTCTCAACGTTCCCTAAAAATGTAGTGATCTTATTTACAATTTTTAATCACAATCATAAGTTATAAAGAATCACTAATAAAAAATGTAGTATTCAGCCATATAATTAGCTATGGCTTTCTTAAGAATTCATCAAGATTCCATTGTATAGAATAATATGAATGCACACTCATTCATATAGATAATAAGAAGATCATCCCAACAAAGTAAGTTACACAACCCACATAGGTAATATCTCACTATTTCATTCATTCATTCATTTCCAAACCTATACAATTACAACTTATGCACTTCAGCATACTTTAAGACAATAGCCTTCAACAAAAGAGGTAACTTTCTTCCATAATACAATTTGGAAATCAAATCAAAATTCTTTATAAGAACCAAATTAGAATAGTCAATGCATCATATCGATGTTGTCTACCTTTACCACTTACGATGACCATCTACAAAAATTGCTAGCATGGGTCAGTTCAATGAACTGAGCATGATAAGCACTAATCCTTAAAACAATTACATTCCACTAATTGTTTCCATTAAACAATCCTGTTATAATGACATCAATTACTTCATACCTTCTATTTAAAGTGAAGCCAGTATAAGAGTCCTAGTACATTGTTAAAAACAAAATGGATAGAAGGAATAACCTATTCTTCCTGTCCTAAATTTAAAGTATAATTGAATCCAACAATTACTTCACAATCCCAAATCATGATACACTCTAGGTTTTCTTTCTACCAATTACAATACAACTTTATACCATAACTCAAGTTACAGGCATAATTTCAACTTAATCTATTTCGGATGATTCATCTTATTCAAGAAAATAAGAAGGGAAATCTATATCTTAAGTACCTAACCATCCGAAAAAATTAAAAAAGTGTAAATCATGTTTTAATCAACTCTTATTTAAAAACTAAACCATTTTAAGGTATACATCCAATAGGTTCATATACAAGCAATTTGAGCAAAGAATGGATTACTACCACTTGCAAGTCCACCTAACAAACTGCCCTTAACCTTATTATACTAATTTTCAATCAATGATAAGTATGCAAAACATTAGCTACAGGATTACCTTTTTACAAGAAGATAACAAACTGAGTTCTAAAACAAGATCTTAACACTGCTAATAAATGAAAGGAGTCTTCCAAGTTAAGATCTCACCACTTACTATTTCTTTCCACTTAATTTTAATAGTCCTGTCATCCCATAACCATACTGTTGAGTTCCTTATAGAATTCTAAAGAAGAGCACATTATCATTCCAAAAGAGAGTATAAACACTTTCATATTTTTGAAACCCTTTAACAATTTTCCTTTTCAACTTAGAGGAAGAAAACAGAGAAAATCAAAACACTATTGTAATCGAGTTCAGAACTACATTAACTTCCAAGAAGTAATATACATTCTCTAGTCCAATCAAGGAAGGAGAAGACAAGTAATTCAAACACTTAAGTTCAACCAATAGCTCAGGTCAGGTAGAGCCACCTTAAGAGTTTTCCAATAGATCCCTACGGGATCTACAACTATACATTCAACAAAAGCCAATAACATTTTTTTAAAACATAAAATGTTATAAATGATCAAAACTCAGACTATAATCCTGATCCAATAAAACAGTCTACATTTCATCAACTACTCGAACCATTTGAGTTTAAGGTCAAGTTAGGGTAACTTCCCATTACCCTCATTTTCCAAATAATCGAAAACTGAATCATTCTAACCATTACACTGTTTGGTTGCTATTTTATTTCAAGACACAAAACAAAAATGCATATACAGTATTAATAATCATATTCTAAATACAGATTCAACAATACCCAAAAGCCATACTATTCATATCATAGTAATGAATTATGCATTATCAGTCCAGAATAAAATAGATCTTTTAGTTGCATTTAAAACATTTCAACCCTAATTCCAACTTCAAAGGGCATGCAATAGCTGAATGTTGATAAAACTTGTCGACATTGAAGTCGTTTTTAAAAAGAGTTTCCAACATCGTTTAACGTGGCCAAAAGAAATAGATTTCACAATCATCTCAAGGTAACATTAAACACAGTCTTATCTAAACCAAAACATTAAACATAATTTCCCATTAATGCTTTTCCAAGATTAACCATGAATTTTCCAGGGAAACAGAGCTCATCCAAGTACATTTCCTCTTGTGCATAACCGTGTTCCTAATACTCATGATTAATCACAAAAACAATAGTTAAACCATATACTGCCTTACTCATAGTACCTGCAAACATAAGAACATTCAAACCCTTTCGAAATAAGAGGTACATGCTTAAACCTCAAGCAAAATTTCCAAATCATGCAAACTAAAACAGTAAAGTTTCACAGAGTACACCAACAATCCATCCACGAAATCAATTACCTGTTTCCTTGAACATGGACCTGTTACAGTCAGAGTTCTTACGGCGAAGCAAACAATCAGTTGTTCCAATCATAACCGAGACAAGTAAGGAATTACCATGGTGTTTAAAACACGTAATCATTTAAAATGTTTCTTTCCATGGAGCCAGTTTCTAATCTAACAAATCAGTCAGATAAGAATTTACAACACTTCCAAACGGATAGCAAAACTCCAAGTTTAATCCACAACAAGGGAACAAATAATAATGAAGCAGGTTTCATTCAGACCCAAAATTCCATGTTCAACCCAGAACCCCAAATTTACATAAAACCCATAATCATTGTTACCAGCCAAGCCAAAAATGCACATATATCATCAGAACAGAGTTGTTCTAATGAAAACATTTAAAGGAAAGAAAGATTTTAATAGTTAGGGCCTATCATGCCTGATAGTGTCACTAAAAAGTCAAAGAAGACCTCTGGATGCACTCGCCCCTTCTCTTCTTCTTCCATGAAATATTAAATAACAAAATATTGCTACCTCCATGCCTTATATATTCCCCACAACACAAGTAAATTTGAAACTTTCAAAATTGCCATGCAACGAAGAGTAAACTGCTGGTTCGAAAACCAGTGCTCATGCAAGAGAAAAAATAGAATGCATGAAAAACAAAACAACCAAGCAAAATTCCATTTGCATGCCTTCCAAAGCAATCCGAGCTCGAGAACCTATGCAAATTAATTGCATTAAATTTCTTTCTCCCACCCGTTTTTCCATTGCCACCGACCACCAAAGTTGGTGAACTCCAAATTAAAATAAACAATATTTTCCATTTTTAGAGATCCTTCCATGTAAGACCTCTCTTACCAAATTAACCTCCGCTAACCCTGGCAGCACTCCCTATCCTTCATCCTTATCCATTTCCTTAAATACCATAGAAACCACCACCCAAAACTTGCGACCCTCCTTAGGTTCCTTTTCATAGCATTAGTTTAGGATAGGTTAGTGACTTAGGTTAGATCATAGGTAGATTTGGTCTTAATGCCATAGGATATAACATTAGTCACCCACCTTAGTATTAGGTTTAGATAACCCTTAGGAATATCAAGCACATAAATTAGGACTAGGTTAGATTAACTAACCTTGTAACAATAGGTCATAGCTTAGGTTAAAAACTAATAACCTTACTGATTCTAGTTTAGGTCCACTAGATAGGATTAATCATTATACATAATTCAAACATAATAAAATATTCCCGAATCATATTCATATTTTACATCAAGTAAATTAGCTTTAGATGGAAAACTTACACATCTTACCTAGCTTAAGGTCCAGGTCCTTTTTGATGCTAAGATGACTGAAACCAGATTCCGATTGCAATGATCTGCCAGGATTAACCTCCAGAATCCAACAAAACTTTCCTCAATGGACATATTTTATATGCAGGAGGTTTAAAAGAACTTGTACATTCAAAGTTCAGTCAGACTTAATAATTCACGAAATGTCAATACATAATTGTTCATCCCGAATATAATTAAAACATTCCTTGGATCAATGCAACTGATCCAAGGATGAGTCATAGAGGTAGATAAATCCACAATCTTCCAGAAATCAGATTGCACTCATATGTGAGGGATGAAAGAAAAAGAGTCCAAGCATATTCTCGGTTCAATCAAAGATCTTAAGAGTAGAAAAGACAACCAAATCAAGCATGACTTCCCAAAACCAAAAGAACATATCCTCATATGGGAAAATCACATATCAACACTTGAATGCAAAGGAGAAAGTAACAACAATTCAAGGTGTTACATTCCCATTTTAATACTTTAGAAAAAGGAAATTTTTTTTTTTTTCCCGATTAATGTTCTCTGTTCTAAATACATAATTTAGAACACACATATCATAACAATCATTCTTATAACATATAACCATATGCAGCTGTAATGACTTGGTGTACCACTGATCTATTCATTCCATGACTCGGTGAACTACCGATCTATTCATGTGTAACTTTGAGCTTGAATTTTTCTACTTGAACACTTCATGTTCATGGTTCTCTTACCCTATTCTAGGTTCTGATTGCTCTACCTAAGGAACCTATCTGAATAATTGTTACCACTATTCATTGGCATCATGATCCTTAGACTAGGAGACATAGGACAACACAATCGTGATTACGATACTTTGGCCAAAGATTTATAACATATTGTTTGTATTACTTATTCCTTGATGGCATACTCGTCAATCTGGAATACGCTCTTCACCCCATTCTATTGTTATATAGAACATCTTATACTGACCTCTGTCGGTCCCCTTGCCCCAAGTTTTCACTCTAGTTCATGTTAACATCATAGTTCACATTATAAAGACGCTCTTAAAGACTAGGGTAAGTTGACATCTTTGGATCAACCGAAGTTAACCCTATGTGTCAAGGTACCCTGAGTCTCAAAGGGCTGCCTCATAACCTAAATGTGGTCCTAACCAGTCCCAAAGAGAAATCTTGATCAAGTCTTAGGTGTGTAAATCTTAACAATCAATGCAGAAGGGTGTTGCCTCATGTCTACATTGTTGTATCCTTGAGAAGATCCTAATCTTCTCAAAGGTACAACCTTGCAGTTGATGTGTGTCAACATCCTACAAAACAACCTCGAAAATATGTACATACCTCCAAGAATTTACTTACGTTAAGTTGTATTTGGGTTACAGGTCCACATAATTAGGTAGCCTTCCCTAACCCCAAGTCCAACACTCCTTAAGTTACCTTTTGTAAATAGGGTTCAGTTTTACAAAAGGGTTTTAATTAGTTTAAGATTGTTTCCTAGTTGTTGGTTGGTACCTAACAACCTTTTAACCAACAAAATAGGGCAACAACCACCTAAGTTTCTTCATTTAGAAAATGACTAATCCAACAAAGGAAATGTAACAACCTTACAGGCTAAAACATATTAGACTTAACACCGTTAAGTCTTAACGATTTATTACCATAAGTAACTTTTATAATTAATGCATTACGAGAGGGGAAAATTTTCTTCCTATTCTAGTTACATTTTAGGGCATAGTTCACTATCAACGTTCCCTAAAAATGCAGTGATCTTATTTACAATTTTTGATCACAATCATAAGTTATCAAGAATCACTAATAAAAAAATGTAGTATTCAACCATATAATTAGCTATGGCTTTCTTAAGAATTCCATTGTATAGAATAATATGAATGCACACTCATTCATATAGATAATAAGAAGATCATCCCAACAAAGTAAGTTACACAACTCACATAGGTAATATCTCACTATTTCATTCATTCATTTATTTCCAAACCCATACAATTACAACTTATGCACTTCGACATACTTTAAGACAACAACCTTCAACAAAAGAGGTAACGTTCTTCCATAATAAAATTTGGAAATCAAATCAGAATTCTTTATAAGAACCAGATTAGAAAAGTAAATGCATCATATAAGATGTTGTCTTCCTTTACCACTTACAATGACCATCTACAAAAATTGCTAGCACGGGTCAGTTCAATGAACTGAGCATGATAAGCACTAATCCTTAAAACAATTGCATTCCACTAATTGTTTCCATTAAACAATCTGTTATAATGAAATATATTACTTCATACCTTCTATTTAAAGTGGATCCAGATAAGCGTCCTAGTACATTGTTATAAACAAAATGGATAGAAGGAATAACCTATTCTTCCTATCCTGAATTTATAATATAATTGAATCCAACCATTGCGTCACAATCCCAAATCATGATACACACTAGGTCTTCTTTCTACCAATTACAATACGACTTTATACCATAACTCAAGTTACAGGTCATAATTTCAACTTAATCTATTTCAGATGATTCATCTTATACAAGAAAATAAGAAGGGACAATCTGTATCTTAAGTACCTAACCATCCGAAAACCGAGAACAATGTAAATCATGTTTTAATCAACTCTTATTTAAAAACTAAACCATTTTAAGGTATACATCCAACAGGTTCATATACAAGAAATTTTAGCAAAGAATGGATTACTGCCACTTGCAAGTCCACCTAACAAATTGCCTTAACCTTATTATACTAATTTTCAATCAATGATAAGTATGAAAAACATTAGCTACTGGATTACCTTTTTGCAAGAAGATAACAAACTGAGTTCTAAAACAAGATCTTAACACTGTTATGAAACGAAAGGAGTCTTCCAAGTTAAGATCTCACCACTTAATATGTCTTTCCACTTAATTTTAACAGTCCTGTCATCCCATAACCATACTTTTGAGTTCCTTATAGAATTATAAAGAAGAGCACACTATCATTCCAAAAGAGAGTATAAACACTTTCATATTTTTGAAACCCTTTAACAATTTTCCTTTTCAACTCAAAGGAAGAAAACAGAGAAAATTAGAACACTATTGTAATCAAGTTTAGAGCTACATTAACTTCCAAGAAGTAATATACATTCTCTAGTTGAATCAAAGAAGGAGAAGACTAGTAATTCATACACTTAAGTTCAACCGATAGCTCGAGTCACATAGAGCCACCTTAAGAGTTTGCCAATAGATCCCTACAGGATCTACAACTATACATTCAACAAAAGCCAATAACATTTTTTTAACATAAAATGTTATAAACGATCAAAACTCAAACTATAATCCTCGTCTAATAAAACAGTCTACATTTCATCCACTAATCAAACCATTTGAGTTTAAAGTCAAGCTAGGATAGCTTCCCATTATCCTCATTTGCCAATTGATCGAAAACTGAATCATTCTAACCATTGCACTATTTGGTTGCTATTTTATTTCAAGACACCAAACCAAAAATGCATGTACAAAATTAATAATTGAATTCTAAATACGATTCAACAATACCCAAAAGCCACACTATTCATACCATAGTAGTGAATAATGCATTATCAGTCTAGAAATAAATAGATCTTTCAGTTGTATTTAAAACATTTCAACCCTAATTCCAACTTCAAAAGGGCATGCAATAGCTAAACATTGATAAAACTTGTCGACATTGAAGTCATTTTTAAAAAGAGTTTCCAACATCGTTTAATGCGGCCAAAAGAAATAGATTTCACAATCATCTCAAGGTAACATTAAACACAGTCTTATCTCACCCAAAACATTAAACATAATTTCCCATTAATGATTTTCCAAGAGTAACCACGAATTTTCCAGGGAGCAGAGCTCATCTAAGTAAATTTCCTCCTGTGCATAACCGTGTTCCTAATACTCATGATTAATCATAAAAACAATAGTTAAACCATATCTTGCCTTACTCACAAAAGATGTCTCGCAAACATAAGAACATTCAAACCTTTTCGAAATAAGAGGTATAGGCTTAAAGGTCTCAAGTAGCATTTCCAAGTCACGCAACTAAAACAAAGAAAGTTAGCACCTCGTTTTGTGGGACCTTTTGAAATTATTGAAGTAATCAATCCCGTAGCTTACCGATTAAAATTACCACCTGCTTTAATCTCTCACTCGATACCATGTTAGGTAAATAAAAAGAAGATATAATTAACAAATTATAGATCCACATAATAAATTACCAAATATTATAGATTATGATATGTAGTTAACTATAGATTTAGATGTTTATATATTACAGACTACAAAATATAATAAGAAGAGCTGAAAGTAAATAACACTAAAGTAAATGAGATAGAGAACACATAATTTATAGTGGGGAAACCCAAAGGAAAACCCCACTTTGAAATAAATTAATTCATGTATTAAGAATTTCACAATCACTTTTACCCAACACTTCCGCTGCTCTCCTCGGTCTCACGAAAAATTGTGGAAAATTTTCTCACAATTTTACAATATATTGATCACAATGGTCATATTGTCATGATATCAATTCCACGAGGGATCACCCTATATATATAGGATGGATGAACCGGCCGCACTATTTCTCTCTAAAATTGTGGAAGATTGACATAATAAAGTTTAATAAAAAAACTTTAAAATAACAGGGGCGTGAAGTGGTGGTCCACCTAAATAGTATCCCTACTTGACATTATTACCCAAACAAAATTTTTATGAACAAATGTTAAGAAGGTAAATTGGTTTCAAACCTTAGTTATAACCCTTCCTCTAGAGCTATATGAAATAAATGCATGGTATGATCTCCAAATGAAGTATATAATAAAATGTGATGCCTAAGGGTTGTAGAGGATTATGTAGGGATCCTTTTGGTGGTGATTTTATGTTCCGGATGTTTCAAAAGATAGAGAAATATCATTTTTATGGAGACTTGCGCTTCGGGCTAAGATGGAAGTTTCATGATGCAAAACCTATTTTTATAGAAATATTGGGAGGTATGATAGATGACCATGAAATTTTTATACAAATTATGTCAAGAAACTTTGAGGCATGGGTCCTCCAAGTCACCCTACTATTGTTGGCCTTAAGGGCTAAAACATAGTCTTGTGATTTGAGATGAGTTTGGTTGAAATGCATGATGGAGCAGTTGTTTTTAGCATGGATAGTTTGTAGTGACATGGTATTATGTGTTAAATCCCTTGGTATGATCTAGAGTGATGGTTTTTGGGTCAAGCCCTAATGGCCTAATCAACCCTATTAGGCTTCTCAAGAAGAGGTATTTTGAAATAGGTGTGCTTGGTTGATATTATTCATATAACATAGGTTTATGAGGGCTTTAGAATGTTGGCATAGATTCTAGTGAAGTTTTCCTAGTGGTTTCGGTTTCTAAAACTGACTTTGGAGGTAATGGAGCATGTTTTTCTCAATACTAGTTCTTAAGTCCAAATTGGCATTTTTGAATTGTTTCAGAGATTGAAGTGGTTGTGAGGATGAGGATATGAGTGATCTATAGAAGGTGAGATAAAATGTTAGAGTGGTTAAGAACATAACTAAGGATAGGTTTGAAGGGTTGAAAAGAGAGAGAAGCAGATGTTCAAGGTCATTAGACCTAATCAACAAGAGAAGGGGCATAGTTGAGCAAAGTAGGAGAATATCTTGTTTGAGAGGGTTTGTATGCATGGATCTGAATTTGTGATTACAATCTATTATGGGAGAAATAATAATTAAGTTATCTTATTTTTTAGGTGGTTAGTTGAGTGCTTAGTCATCTTAGGGGGTGGTATCCTCCTTGTATAGTGTGGGTTATACTAAATAGGTGTGGGAGCTCCTTGTGAAGTGGGTGCTTCAATAAAAAAATATCGTGTGATTAGTAATATTCATGAAAGTATTTTGAATTGAGTAATAAATTAAAAGGTTTCAGTGGGTTTTATTCCCTTTATGGTTTCCTACTTACATATGGTGTTCATGTGCTCTTTGTTATGTTTCATGTACTTATGATTGTATTTTTCACACATATTAATCTTATAATTGCATATGTATGTTAAATGGTTGTCTTGGATGATGTTGTAAGCTTTGAAAAATGAATTGAATTTTTTTCAATACTAATTCACCCCCTCTCGAGTATTTTTGCTTTAAACAATTGACATCGAGTGAGGTTATTCTGAAGAAAGTGTAACCACTTGAAGGAGATCTTTGAAGCACATGTATGACAAGTTATTCAGTTCAAGATAAAGCTACTCCTCTAGTCTGAATGAGATCATGCTTAAAAACCTTGGTTTTTGATATATGGTATTCAATCTATGATGTTTTCACCAAGTATTCAATTGTTATAGCTGATGAAAATATTAGTGATGATGACAAATTTGACCTTGAAGTAGGTTCCCTGAAGGAGAAAATACAAGAATTGATGATGACATATGAGATGATGTTACGTGTTCTTAATATATGTGTACCTAAAGAAGATGATGAAGATGTTTATGTTGACCTAGAAGTAGATTTTGAGGATGTTATAAACATGATTAAACCTCTAAAGGAAAAATAATTTATCCAAGAGATGATAAGATATAAGAAGAAAATCAGTATGTTTGAGATAAGAATGAGTGAATTTGATGTGTAAAGCAAAGGTGTTGAAACTATAAGAGATAGAAATCATATGCGGTTTAACAAGCTAAGAAGGACATGGAATTCTTAAGATGTTATGAATACAAAGATCCATCATTTCATCAAGGAAGTTAGGTGTTTGTGTTATATTAATATTCATTCTTATTCAAATAATGTGAACATGGGTCTCATGGATAAGAAGAAAAAAAACCCATTAATATAGTTTAATGTAGTAAGGGTATAAGTTCTAGAAGACATATATCATCCTTTGTATATTATCTTAGAAGGCTTCATCAAAGTAAAGTTTACACATTTGATAGATAGGTATATATATATGCGTAGCTTGAAGGTCTATGAAGGAGCTGGTATAGGTATAAAATGTTTGGATATATAGGATCAAAATTGAAGGATTGAAGGCATGAAAACATCAAGAATTTTGAAGATCATTCCAGGTACATTATTACTTATTGCTAAGAAAAGTGTGTCCTAATGAAGGTGAGCATGAAATGTCAAGTTTTTGAGCATAAAATATGAGCTCACAAGGTCTATCATAGGGTAACAAGGTCCAAATTCATTTGGTAAGAATGTGGAAGTGTTATTTTTGATTCAACATCATGAAATTATATATGATCTGTATATGATGTTAGGAGTCAATTTCAAGTTTTTTATTTCATGAAGAAATCAAAGATTGTAGTAGTATGATATATTGCTACATGAGTTGCTAACTTATGTTGAACCCTATAGCATTGGTTTTGGTTGTCATTGATGTCAAATGAAATTTATAGAAAATGAGGATTTAAATTTCATGCGAGATAGGTGTTTGTCAATGGCATTTAAAGGTTTCACGCTCATTCATTGAGCTTTTAGGATGGTCTCAAAGTGTTATAGGCTTGGCTAGTGTGGTTAATGTCCACTAAAGGTATGGATGTGGTTGGTATGATTGGATCAGGTATTCTACAAGTCATAAGTGTTGGTTCCAACATGTGCAAGAACTTTATAGTGAGCTTTAAGTCAAATTTTGAAAGTCTCTGTTGAAATAGGCCCATTTAGGCCTAGTTCTAGAGCCTAATAAGGTGTATGGGCAAAAATCAGGTTATGCAAAGACTAGGTAAGAATGGGAGGAGCCTATGAATATTTCCTAAGGAATGTATGGGTATTCACAATGATTATTTTAGCCCCTGGAGGAAAAATTCAAATGTTCACAAAAACTACCTTTGAGGACTAATAGTGAATACTGAGGTAAATGAGATAGGTATGAGTTGTAAAAGAAAATTTATGGAAAAAAATCTATGGAGTGTGTATAGGGGTGTGTTTTAGTGCTTCATGTCAAGTTTCATCAAGTTTTGAAGAAGTTTGTGGAAGTTATGTAAGTTTTTCTAAAATTGGTTTCTTAAGGAATGCAAATTGAACACACTTTGTCTTCTTATCATTTAAGGAAAATTATGTAGCCTCTATCAAATAAATAATAGAAGGAACTATTAAAGATAATTTAAATCCTAAGCTTTTGAAAAAAATTTGAGGGTCAAGGTGGAAGAACAAGAAATTTCTCATCATTTTTCCAACCATATTTCTCTCTCTCAAGCATATTCTGAATTGATGGAGGAAAAAGTGGTTTGTTTAGCTCAAAATATTATTTCTAATCTTTTTAAAAAGTTTTTAGGGTTGATTAGTGTTGGATCCAATTTATTGAGGTATTTAGTATCGAATCTTTCTTACAAGTTCTT
The DNA here is from genome assembly GCA_018340775.1 of Taxus wallichiana var. yunnanensis. NCBI lineage: Eukaryota > Viridiplantae > Streptophyta > Pinopsida > Cupressales > Taxaceae > Taxus > Taxus wallichiana. The sequence continues at coordinate 97,676,993 of CM031242.1, forward strand.
TTAGGTTCTACAAGTTGTACATATTAGTCATGTTGTGAGACATGACAATCTCAAGTATGTCATTGAACCAAATGTCGATATTAAAAAGGGTGTAGACTCCTTATACATTTTCATATTGAAGAATATAATCTCAATATTTCTCTAATACATTATAATTGTGCCATAGACCTTCATGGTTCTAACACTGCCTCCTAGGATCTCTCTTCATGTATGAAGACTAAGTTGCAAAGACTGGTCTAAATGGTGTTTACAAATAAAATGCTTGATTTCAAAACTTTTGGAGTGGTATAATGGTCTACATATCCTCTCACATGTCTTCAAAAAGCTTAGAACAAGTCATAAGTTCAATTTGAAATGTGTAAATATAATTCTTGGTCATTGTATATGTATATGATTGTGCGAAGGACAAATGTTCATCCGAGGTGGAAACTTGATCTCAAGAGAGATGTTTGATGTTCAAATGAGGTTTTAGAACTCTAAATGATCCCTCCAAGCTCCACAATGCATCACTTTAGAACCAAAGTCAACTTCTCATTCATTCAATGTCATTTTCATTGTTTTATCTACACCGTGCACTACAAAATCAAGTTGTAGGAAGTGTTTTTATTGTTGCAAAGTGAGAGACAGAGAATGTAAAAGTTTCCCAATGCCTACACAGGTCTCTTAGAGTTGGAAGTTTTTAAATTCTTCAATAAATGATTGATAAATTAAATTTTTATCCCTCTAAGGAAAGCACGAGTTGAAGAAACCCTCTGGCTAGGGTTTGAGCTAGAAACATCTTCAAATCTCAAGTTTTAACCGGTGAAAATGTGTGATATTTTAAACATACCTCTATCTAAGGGTCGTATAATGGATTTTCAAGTATTTTTACAAATTATGTTATATCCTCTCTATTATTCATAATAGTTTTCTCGAGATAGGGTTTCAACTCATTTTAAAGTATTGCAAGTGAATCTTATGCATTTTATCCACATCAAAGATATCAAACTTTATGTAAATCTCCATAATGCTAAAAAGGTGGCTCAAATAAACCATGTTTTATCTTGAATGAGATTGAAAATGTTGAAAGTATGTGAAAAAAGTGTGGATGATAACCGGTCTCCCTATTCCTTAGTTGAACTGTTTGAATGAATGTTAAATTCCTCTTGAGGATACTAAACAAGGTAAGATAAAGCCTCTTCGTCCCTATTTCAATTGAAGAAACCAATACTCCATGTATTGGTAGTCTCTCGAAGGATGTATGTTTACTTGAAAATTGTAGTTTAAGTTTCAAAAGAACACATAAGTGCTCGAACATAATGTGAAGGTTACACTTAAAAGTAATGGAAAGTCTAATTTGAATACTAAGTACCTTAGGAGCTGATGTAGTTGTTAAACATGCAAGTGACACTTTTCCAAAGGTCTTGAACCTACCTCAAAGAAATGAACTCACTAAGGAAACTTTATAGAAGTTACAAAGGAGTGTCGATGTCTGTCGGTGTGTTAGGGTAGATGAGAAGTATTCATTCCTCATCATGTATGGAGTATATTTAAACTATGAAAATGTCTTGTCAATTAGAAGTTAGGATTTCAAGTCGGTGACTTAAAAGACCTCTTAACTTTCTTTGTATGTGAAAATTACAAATAAAATGTAGATATGCCAAAAGGTAAAAGGAGTTACATTTAGTAAGGTTATTCTTTCTTGCCTAAGCCATAAGAGACAAAAAGGTGAAGATACTTGTTTTTTTGAAAAAGTGAAGAGTCGGGGATGTGAAATGGTTTTGAGTACAAAAGACATTTTTGTGAAGGAAAATGTAGTTAATGGTGTAAAAGTGTAGAGTCGAGTATGAGACCGAGCTAAGAAAGGTAGTGAGATGTGTACATGTTGGAACATGGAGTTGTTGATAGAGTAAGAGATGAGTGTATTAGAATGAATTGAAATATATTATGTGATGAACATATGTCAATGAATTGAGAGGTTGATAGAGTGAAAATTACATAGTCTTGAGCTACAAATAAGGAAAAAATAGTGAATGTATTGAAGAAATTATGATATTGAAATTGGAATGAGAGAATTGGTGAGCTGATATAGGGTCACAATTTGTTGTCTAGAAAAAAATTAAAGTGTGTGATCAAAATTGATGTAAACACTAAGTTATAGCTCAACACAATAAGAAATTAGTAGCTTTCTTGCAAGTTGTAGCTTAATATGAAGCAATAGCTCAACATAATTGTAACCATTGTGAGTATACTCCTTTGGTTTAGTGGGTTTTCTCCCAATTTGGGTTTCCCACTTAAAAATCCTTTTCTCTCTCTCTTGTATATGCCTCTTGTTATATGTGTTTGGTGTTATTGCAGTATGATACAAGGATTAAGAATATGATTGAAGTTGAATTATCATATAAAAGTGAACCGACATTGACTCACCCCTTAAAGGTAAGTGATCCATCCCTTAAAGGTTTTATACATTATATATAGTACTTCAAATGTACTTGTGTAGAGTTATTTTTAAGGTGAAAAAAGTAACATGAGTAAAAATATTATGACCTCCAAGTCAAAGAAAAAGAAAGATGTGACAGAATATCTCTAAGACAAACTTGAAGTCTTGATAAGGTTATTTGGAGATTGAATTTTTTTTAGAACTAATACAAAATGTATAGGACAATGACATCAATGTTAACGGGTTGAAGACTAGTTTTAAGATGTTTGGAGACTATTTTTGTTTGAAACCTTATTGGTGATCCATTCGGAGTTGATGGTATAGTGCTCTCACACCTATGGTTACTACAATTTTGTGCATGAGAATTCATGACAAGGATGACTTCCTCTCATAATGAAAAATGAGGACTAACAATTATTTGAAGAGTTTATGCATCATGATAAGTGATATAAGAAGATACATCAGGTGACCAAGGATCAAGAAGGTTTTTTTCATAATGAATATCTCTATGAGTAAGGTAAAGCTAATGGAGTTGAGTATGAGTTATAATATGGTTTGATAGATTCATGATTTATGCATCGGGATATGACTTTGATGTGCATGATAAATTGTGACAAGGATGACTACCTCTCAAAATGAAAAATCAAGACTAGTAGTTATTTGAAGAGTTTGTACATCATGATAAGTGATATAAGAAGATGCATCAGGTGACCAAGGATTAATAAGGTATGTTTTGGATTTTGAAGAGATCTATGAGTAGGTTAAAGGAAATGCGGTTGAGTATGAGTTGCAGTATGGTTTGATAGATTCATGATTTGTGCATCAAGATATGAATTTCATCAAAATAGAGTTCTTGGACTTAGGGAGGATTCTCTTTGCTTTTTTTTCGAGGATATGTTAAGTTCTGAAATTAAGTTGAATGTTCATTCCTCTATGATTACTACTTAGAGTTAGATGACCATAACTATAAATTCATTAATGGTTTGATGGTCTGATTTTGGATTATGGAATCCTAATGGAGTGCCTTAAGACATTGTATAGTTCTCGTATCAAGTCAATCGACTTAAAGAGAAAGTTTTGAGGACTAGTTAATGAGTGGTGATCAAAAGCGAGTTTAGTTAAGGATTCAAGACAATATATTAGAGTTTCTTGAGTAGGATTCAAAGTTACAAGTAGATGATTAAACATGGAAACATAGTGAAGAAGGTCTCTAGGGTACATATTACTCCTAAGAATGTCATATACAATGAAATTTGGGAATGAAAGGGTTTTTTTGTCTTTATCATAAGTGATAAGTTGATTTGAAGAAAGCATTAAGAGGTAGGTTGATTATCCGAATATGGCATATGTAGGTCGGTGATATATTGAAATTTTTTTGTCTTGTAGATACAATCATGAGCGTTTGAAATATCTCAAGATAGTTGTGTGGTGTCTATTAACTCTTAAGGACATGAAATAGTTGTTAAATAGCTATTATAAATTCATGATGAACTCATATAGATATGTGATTCAAGAGCAATGTTCAAGGGTATAAATATCATTATCCAAAATAAGCCCCCGCTTATTTTGGCTAACTTTCCTTCATTCTTTCCTTCTTTTTCCTCGTTGATTTTTTTTTAATTTTAAGGGACTCAAAATTTCGGGCATGGATTCATTAGATAGATAATTTTCTCACCTTTCCGAAAGGTAAAATTTTCCTCCTAACTCCTTGTATTTTACAAGCTATGGCTCGGAATATTTTTGGGGAAATTTTCCACAGGAAGGCCCGCAACCAATAGGATGATGACACGTGTCATGGCGGAGCAATGGGTATCGAGGAAGTTAGAATTTTGACGCTTTGGTCAATTTACGCAAAGGAAGATTTTGGCCCAAAGCCCGCATGAGAGATGAGAAGGTGCCATGTGGCGGCGGGAGGTCGAGTGGTGGGATAACTTCAGGTTTTTGGCGAAGGGATCAAAGGTGTCAAAGGGGAAAATCCAAGTGAAAGCCCCTTGAGAAATAAAATGCTACCACGTGTCCTATCGAGGGTGGGGGTTGGAGCGGTGGAGGGATCTTGGAATTTTATCCAAAGTGACCGACAACGCAAAGGTAAAAATGAAGTGAAAACCCACTAAGGAGCCGAGATGGTGACACGTGTCCCAGTGGCAAGGGTGTGGAATAATTTTAGCAAATTTTCCAAATTCAAAAAAGGGGTAAAATGACTGTTTGAGCCCATGGAGAAACCAGAGCATGCCACGTGTTAGTGGAGGTCAAGCCGGCAAAGATTTTTGGGGATTTTTTCCCAAAATTGAAAAAGGGGAAAAAATTCAAATTTTGGCCCGCAAACCCATTTTTGTCCTAATTTTGCTAGTTTTTCCCTAAATATTCAGAGGTCCATATCTTTTGAATAAGAGATTAGTTTTTCTTGTTTTTTGTGTCATTGGAAATCTATTGAAATTATCTACACAATAGTATATTCAATTTCAATTTTTGGTGGAGTTTCATGGGAGAAAAATGAAGAAATTCCTCTGGCACGGGAAAAAACACAAGAACGCTCTCAACCACCAAAATTAATGGAGTTTAACTTTTGTTCTTACTCTGCGAAGAAAAATACATGGGGATTTGAGTTTTTTATCAAGCCCATATTTTTGTAATTAAATTTAATACTCTGTCGATGGTTGAATGTGGATTTTGGAAATCTTACAATCTCTGCTTGATTTTCTTGGTTTTATATGCTATAGGGGTTGTTTTTTTTCAAAGGGTTGAATGTTTTGTTTCTTGCAGACTCCCCTCTTCCCCTTGGCACATGAATTTGAGGAGTTTTAAACCTTCCATGGAACCTGTGACATGTTTTTTCCTTTCTGCTAGTGTAATGCATTGTATCAAATTTGGGAATGGTAATGCATGTTTTGTGAATGATCTCTTTCAATCCTCTCATGCGTTTATTATTGTTTTCTGGTCTTTCATTACATTTTGGAAATCTGTGCATGCTTGGTGTTACATCTCTATGATTTGTGTTTATTTTCAAGATAGAAGTTCATCACTCCTTTGGTGTATCACCATTTTTACTTAGTTTTATTTCCTTTTTACATCTTTTATCTCTATCTCCTTGGAATTTAGAGTAGGATTTAGTATTAAACCTCTGTAAATTCATGCATACACCTAAACAGAGGAGTAAGAACCAGCTTCAATCTAGATATTTTTCTCACCTTACAAGGTCCCACACCTTGGAGAAAACTCAATATTGCGCAAGAATCACACTAAATGACCCAATTACAACTACGAGATCTGAAGGTCATTTAGGGGGTGCTTTGAATTTTCACGAACAATTTTGGCATGCCCAGTGGGACCTTAGAGGTATTCCACTTTATATTTTGTAGGTTGATGTGTTCCTGTGAAGATTTCAGCCTTTGGAGGCAATTACAAACACATTTTGCAACTCCATCTGGTCAATAACTCATTCTCTAAGTTGCAGACATGTTTTCCATTCATTCTTCTTTCCATCTCTTCCATCTTCTTTCATTCCATGAAGTTGTGCAATCATGACTTCATTTCCCCCATGGAATTTGCATTCACAACAACAACAATATATTCCACCTCCAACATGTTTCTCAAATCCTCCAGATCAGTATTTTGATCATATTCAAAACCAGTATGCATACCCATATGAGCAATGCCAAAATTAGTTTGGATATGAAGCACATCAAGCACAAGGGTATGCAGATTGTGAGGGCAGTCATGAAGAAAATGCAGATCTACTAGAGAAGATACAAAATATGGAGGTAAGCATGGAGCAATTCAGGGCTCAAGCACAAATGAAAGCATTTGGAATCAATTGTGGAGCACTTTTTCCATGGGTGGGACCTTTTCCAAGGCATTACAACCCTCAAGAGAAACTTGACTTCATTGTTACAACACTGCCATTGCTTGCAAAGTGGACTGAAGGAATAGAGGTGTATGAGAGGAGTATTCAACAACCTTGTCAATAGGTAAGCACACCATCTCATGCCTTTTCTTTCCCTCTTTCCCAATCTGTTTTATCTCAGCAGTGTCAAGTTTTAAACTCTCCATTTGCTGTCCCAAAAGTTGATTCCATTTCTCCATCCCTTGGTCTTCCACCCCATCTCAATTCTTCTATCTTTTTTTCTTCCAAACAGACATTCCCTCCAAAGAAACAAGATTTTCTACCTCCTCCAACACCACAAAAAATTACAAAATCAATTGAGTCACAACCCACCCCTCCTCTTGCATTCCCAAATCCATGTTGGGAAGATAAAAATCAGAATGCCAGTCAAGGAAAACAGCAGCAAGAAGAAGAGCCAAACAAGGATGAAAAGATCAAAATTTTGTTGAACTTGGCTCTCAAATTCAGGATTACAAAAATCCCCTTGATGGTGAAGCCAAAAGAGGAAGTTGGAGTTGAAGCAACAGTGGTGGTTGAGGCTGAGTTTGCAGCAGAAGAAGAACAAGAACAAGAGGAAAAGAATCAGTAGTTTTTTGGTGATGAGTTGGGTGTCCATGTTGGCACTTTGCCCAAAGAAAATGCTGATCCAATTTGCACTACAAAATCAGTCATTGTGGAGGAAGAAAAACCAGCTCCAAACCCCATTGAAGAGGAGCAAATGGAAGAGATTAAATCATGTTTGAAGCCATTGGATGAAGGAAGCATTATTGATGAATTTTTGCTTTCATTTGAAGGGGCTGATTTGATTAATGAAACCATTATGGAGGTGAACAAAACAGGTCCAAATTATGAGAAAAAGGCACAAGAATTTCCATGTTTCTCTCCCACTTCATCTCTCCAAAAATATTATTTCTTGGATGAATTCGAATTGGCAAGTTGCATGTTTGAAAATGAAGTTGCACATGGTGAAGAAAATGCAGATTTCAAGGTCACCATGCAAGAGGGAAAAGCTTTGTTGCAGTGGGACAACGAAGAGTTTGATGGTTTATCAGACTTAGAGGAATGTCTTGAGGAGGATCCAGCTGAAATTACAACATTATCTTCTCCACCATTCATTCTCCAACATCAAGAGCCTACTGCCACAAAGGAGAACATTCAAAAATAGTAGCCTGTGTTTTGTGACAGCTCATTGGAACCAAGATTGGAAGGTATTAATCTTCCATGTTCTTCATTGGAGGAAGAAGGAAAATAGTAGGAGAACTTCATCATTTCTTCCACATCATCCACCCAAGAAGGTCCACAAGAAGACTCCATTTTTGGAGTTGAAAATCAGAGCTATGGGCATATCAAACAGATCATACCTTGCCCAATAAGGTATTTGGCTTCATTGGAGCCAAAGGAGAAGCCACAACCAGTCATGCTTGCTTCTAAGCATGAGGATGAGCTACAAAGTACCAAGGATCAGCTGCCATACCTCTTCAATCCAAATGCAGAGCAACTAAAAGAGGTATCTAACTTGTTTTCAGTTGACACCTTGCTGATATGGGTAGAAGACCAACTTCTTGTTGATTTTCCACTCATCCTAATAGCCATGATCAGCTCCAAATCAATTGCATGGCTGCCCATTTTGAAGAAAGGAAGCTATTTTGCACAACCAGTTGTTGGGTTTGTTTAGCCCATCTTTGCTTCCAGTTAGAGTAGAATAGGTAGGTTTTCTTTCAGCAGAAGAAGTGCTTGTGCACACTCTGCATATCCCACTTGGGGTATGTATGATTTTCAGTTTTGTACATAGTTTTTGTGGTGCTAGTTTTGCTCTTGCACAGTTCATTTCAGTGGCATTTTGGTGAAGATCAGCTCCAAGTTCAGTGGGTTTCCAAGTGGCTCAGAGGTCGATTTTCATAGTTCAGATGAGAATTTATTATCGATTGAATCCATTCCCAATGGATACTTAAAAGGCCATTGATCATTCATCTAGTAGGTAGATGACCCCTGAGAGTCACCAAATTGTTATCCAAAATGAGCCCCCTGCTTATTTTGGATAACTTACCTTCATTCTTCCCTTCCTTGTGATTCAACTTCAATTTTCACACATTTCAAGCACTCAAGGGTTTCTAGAAATGGCTCCATCAGATAGGATTTTTCTTCCCTTTCCAGAAAGGTAAAATTTTCCTCCTAACTCCAAATATTTTGAAAGTTATGACTTGGCAGGTTTTTTTGGGGAAAATTTCCCTAGGCAGACCCACGACCAATGAAATGGTGCCATGTGGTGGTGGAGGTTGGGGTAGCGGAGAAAAGTTGGAGAGTTTTCCAAATTTAAAAAAGGGGTAAAGCATTGTTTGAGCCCATGGAGCAACCGAGAGCGTGCCACGTGTCAATGGAGGTCGAGCCGGTGGAGCTTTTTGGGGATTTTTTCCCAAAATTGAAAAAGGGGGAAAAATTCAAATTTCGGCCCGCGAACCCATTTTTGCCCTAATTTTGCCAGTTTTTCCCTAAATCTTTAGAGGGCCATATCTTTTGGACTAGAGATTAGTTTTCTTTATTTTTGTGTCATTGGAAATCTATTGAAATTATCTACACAATAGTCTATTCAATTTTGATTTTTGGTGGAGTTTTATGGGATAAAAATGAAGAAATTCCTCCGGCATGGGAAAAACATAGGAACACTCCCAACCACCAAAATTAATGGAGTTTGACTTATCTTATTGTTCTGCAAAGAAAAATACATGGGGATTTGAGTTTATTTATTGAGCCCATCAATTTGTAATCAAATTTAATACTCTTATCGGTGGTTGAATGCAGATTATGAAAATCTTACAATCTCCCACTTGATTTTCTTGGTTTTATATGCTATAGGGGTCATTTTTCAAAGGTTTGAACGTTTTTGTTTCTTGCAGACTCCCCTCTTCCCCTTAGCACATGAATTTGAGGAGTTTCAAACCTTCTATGGAACCTGTGACATGTTTTTTCCTTTCTACCAGTGTAATGCATTGTATCGATTTGGGAAATGGTAATGCATGTTTTGCTAATGATCCCCCAAACCTCTCATGTGTTTATTATTGTTTTCTGGTCTTTCATTGCATTCTGGCAATCTGTGCATGCTTGGTGTTACATTTCTATTATTTGTGTTTATTTACAAGCTAGAATTTCATCACTCCTTTGGTGTATCACCATTTTTACTTAGTTTTATTTCCTTTTTGCATCCTTTATTTCTGTCTCCTTGGAATTTAGAGTAGGATTTAGTATTAAACCTCTGCAAATTCATGCATACACCTAAATAGAGGAGTAAGAACCAAATTCAATATCGAGAGTTTTATCACCTTGCAAGGTCCCACACCTTGGACAAATCTCAATGTTGTGCGAATCACACTAAATAACCCAATTACGAACCGCAGATCGAAGGTCATTTAGGGGGTCTTTGTAGATTTGTACTAACAATACCTTGAATTTTTTTACACTTGTTAGTTGATGAGTTATGTTTAAGGGTATGAATATGATCACATGGTTTGAAGGGTTCTAGCTCACATGTTGTGAAGGTTTGTGAGTCTCTATTTATTGTGCTAAGTTATGAATATGCTTGAAGTCACATTTAGTCTATAAGATATGTTACATTAGGTACATAGGTGTATGAGGGTACATGGCTTGTGATGGTCTCATTCCATGAAGACAAAGAAATGCTTGAAACCTAAAATATGGGCCTAAAAAAGTTTTTGAATGAATCCATGTAGCTATAAGAAGCCCTAGAAATATGGTCAATTTGATTTTATCCCATCATGAAGAAAAAATATGTTAACTATATGAAGTTCAGATTAGGGTCTCTGAGTATAAAGTCTTAGCATGAATGGTTTTACTTAAGATATGTAAAAATTAAGCTAAAGGTAGAGTTCACTATATTCATGACATTTGTGTAGATTTTTTTGTAATTTGAGTATGTATGTTCATCTATTGTTTGAGCTCACTCATTTGATAAAGTCAAAGGATTATTTTGTCTTGATTGGTTGAGAATGCTTATAAGATGTTTAAGAAGCTCTGTAGCTCAAAAAAATAAGGCACAAGTCAAGGGTAGTTTATCACAATGCTTATCTTGTTTAAAAAGCTGTTGTAAATGTAAGGTTAATCACATGGGCAAATCAATCCTAAAAAAATTTAGAAGTCAATACAAAATTAAGAAGGTGTGCATGAGTATGTGAAGTTTATAAGACATGGGGGCTGAGAATAACTTAATCAAAGCTGAGAAAATTCAAGGTGGAAATTGAATCGGGGGAGCTATGTAAGATAGAAACATGACCATAGAGCATCAACATTAGTTGTTGTCAAAGTATGTGTAAACTAAGTAAAGCAAGTAAGTAAGTCAATATCCATTATTATCATAATGTGTTGTTAAGTTGTTTTTCATGTCAATATTTTCATAGTTCCTTTTTCATAGATTTCAAAGGGGAGAGTAAACTTAGAAACATGAATAAGAGTTATTATAGGTGTTTGTGTGTATGGTTACTATCAATGTTTCGAAGGTGGTTACTATCAATGAAAAATGGGGAGAATTTCGGTACCGTGTCTAGTTTTTTTCATTGATTTCAAGCAGCACATTGATGTAAAATGGTGTTAAGGTGTTTTAGGTGTCATTCATGTTCAATCTTGAAGGTTAATTGGTAGTGTACAATCTTGTAGACATGTCATGGTGTCTAGGCATGGTTTTAGGCATTATAAAGCTAGTATGTGTACTCAAAATGTTATATGAGGTCTTCATGAGGTTAAGAAATGTCAATATGATGTGTCAAAGGTGTTAATGGGCCTGTAAGAAGTTAACATGGGTATTTCATGATAATTATGTGTTGGTTCAAGTCATTTTAGGCCTATTCCTAGACCTAGTGCATGGTGTATGGCATGAAAACATGAGAAATGGAGTAGGGAATACTTTTTGGAACATGAAAAGAGTATGTTGAGGTTTCATATCATGTTTAATATGATTATGAAGTCATATCTCAGCTAATTAATCAATATTTAAGGTCCTTGAGAAGCAAGAAATTGAAGATAAGGTTAGAAACCACAGGTAAGTCATGGTGGCTGGAGTGATTCGAAGCGTGAAGGTAAAATAATACTTTGTACAATTAAAGGAGGTCATCATAGTGCTCTGGGTAAAATTTCATCTCAAGGCATTGAAGAAAAAACAAGAAAATTGGTTTTTGGTCAAACCAAGCTCTTAGAGAGAAAAATCCATCTTGATATGTGAAGTTCATTTTCTCACCCACACGTGTGATATTTTCATGGAAACCTAAGGCTTTCAAATATTTTTTTACATGGATTCTATAATATTTTTCAAAAACAATGTATAAGTTTGGTTTTCAAACTTTTATGAATGAATGTTAAGAAGGTACATTGGTTTCAAACCCTAGTTAAACCCTTCCTCTAGAGTGATATGGAAAAAATGCGTTGTACGGTATCCAAATTAAGTAGAAAATAAAATTTTATGACTCAGGGCTGTAGAGGATTCTCTAGGTATCCTTTTGCGGTGATTTCATATTCCAACTATTTCTACAAGGTAGATAAAATTCCTTGTTTTATGGAGACTTACATTTGTAGGGACGAGATGGAAGTTTCATTATAAAAAAATATTGTTCCAAAAATATTGGGATGTGTGTTGGATGACAATGAAAATTTTCATATAGATTTTGTGGAGAAAATTTGAGTTACATTTTGTCCAAGTCACCCTACCACTTTTGGTATAAGGTTTAAAACCTAGTCTTGTGATTTGAGATGAGTTTGGTTGAAATGCATAATGGAGCAGTTGTTTTTGAGAATGGATAGCTGGTAGTTACCTAGTATTATGTGTTAAATCCCTTGGTATTATATGAATTTATTGTTTTTGGGTCAATACCTAATGGCCTAATCAGCTCTCTTAGCCTTCTCAAGAAGAGGTATGTTGAAACAAGTGTGCTTAGTTGATATTCCCCATATGAAATAGGTTTGTGAGTGCTTGAGCATGTTGGAAGGGATGCTAGTGAATTTTTAATAGTGTTTTTAGTGTTTGAAAGTGAATTTGGAGGTGATGGATCATGTTTCTCTCAATACTGGTTCTTAATTCCAAATTGGCAATTTTGACTTGTTTTAGAGATTGAATTGGTTGTGATGATGAGGATATGAGCAAGATAGAGAAGAGGTTAGAGGGGTAAAGGAAAATTCTAAGGAGAGGTATGAAGGGATGAGAAAGATAGAGAAGAATATTTTTAAGGTCATTAGACCTAATCAACAAGAGAAGGGGACAATTTGAGTGAATAAGAAGAAGAGGTTGTTTGAGATGGTTTGGTGTACATGGAGTTGAATTAGTGATCGCAATCTATTTTAGGAGCAACAATACTTAAGTGATACTATTTTTCAAGTGGATAGGTGGGTTCTTAGTCATCTTAGAGGGTGGTGGCCTCCTTATATAGTGGGTGTTATACTAAATAGGGGTGGGTGCTCCTTGTGAAGTGGTTGCTTCACTAAAAAATATTGTGTGATGAGTAATATCCTTGAAATTATTTTTAATTGAGTAAAATATTCAAAAGTTTCATTGATTTTTCTTCCCCTTGAGGGTTTCTTACTTACATATAGTGTTCATGAATTCTCTATTTTGTTTCATGTACTTATGATTGGATATTTCACACCTAATAAGATCATAATTGCATATGTATGTTGTATGGTTGTTTTGGATGATGTTGTAAGCTTTGGAAAATGACTTAAATTTTTTTCTAAGACTAATTCTTGACCCCAACTATATCTTTGTTCTTATAACAAAAGTATCCTACTAAAAATAAGAATGGTCTTCCCAATTACAAATCTATGAATCAAACAAAAAATCAAATGAAAAATCAATATGCACATTACGAGGTCATAATTAATATTTTCATCAAAATCATAGCATATGAAACTTAGTTTAAAATTAATCTAGGGAAATATAATAGTGGGTTTATAAATATTGAAATTTTAAACATTAATTTACCTGCAATCTTGATCAATAACCATATCATATAAGGTTCAAATGTATATTTCTTTAGCAAAAACAAGTCTTTGACTTCTCACTTGGGTAATCTCCTTATTACTCCAAAAATTTTCTCCCTTCTTGTGTATGAGGAGGTTCCCATTATTGAATGAAAAATATCCTAATTTTATTTATTGTTATGGTGGTGGTAAAATAGGCCAATGATCACAGAGGAAAACGTCATTGAACCCATGACAAAGTGCTTGTATGGGGTACAAGGGATGAATTTACAATGATGAGGGGTAAAGGAGAGAAATTAGGAAAATGAAGGTTATCACTGTGAGTAAGAAATAACAAAGATCACACCCAATAATTGGATTAGTTCAACATTAAATCAAAGGAAAGAAATAATGTAATTCATTAGTTATAGTAAGAAAGTAAAGAAAAACAATTATTTAGATTCATCAATCAAGGATGCAAAGTTCCTTCTTGATCACTATACTTGTAAAGTGAAAAGAAAGAGAGTAGAGGAACACATGAGAAATGAAAATAGAATAAATGTAGCTTTTATTTCTTGTTTTAGTGATACAAATCTCAACATCCAAATCACAATCCAAAATTTCTACTAAGAACTAAATTTTTAGGATCCTTGGAATGGAGAAGCCATTCCAATTTATAGCATTGTGAATTGCCTCTTCATCTACCCCCACATGAATTTTTACATTCTTATTCCACTTGTGACTTTCCATATTCTTAGGAAGTGAGTGAATAAGTCCCCTTTTTATAAATCAAAAGGGAATTTTACAATGCAACTTTAGAAATCCATTTAAGTAAATAAGACAAATTACATGATTTCTTATAATGGAGAATTAGAAAGGGAGAGAGAGAGGAGAAATAATGAGGAAGGGAGAGAAGAAATTATCAAAGAGTGAATGAAGATGAATCCACCCCTCAATGTAGATCATCAAATGGTTTGAAGATGAAATTTTGATCCATGATGACCTTCTGCAACACAGTGATGTTCTACCAATGAAGATTGGTTCTTTGAAAACTTTTCCCCTCGAGACCTCACTAGAATGATGCACCTTTGTAGCATATTTTAATTTCATTAAAAGGAAAGGTGATGAACCTTTGATCATTGAATACAATGAATGTTGATTTACCTCACTTTAACAAACATTCAAACCTTTGAAACACTGCAATACCTCCCAAAATTCCAAGTTCTTGATGTAACTTGAGACCATTTCCTACACAATTCAACCTAATGATCCGGGGCCTTGGGAAAAGAAGTCATCCATATGAGATGAGGTGAAGAGAAATCTGATCATGTGATGAGTGAAGGTGATATATTTTATGGAACATTCTTCAAGATTTTGATCAACCCATCCGGAAAGTGAGAAGCACACTGAGATCCAAACATACTATTGCAACCAAAATTGAGGACCAAGAGGGATTCTCTTCTGTTTGAGACATAATGCACTTTCCACCCTTTTGAAAGCATGATTTTTTCCTCTACAAAAAGGTTTAAATTAGTGAGGAATGGAGGATGAAAAACCATGACCATTTTGAGCATTTTCCAAAACTTACTATTTTTAGTAAGTTCTTCCTAGGTGACTAGTTTTGGCAATTTCACCGAATTGTCACTTTTGAGCACTTTTCCTCTTAGAATGAACTGAGTGTCTTGAATCCATTCATCCTTCAGACCTAATAATATTATTAATTTATTGAATGGGAATTACTAAAAATATACATTGGCCATGGGGTGTCGAGATCGGGCCAAAAAGGTCTCCAAAAATTCTACTTCTCACTAGGATGCTTTGCTCCAATTTTCAAGGGTTTTTCTCATCCAGATATTCATGAAATGAAAAATTGAAATTTAAAGTCTATGTTTTATTCATCTGAATAGGGTAAAATTTAGAAAAATAACAATCCTTCATAACTCCAATCCTACCCATTTTCATGGGGCAAGAAAGTGCTCATTGGAAAGCTAATTTTTTGGATCTCATGCTTTGATTTTTAGCTCATTTGGCTCGCTGCAACTCGTATATCTGAGGGGAAGTTTTCCATGGATGAAAGTTTCAGATGAATGTAAAAATGGATGAGGGAATTAATTAGGTCATGAAAACACTCATTCCAAAGGCTTTCATGTAGGAAGCTTTAGATTCAAATCTTGTGGAGATCGAAGCAAGGGTTTGTGAGGTATGAGAAAAAGAGTGATTTGAGCATGAGGGTGTCTATTTATTCATGGAAGAATCACCTTCAGAAATGGAGGAAATAAATTTTGAAAATAAGACCAAAATATGGCTAAGTATTTTAAATATCATCCCTTAACTTAGGTTAGGAAAACCCACCCTTGACCCACCTTTGGCACTTCTTTCTTAACCCGGGTTGAGGGTGAGTTAGGGGTTACTAAATGGGTTCGGGAGAAGCTCTCATGTCCCTTACCACATTTGGTTAAGGGGAATGAGGTGAAAATGTGCATCATCATGGTGAAAATTCACCAAGAGTGGGGGTTACCATCATGAGAAGAGGGGGCAAGGGGGGCTTGGTAGAAGAGTGAGGTGAGTGTAAAGATGAGATTTTTTGCAAAATTTTACATGAGCTTGGAAAAAGGAGCAAGTGTGAGGTTTTAAGTGACTAGAGAGGGATCCTCACCTTGGTGGTGCAATTTTTTTCACCTCATGCAATTTTTCACCAGGTGAAAAGGTGTGGTAGGGCCTTCATGTGTGCCATGGGTCATGCTCAACATGGAGGGGGGCAAATGACTTGTGAGTGCATAACACTCACCTAACCAACCAAGTGAGCTTTTAAGTGATGCAAGATCCAAAACACATCTCCTCTCCTTGGTGGCACAATTTTTTTCAACTCATTCACCTTTTAACCAAGTGAAAAGGTGTAAAATTTCATCATGGGTGTGAAAATGTTCCATGTCCACTTTTGGAAGCCCGCCTTCACCAACATCTACTATAAATAGACATCGGAGAGTGATTTTTTCCCCGGGAGCTTCCCTGAGAGTTACCTAGGAAAACCTTATATTATTTTGAATCCAAAATGTATATAAGATCATTCCCACAAATTTCAAGAGCCAATTATTCCTGTAATTTTAAATTTACCCCCTTTTTATTATGCTCAAGCTTGTGCGCCGATGAAAGGGCCACCAAAAAAGTATGATGATGAAAATGATAACCAACACATTTTGAGTGAAAAGGGAATTTAATATGTCACATTTTGATTTTAATCAGGCCTCAAATCTCCATATAACTCTTGTAATTCTCATTTGAATCCCCACTGGGATCGGGGATCTTCATCCAAAACTGTCGAGCCAATATCTCAAAATCCAGATGGTAGAATCTCCCAAAACCTTTTAATGTGAAGTAGGAATTATTATATTTCCATGAGTATTTTTGCACTTCAAAAATATCTCAAGGCTCATGAACCATTTAAACAAGCCCACTATCTTTTTTACTACTTTCATTTCCTTACCATGCCTTAAGTAAGTAGCCCGTGTTACAAAAAATTGTTCCTAAACCTGATTTACTTTTCCATGCAAAATTCCTAAAATACCTATTTTATGATCTCATAGCTCTAAAAAACTTCTTGGATGCATTGGATCTTCTTTATTCATTCCTAGAGGGTGTTCACTAGGTGTAAAAATCCTAAAATAGGCCTTTTGGGGCCTCCGAAGCACTTGTCTTTTCTTAGATCCCAATATATTCATGAATCAACTTGAATAACATCCCCTGCACATGAAACACACTTGAAAATCATATTATCACATCCCTCTAGGCCATAATGAGGGTAACACATTGACTGAGTTGGCCGAGAGGGCAGGTTCACATTGACTGAGAGAAGGATTTTCAAGGGTGACTTAAGTTGTCATGTCAATTTTTTTAATTTTTCATGCTAAATATTTTTATGAAAATAGTTGGCTCTAGCTTGGGGACTTGTTCTAGGATCAAACACAAGTGAGGACAAGATAAGAAGAATCCTATAATCTCAATATACTATGTGGACCAGTACCTTGTCCATTTGGCTTATGGAGTCACATTTCTTCACCACAAACACAAGAAAAAAGAAAAACACACGAAAGGAAAGGCAAACACACCAAAATTGGAAGAAACACAATGGAAATGGAAAATATTTACAAGGAGGAAATTTACAGAGGTGGGAGAAGAATGTACACACACCCGACAATGGGTTGAGAGAAAAATGTACCATCATAGAACAATGGGTTGAATTTAGACCTCTGGAGCTCAAAGATCATTATCTGATCATGTCATGCTCTTGTGATGGCTTTTCATGGTTTTAGAAGAAGGAGAAATACCAAGGTTTCATCTTCATACTGATATTTCATAGAGAACATTCTTGCATCTAATGACCACTTTGTAACATGCTTGAAAATATTGCCTCTTGTAGCCTCGACTTGATGTTTTGTGAATATGAGAAACCACTCCTCCATGTTATCAAAGGTAGAGTCTCCACTTTTTCCATGAAGGAATTCACCATCCACGAATGAATATTACAACATGAAATCATTCCTTGAATCAGTGGGAATCTAGAAGTGGTGAGAGAAACTTGATTCTTTTCCCATTCACAAGCCTCTTCTAGCTTCTCACTTTGTTGTTCTAAATAATTGCTTCCAAAATAGAGGCTATGTTATTGATGTGAGGGAATTCATCATCCTTGAGTAAGATTTGTAACATAGAATCATGTTCAAAATTAGTAAAGGTTTCAAAAATGGTGAAAGCAAGCTGATTTTGACTCCATTCACAAGGTTCTTACATATTCTCATTCATTTGTTCTAGCTGATTTTCTTCGGTGCCTATCAATTCCTCAATGACTCTGATATCACTTTCCATAGTGGAGGTGATTTCCTTGTGAAGGAATACATCCATAGAATACTCAAGAATTTTATTTCCTTCTAGTTCATCATGGATGTAATCTACTTTGTAAAATGGGAAAGGGAAGATTTATTTTCATGTTCATCCACCAATGCTTCAACAAGAACATTAAGCTCATCCATTTTCTTCATCTCATTATCAAAAATTAGAGCATTGAAAGAAGAAACATAACTTGACTCATACTTATCTTGTATTTCCATGGCCCATGGGTCAGATCTCAAGACTGAGTTGAGGGTCCTTAGTTTCTTCCACAGTCCTCAAGATGTCTTCAACTAATTTCTCTTTCAAATCTTCCATGTGCTCATTATCATTTTCATTAAAAGATTATTTTCATTGGGCCTCAAGGAGATGATTGAAAATATGATCCACACATGGCCAAAATTCATTTGAAACATCCTCATTCTCTTGTTCTATGTTTCTCATCATTTGGAACTCACCTTCTTATAAAGGATGGGAATACTTGGTTTTCAACACTTTCAGATAGGGAGAAGATATCCATGCTACGCGGGAAGGGCACACATTTGAGATCAAGATCCATTAGGTCATCCTCATGATAGGAAGAATAATACAATGTTGGAGTAGAAATGTGAAAGAAATCTTCAACTCCATCTTGATCATTCCTTATAAAATCTTCTTGTTCACAAGGAAAAAGAAAGGCTCCATACTTACTATGGTGATCAACATTACAATCCTTTGGTGAGGATGGTGGAGTTAACTCCTTGAAGAGGTCATGCTCAATTTTCTCATCCACCTTGGCTTTGAGAAATAAATTGGACTTTTCATTTTTTTCATCACGATTGAATAAAGAAGTGAATTTAATTCTCTAAATATCTCCATTTCATCATTTAACATTTTTATATCAATTGAAGAGTCAAAATTGGAAAGGATATTATCCATGATTACCTCAAATTCATCATCTTGAGTCTAGGATGAAGGATTGCTTTCTCATACTTCTTCATTGTTGATGGAGTCCTTGAAAAGTGTTTTAGATCATCTTTCATAGAACAAGAATCTTCATCTTGAATCCATTATTTCTCCAATGGGTGTGCCTCGAGCTAGAATGAGTTGATGAATGGAGGTTCAACTATTGTATCTTCTTCCTCCTCTTCCAAGGTGTTGATTTTATTCTCATCAAGGTTCAAGAATAGAGCATTCATTAGAGGTACATAAGAATCTTCCGAGGATGAACACCTCATAGTGTGGAAAATCATCAAGATCTTCTTGAGTTTCTTCTTCCTCAACATTATGAAGTGCTTCAAGATGTTCATACCTTATTTGCAAGGCCAATGCATAATTCTAAACTTCATGATAGGATTCAGGATTAGAATCTCTTTCTTCTGCACTCAGAAGCCTTTCACAAAATCTCTTCTCAAGACTTCATTTCTTCATCTCCATATGCAAGGAATTCATCTAAAGGAAGGGAGATGAAAGACAATGTTTAAACTTGTTAGTCAGCCTACGCATGAAGTTGAAAATGTTACCTTTAGTAGATTCTCCACCATCATGCCCTTCATACAACATCTCATATCTCTTATGAATTCTCTTCATCCATTTCTTGGATTCTTGATCATCAACAATGGAAATTCCCATTTTCATCCCTCTAACAGTAGTCCACTTGAATTGGATCCACCATGACTTGATGATAGGATCTTTACAAACAACAAATTTTCTCCATTCTAGACAATCTTTTCATGGCTATCGCAGAGATGGTATGGACCTTATTTCCCTTAGTAGAAATTTTTTTTTTGCAAGAGATGATCCAGAATGATGGCTATCAAATATTTGCATTTCTTGATAGTCATCTTCTTCTTCTTTCATTGTCACTCATTGGTACTGAAATCCAATCTTGAAACTTTGTCATTGTGATGTGGGAAACAAACGTGATATGGATTCATTCCTTGATGGAGTCACCTTCAAAATCTGATTTTTCTTTGAAACCTATTTTTTTTTTATTATATATATTTTTTATATTTTGCAGATATCTTTATGGGTGCATGTGGGAAAATATCTCCCCAATGGATTTGCCAAAAATTTTGGTGAAATAATTTGTTAAATCTCAAAAATTATGTGTTTCCACCAACACTCACAGGATATGCCCCTCCTTCTTATGTATAGGAGGTTCCCATTATTGAATGTAAACTATCCTAATTCTATCTAATGTTGTGGGGTGGACAAATAGGTCAAGGATCACATGCACACTTCACTAAACCCATGAAAAGTGCTTGTATGGGGTACAAGGGAGGAAATTACAATGATGAGGGGTAAAGGAGAGAAATTAGGAAAGGGAAGGTTATCATTGTGAGTAGGAAATAATAGAGTTCACACCCAATAACTAGAGTAGTTCAACATTTAATCAGAGGAAAAAACAATGTAATTCATTAGTGAGACTAACAAATTAAAGACACACATATTCCTTAGATTCATCTATCAAGGATGCAAAGTTCCTTCTTGATCACTATACTTGCAAAGTGCAGAAAAGAGAGAGAAATAGAGGAACACATGAGAAAGGAAATGGAAGAAATGTAGCTTTTATTTCTTATGTTGGTGATACAAATCTCAACATCTAAACCACAATCCATAATTTCTACCAAGAACTAAAATTTTCAGGATCCTTGGAATGGAGAAGCCATTCCAATTTATAACATTGTGAATTGCCTCTTCATCTACCCCACATGACTTTTTACATTCTTATTCCACTTGTGAATTTCCATATTCTTAGGAAGTGAGTGAATAATTCCCATTTTTATAAATCAAAAGGTAATTTTACAATGCAACTTTAGAAATCCATTTAAGTAAATAAGACAAATTACAATGATTTCTTACAATGGAGAATTAGAAAGGGAGAGAGAAGAGGAGAAAGAATGAGGAGGGAGAGAAGAAATGCTCCAAAGATGAATGAATATGTCTCCCTCAATGTAGATCAGATAATCAGATGGTGTTGAAGATGAAATTTTGATCCATGATGACCTTATGCAACACAATGATGCTCTACCAATGAAGATTGATTCTTTGAAAACTTTGCCCCTTCGAGACCTCACTAGAATGATGCACCTTTGTAACATATTTGAATTTAATTGAAAGGAAAGGTGATGAAAATTATCATTGAAGAAAATTAAGGGTGATTTACCTCACTTGAACAAACATTCAAACCTTTGAAACAACTACAATACCTCCCAAAATGCCAAGTTCTTGATGTAACTTGAGACCATTTCCTACACAATTCAACCTGATGATTTAGGGCCTTGGGAAATGGATCCATCCATGAGATGAGGTGAAGATAAATCATCATGATGAGTGAAGGTGAGATATTTTATGAAACATGCTTCAATATTTTGATCAACCCATTTGGCGAAGTGAGAAGCGCGCTAAGATCCAAACATATTATTGAACTAAAATTGAGGACAAAAGTGATTCTCTTCTATTTGAGACATAATGCCACTTTCCACCCTTTTGAAAAATGATTTTTCCTCCATGAAGGTTGAAATTAGTGAGGAATATAGGATGAAAAACCATGACCATTTTTATCATTTTTGACACTTACTATTTTTAGTAAGTTCTTCTGGGTGACTAGTTTTGGCAATTTCACGAATTGTCACTTTTGAGCACTTTTCCTCTTAGGGAATGAACTAAGTATCTTAAATCCATTCATCCTTTATACCTAATACTCTTATTAATTTTATTGAATGGGTACTTACTAATAATAATATGCATTGGCCATGAGGTGTTGGATCGAACTGAAAAAGGTCTCCAAATATTCTACTTCTCACCTGGGATGCTTTGCTCCAATTTTTAGGGGTTTTTCTCATCTAGATATTCACAAAATTAAAAAAGTTAACTTGTAGTACTGTGTTTTATTTATCCAATAGGGAATAATTCAGAAAAATAAAAGTCTTCATAACTCCAATCTACCCATTTTCATGGGGCAAGAAAGTACTCATTGGAAAGCTAATTTTTAAGGATCTCATGCTCCATTTTTAGCTCATTTGGCTCGTTGCAACTCTAGATATCTAAGGGGGAAGTTTTCCATGGCTGAAAGTTTCATATGACTGTAAAAAATGGATTACAACATTAATGAGGTCATCCAAACACTCATTCCAAATGTCTTTATGTAGGCAAACTTCGGTTCAAATCTTGTGGAGATCGGAGTAGGGGTTTGTGATATTGCATTGTCTTTTATTTAATAATGTGCAACATGTGCACTCTAGTCTAGTGACTTGCATTCAATATTGTTATGTTGGATAACATTCAATATTGGTATTAGTAGTAATTACATGTGCATGTGAGATGGGTCTTATCATCTCGTAGTTGGTGCTTGATAGGGTGTCATGTCTATCCATATGAGGCTGTCTAATATCTATAAATATTACAGCTCTTGCATTGTTATGTAATCTGATTTCATGATCAATAATATTTGTGAGGCTTCCGTCCCTCTTTGGTCATTGCAATCTTATTCTATTCTATCATTTGGTATCTAAGCTATACCATTATTATCATTTGGTATCAGAGCAGGTTCTATCCAAGCAAGGTTGAAGAGGAGCACTATTGGAGAGGATCCATTGGAGAAGAAGATCTGCATCAAAGGAGAGCCATTGAAGCATCCCGCAGCCTCCATTCCTTCCAAGCATCCCTCAACTAAAATTTGACCTATCCACTTATTTGGAAGGTAAATTTTTTTTATTAGTCATTGGCATAGCCAATTGATCCAACATATTGGCGGAATATTTCAGATTTGGAGATCTTTAAAAAAAAAAGGAAAGATCTTGAAAAAAAAAAAAAAAAATTTGTGAAAAAAAAATCTTGAAAAAAAAAAAATCTTGAAAAAAATTGCAGATCTAAAAAAAAAAAAAAAAAAATCAGATCTAAAAAAAAAAAAAAATCAGATCTGAAAGTGGAGGTGTGAAGAATTCGGGAGCAAAGGTTGAAGCAGTCCCATCAACAAAATTCCAGCAGATAGCTCTTAGAAAAAAGGACGTAAATTTTTCATACAATGTCAGATTGATGTGCCATTTTTTTTTCTGGAAAGATAAGAAGAAGGTGCACAACTTTTCAGTTTACATCATCTTGATTCAGCCTCTACATGTGATGAAAAAGTCATGTCATAATTCGGATCATTTTTTTGAAAAAAAAATCAGATCTAGCTGGTAAATTGGTAAGATCTCAAAAACTAAGATTCCGATTCTTCTGAAATTTTGTGGGTTTCAAGAAAAATATTGTATGATGCTTTTTGTCAAAATTTTAGAAAAACCTAGATCACGGTTTGTGAGAAAAGGTGAAAACAATATTTAGATTGTTTGTTTGGATCTTGGGAACAAACAGGTCAGTGGTTCAATTCCCACTCTCTCCATATTTTTTATTAAATTATTTTTTTAGAAAATTTGGAGAAATTACTAAATTTTGGGAGATTTCCAAATTTAGAAGCTCACCAAACACATTTAGAGCCACCACTAAATTTAGCGGAAAAACACCTATTGGGGGTAAAAAAATATTTTTGGCCTAAATTGTGTATTTTGTGATTCTAGACCCTTTTTTCTAAAGAGGGGGGACACAAAAACTTCATTTTGATGTACTTTTGGAGCATTTTGTACTAATCTTGGTGCATAAAGTGAAAAAAAAAAAAAAAGTACAAATTTTTTATTTTATGTTTGGTTCTATCACACGAGATCTTTGATCTCATAGCAGCGTTTGGTATATACGGTGCCTCAGGAAGCGCTTACGGGTGATGCCATCGCGACTACTACTACACTTAACACCTAACACATCTGCCTAAATGTCGTCTAGGCATCGACCCTATAAAATCGACGGGGAGTAATAAGGACACAATACACACACATTTGAGCCCTCCCATCCGTTTGTGCTTGCACAAACCCCTCTCCGTACTGTCTAAGTACCACGTACTAAATTCTTTCACGTGCGTTAACACCTCTTTCCATACTGATGGGTATATTGAAAGGGTGATCTTCTTCCACGTACCGATGGGTATATCGGAAGGGCGTATATAGAAAGGTTTGGTATATCGGCTTTGACGGTATATTGAGAGGAGACCATAAACTTGGAGTGATAAGAGCCTTACCCTTTGTCGAAAATTCGAGTTTGAGAAATTTAGATTGCGAAATGGGTGCACAAGCACCAAAGTTCTTCTTGCCAGATTCACAACTACTTAGAGGAGACAACTATGCTTTGCATGGAAACCGAAGATCAAGATGTTACTTGAGTTTGAAGACCTATGGACAGTTGTAGATGGAAAAACAACAAGATCACTTGATGATGGAAGACAACAAGTTCAATTTGATGAGGGCCGATCAAAAGGCCAAGTTGATCATCTTGTTTAGCATAACAGATGATGTGCAACCCCACATTAGAGATGCCACATCGGCCAAGGATGCATGGGATAAGTTGAGCACAATCTATGAGGCAAAGAACAAGAATGCCATCCTCAACCTACTATCACAACTGCATACTCTCAAGTTCAAGCACAATGAGAAGGTTGAAGTTTTTTTGAGATGAGTTGCTACTTTGAGGGCATCTCTATTGGCATTGGGAAAAGAGATAAGTGATGAAGACCTCGTACCAATTGTGTTGCGAGCACTTCCTCCTTCTACGAGAATCTTTGTGACAACTATCAATATGAGTGAACACACAGGTCACCTTTGAGAAGTTGGTCAATCTACTCCAACAAGAAGAGCGATGAACAACAAAGATCATGAAGATGAGCAAGCACTATCTTCCAATCATAAAGGAAAGGGAAATTTCAGTCCAATCACAAAAGTCCCAACAAAATCAAAGTCAACAAAGGACAAAGTCAAGAGACAACACCAAGAAGTGTCCCATTTGCGATAGAGGGGACATGACATCAAAGATTGTTGGTACAATTCCTACAAAAAGGGTTCATCAAGCAATTCAAAACCCAATAACCAACGGGGTAACAATTTCAAATAAAGGGAAGTCCAACAACAACAACAATCAAGGGAGAAAAATGGTAATTGGCAAAAAAAACCCAAACAACAAGGGTACATTGCGAACATGAGGATGATTCGGATGAAGGACACCACATGTATTCTACTCAATTTGATGAAGAAACCAAGTCCACACAAGATATACTCTGGTATGTTGACTCGGGTGCAACTCGACACATGGTTGGAGCGCGAGGATTGGTTCTACACACTACGTGACTCACCTAACAAGAACCATGTGTCATTAGGTGATGACTCATCATACGAGTGTCGAGGGATTGGAAACATTTCACTACCTCTTGGAAAGCATGACTACAAAATCACAAATGTATTGTATGTACAGGTTGACCAAGAATTTGCTATCGGTTAGTCAACTCCTTGATCACAACTTGAAGTTGGATTTTGTGATAATAATGGAGAAAAAGTGTGCTTGATAAGAGATAAGTCAAGAGGTTCCAAGATTGTAGCAAGAGCCTCCATGTGGGATGCATGTTCCAACTTGATTTTGTCCACAAGGATGATCAAGCTCTAGTGGCCAAAGACACACAATCTGCGAGAACTATGGCATCGCGAGATATGGTCACATCGGTTTTGGCTATCTCCAAACACTTCAAAAGGGCAACATGGTGAAAGGATTGCCTACACTCAAACACAACAACTTGACAAGTGTCACAATTGCCTAGCTGGAAAGCAACACAGAGTACCCTTCCAGAAGAACACATATAGAGCTAAGGGAAAGCTTGATTTGGTGCACACCGATCTTTGCGGGCCCATGCAACCAAGTCATTATGGATGTCAATACTTCATGCTTTGTGTTGATGACTACTCAAGAAAGATGTGGATATATTGTCTAAGAAACAAGAGTCAAGCCTTTGAGACATTTCAGAAGTTCAAAGCACTTGTTGAGAATGAAGTTGGTCGCAAGATCAAAACTCTCCGCTCAGATCGAGGGGGGGAATTCACAAGCAATGAGTTCAAGACTTACCTAGAAGCTCATGGGATTCGTCGACAAATGCCTCCTACTCACACACCACAACAAAATGGTATAGTTGAGAGAAGGAATCATACTATCATGGAAATGGTGCGATGTATGATTGATGACTCAGGTTTAACAAAGACATTTTGGGCAGAAGCTGCAAGAACTGCAGTCTATTTGTTGAATAGAGTGCCCACAGTAGCTCTTGAAGGAGTGACACCTCAAGAAGCATGGTCAAATCGGAAACCATCAATTGCACACCTAAGAGTATTTGGGTGTAAAGCTAGCATGCACATACCCAAGAAGAACAGGAACAAGTTGGATATGAAAGCTGAGAAACTGATATTCATTGGATACAGTGAAGAAGCACTTGGGTACAGATTATGGGATCTGAAAGCAAAGAAAGTATACACAAGTAGGGATGTTGAGTTCTTTGAGAAGAAACAAGCAGATGCTCCACTCAACGACTCAACAAACATGCAGAATACACCTCTTGTGAAGACAAAATTTGATGTTCCCACTGAAGATGATAGTGATGAATTGGATGATGGTGAAAACTTGGATCCACCACAAGCCAATGGAACAGCTAAGAAGTTACCTAAATGGTATACTCAATTAATAAGAGATGCAAATTTGGATGAAGCACCTAGCACATCATCCAATCCTGGACCTAGAACTCACAGTCAAGCTCGTGAAGAGGTCAATTATGCCCTAATGAGCAGAGTTGTTGAAACAGTTGAGCCATCTACAGTTCAGGAAGCCCTACAATCAAAATCTTGGAAAGATGCCATGGATTCAGAGTATCAGTCAGTGATGAAGAACAACACATGGCAACTTGTCGACCTTCCACTAGGGAAGAAACCCATTGGATGCAGATGGATATTCAAGACTAAGTACAAATCAGATGGGACTATTGACAAGTATAAAGCAAGGCTTGTAGCAAAGGGGTATGCACAACAAGAAGGCATTGATTATGAGGAGACATTTGCTCCCACAGCCAAGATCAAGACAATCAGGATGATCTTTGCTCTAGCTACACAATTTGGTTGGAAAGTCCACCAAATGGATGTGAAAAGTGCCTTTCTTAATGGAGATTTGCAAGAAGAAGTCTATATGACTCAGCCAGAGGGTTATGTAATACCAGGAAAAGAGATGATGGTATGCAGACTCATAAAATCTCTATATGGCCTAAAACAGGCACCCCGGGCATGGTACATCAAAATTGATGAGCATCTCATAAGTCATGGATTCGAAAGGAATCCTTATGACCCCAATCTCTACCTCAAAAAGCAAGGGGGGGAGATTGTCATTGTGGTTGTTTATGTCGATGATCTAGTCATTACAGGCAGTTATGTGAAGATGATCGATGCAACAAAGAAGGATTTTAATCGATCGTTCGACATGACAGATCTCGGGCTCATGCACTATTGTCTTGGGTTGGAAGTATGGCAAAAAGAGAATCATATCTTTGTGTCACAGTTGAAATACACCAAGACAATGCTCGAAAATTCGGGATGATGGACTGCACTCCTATTGCTACACCTATGGAAGCGAGACTTGATTATCTCGTTCGATCCATCACCACCGGTGAATGCGACTCTCTATCGGCGAGTTGATCGGGAGTCTCATTTACCTAACATATACTAGACCGGATATCAAACTTTGCGATCATCTATTTATCACGCTTCATGCAAGAACCAAAATATGTCATTGGAAAGCGTGAAGAGAATACTAAGATATCTAAAGGGCAGTTGACCTTGGTCTAGAGTACAAGAAGAATGACAACTTCTTGACGGGATATTGATTCGAGATCATGCAGGAAACATGGATGATAGGAAGTCAACATCAAGCTTCATCTTCTTTATGGGATCTGGACCGATATCATGGGGAAGCAAGAAACAAAACTTTGTTTCTCACTCTTCTCAGAAAGCAGAGTATCGAGCTGCAGGTGAAGTTGTTTGTGAAGCAATATGGCTACGCCGAATACTGGAAGGAATTGGTCTACCACAATAGAAATCTACTCCAGTATATGTTGATAATGAAGGAGTTCTAAAGCTTGTTCGCAATCCAGTATTTCATGAGAGAACCAAGCATATTGAAGTACAAGTTCATTTCATACGTGAGCATGTCTTGAAGCACAACATACAACTCCATTTCATCCTACAGCTGAACAGAAGGCAGATGTTTTCACTAAGTCACTTGCACGTGACAAATTCACACTGTTCAGAGAGTTCCTCTCCACTTCATTGGAAACTATGCAAAATTAAGGGGGGGAATGTTAGCATAATTTAGCATAGGCATATTTATTGCATTTTATTGCATTGTCTTTTATTTAATAATGTGCAACATGTGCACTCTAGTCTAGTGACTTGCATTCAATATTGTTATGTTGGATAACATTCAATATTGGTATTAGTAATAATTACATGTGCATGTGAGATGGGTCTTATCATCTCGTAGTTGGTGTCTGATAGGGTGTCATGTCTATCCATATGAGGTTGTCTAATATCTATAAATATTACAGCTCTTGCATTGTTATGTAATCTGATTTCATGATCAATAATATTTGTGAGGCTTCCGTCCCTCTTTGGTCTTATTAAAAAAATATTATTTTGACTCCAAAAGGTATTATGATATCATTATGATAACTTTTATTAGCCAATTATTCCTTCAATTATAAATTTACCCCCTTTTTATTACGCTCAAGCATGTGTGTCGGTGAAAGGGACTACCACTGAAAATGATGACGATGAAAATGAAAAAAAACAAATTTTAAATAATGAGGTAATTACATATGTCATATTTTGCTTTAAATCAGTCCTAAAATCTCTATATAACTCTTGTAATTTTCATTTTAATCCCCATTAGAATCAAGTGATCTTCCTCAAGACCTTTGTCATGTCAATATCTCAAAATTAAAATAGTAGAATCTCTTGAAACATTTTGCAATGTGAATTAGGAATTATTTTATTTCCAATGAGTATATTATCACTTCAAAAATATCTCAAGGATCTTGAACCATTCAGAACAAGACCACTAGCATTTTTACTACTATCATTTCCCTACACCATGCTATAAGTAGCCAGTGTTGCAAAACGTGTTCCTAAACCTTATTTGTCCTACATAACTTTCTTAAATTTACTTTTATGACCTCATAATTCTATAACACACTTCTTAGATGCATTGGATCTATTTTTAATTCCCATAGGGTGTTTACTAGGTGTAAAAGCCTGAAAATAGGCCTTTTTGGGGCCTCTAGAAGAACTTGTCTTTCTTGGATCCCAATATCTTCATGAATCAAATTTAATAACATCCCTTGCACATGAAACACATTTAAAATAATATTATCACATCCCTATATAACATACTTATGGTAACACGCTAACCAATTTGGTCGGAAGGCGGAGTTCACATTGACCGAGAGAAGGATTTTCAAGGGTGACTTAAGTTATCATGTCAATTTTTTGAATTTTTCATGCTAAACATTTTTCATGAAAATAATATTAAGGTTAGAAACATAGGTATTAACATGTAAATTTTCAATTTCATAACAAGGGACAAATCACTACTCCGAAAGTTCATTCCAAGGTCGACAAAACAATTGTATCTACATTTCTCACATCATAAAATGTTGGTTTGGGAAAATAAAATGATTCATAATTTGAATATGAGATATACTCATAACACAGATCATCATCATAAAACTATTGGAACTCATCACATATTGGCTTCTCTAACAAACTACCAATTGTGGAAATAGAATTAAGTTAAAAAAAAAAGATCTCATACTCAAACATATGAGGGTGTATGTGGCGATCAAGTAAATGGATAAAAATTGATTCAACTTCAAAATAAGAAGGCGAGGATAATGGGATCATTCAGCAAGTGGAGGATAAAATCCCTCATAATTTAACATATTCATAGGATCTTTATCCTCATCTTTACAAATTTCATTAATATTTTCACACAAATATAGTGTGTTTCCACCTAAATACATAAAGTTATGCACTTATTACTATTATATTAGACCTCTAATATGTCATTAAATGAATGATACCTAAGTGAGAAAACTAGATACTAGTGACACCTCTCATAGTCCTTCTATTGAATTTGATTGTAAAATTTCCTTATACTTTCTCGTATTTATTGTTTTTGGTCATGTCATGGGGATCCCTTTCTCTTTATGTGGTATAATTTATGTTTCTATTCATAGGGACAATATCATCCAATAAGGACACTAGCACCTAGGTGCTAGTGTCCCTTCCTGGCACTTTTGTCCAATCTTGCTTATATTTCAAATTATCACTTGATGCCTAATTTTGGGTATTTTATAATTCTTATTTCATGTTTGGGGTCATCCTTTGGTGTCGGTAAGTGTCAAAATTCAAAAATTGAGTCACACACACACACACACACACACACACACACACACACACACACACAACTTTTAACTACTCTAAGGGGCAAGGGGGTTATTTCTTTCTATCTAATACTTGGGAAAAACACTTGAGAACTACATTTGGGCTACATTATTCACTGCATAGGAAGGGAAATTTCTAAATTCCATCACACACATGATCTTGGTGGGGAAATAGTTGTACCCCATTATCTTAGTGTAACTTTATTAAGGGAAACCTAGTTTCAAAGGACATGATTATATCACACACACATTAACTACATTAATTATATAATGTAGTGTTGCTCTTGTTGAAAATCACATTTGGGTGACCACCAAGGTTCGACTCAAGCATACACATATTTTATTCCATCTAATGTGTTCTTGATCCTTGTGCAGGTAGTTATGATTTGTTTTTCAGGTATAAGTGCAACACAAAAACCCGAAAGTGAAGTGGATGTGACATAGAGTGAAGTGAAGTTGACATTATTAGACTGTAAAATAATTAGATATGAACACATTACTAAGAAACTAGCACCCGAGATCATACACTAAGGCCTTGGGTGATCCTCTCCATACCAAAACACTCTGTTTGGAACCACATGTAGATCAATTCCTCCCATATGAAGTATGTACATTCTAGATTGAACTTGTTTCAGCCCGATTTAGTATAAACTACCGAGATATCAACTAATTCACTCTCATCCTTTTTTTGATAATTGCATACTGGTTCTAAATACATAATTTAGAACTCACAATCCAAATAACCATTTATATAACAGACAACCATATGCAGCTGTAATGACTCGGAATACCCCCGATCTATTCATTCCATGACTCGGTAATCTACCGATCTATTCATGAGTAAAAAGAGTTAGTGTTTTTATTTAACACAACACTCTGGCGGTTCTCTTCCCTAATCTGGGATTCAGAATGCTCTGTCCAAGGAATCTAACTGAATAACTGTTACCATTATTCATCGGCATCTCATCCCTTAGACTAGGTGAATTAGGACAACGCAATCAGCAGCTTGCGATACTTTGGCCAAAGATTTGAAACATACTGTTCATGTCATGTCTCGTATTCCTTAACGGCATACTCGTCAATCTGGAATACGTCCTTCACCCCATTCATATGTTATATAGAATGTCTTATCTTGACCACTTTATCGGTCCTTCCTTTCACAATTTGAATCACTCGGAGGCGATTAACAAGGTGATAATGTTATATGGATGCCCACGAGGATTAGGGATATGATGACATACTGGTTCAACCTTGCAGTTCAACCAGTGTGTCATGATACCCCAAATCTCCGAGGCAGTCTTATAACATGACCACGTTCTTAATCGGTCCCAGGGTAACTCGTGTGAAATCAAGTGTAAATCTTAGCGATCAATGCAAAGGGTGTCGCCATAAGTCACCTGCATTGTTGTAACTTCGAGAAGATCCTAATCTTCTCGGAGGTACAGCCCTGCAGTCGACTTTATGTCGTCAACCTTTAAATCCGCCTCGAGAAGATCTACCCAATAACAAGCGTTACGCACTTGAGTTTAAATTACTTTTAAAGACTTTTCCCTAAGGTTAGCCTTTCCAAATCCCTGGATTCTTTGTCTTAAGACGACCCTCCTCTAAAAGACTCATTACTGGTAGAGGTATTACGGTCACGCTCTCATCAAGGAGTCATTAGAATAAACCTGATTCTAAAGCAACAGAATGGGACAATATCTCATAACCTATGCTTGAGATTGCCATCTGAACTCCATTGATTGCCTATCAGTTCTCTTAACTGAATTTATATCATACTTTTTAGTTTAAAGATATAAATGATTTAGAATCCAATTTACTATTGTCCTGTTATACTTAGGACTAGGGATTAGTAATTCAATCCAACTTGTTTAGCGTTCTCTTTTAGGCTCAATTTTAACCTATCTTCTAGAGAGACAATAATTAAATTACAATATTGCTTTTGCTAGAACAAATTAGAACTACTAAATACTCATAAGAATTTAGTCTAATTACTTACAAGCTTTCATTGTCAATCACAAAAGCATCCATATTATACAAAGATAACTATGCCCCTTCGTTACATAAACCGAAGAAGTTCATCTTTCAGAATAGAATACAACACATAAGTATCAAACACTTATTTTCATTCCTTTCGAAACTCATACAATTACATTTTATGCAACAGCATGCTTGATATAATGCTAACGGAAAAGAAACATCTTTTCACATATAGTACATCTATAAAATCAAGCTGTAATTCTTTATAAATCAAATAAACTATCTGATCAGCCTGCCAGATCTGCATTGTTTTTACCTCTTACGGCAACCATCTGCAAAAATAGTCAACATGAGTCGGTTGATGAGGCCGAGCATGATAAGCACTAACTTTTAAAACAATTGCAATCCATCAATTGTTTTCATTAAACACCCTGTTTAAATGAGATCTGATATTCACATAAGTAAACATAATCAGACTATGCCCTTGTAACACAAAATAATTACAAATATGTAACTCTATCATTGTTACAAATAGTCTTAATCACTTTCTAATATTTCATCAAATATTAAGAAACAAGGAACGAATGTACACAACAATCATTAAATCCAAATCACAACATTGGTCAGATTGTTTCATTCTCCAAAAAGGAAATATCATAACAATTCGGGATTCCACCAATATGTTACAAACAATTTCCCACAGCTAGTCAATTATCAATAATATTAAATAAAGGAAGAGAAAGAACCAAACCATTCATACTTCCTTTCACATAAGTTCATCACTGTACTGCCTTCACATATGAAAACATTCAACCAATATAAAAATGAACAAGTTAGACAAGCCATGCAAGCAAGATCAACTTTACTAAATCGTGAAAATAGAAACTCAAAGCAAAACTCTGTCACAAAGAACTAACACATCAACAATTCATGTAACAACCTTAAGCCCAATGCTAGTTCCTTTTACACAGTAAGGCATTGACACAAGTTGAAAACAAGAACTACAAGCGTATCGCTGAAAACAACAACCTTATTGCATCAACAATCTAAGGTTTCCCAAAGGACTATGCTATGTTGCCCACACGGTATTTCCAAATCATGCACAGTCGAATCGGACAGATTAATTGGAATAGAACATAGCATACATATTCTTGCTCAGTCAAAATCGGACTGAAGTAAAAGAAAGGAATTCAGCCAACGATCCTTACCTTGCCGCATGCAAGTCTTGGAGTGATATTCGCGACTTACCCAACAAGGTCAGAACACGAAACGGTCATCCATACTCAAGGACCTCAAAAAGTAACAAAGACAGTCCAAGGTCAAGCTCAAAAAGAGACAGAAGTACTAGTTACCTTTCCAGAATTCCAATGATTCAAACGGAGGTATCAATTCAAGCAAATGCATAAGAATTCATACTGACATTCATCAACGAAGCATAACAATAATCAGACAACAAATTACTCTCTGCCAATCATTTTACACTAATTTGCACAGGTTGAAGACGTACATGTCCACCTAAGAATCTGTACCTCAAAATCCCAAAAACACGAAGGAATTCCAATCGCAATAACAAAATCGAAATACATGTTATTCCATTAAGTCGCCGGCACTTAAAATACCAACAACTTAACTTTAATTGGCTCAAAAATAAAATGAATCATTCAATCGACTCCTCAGAGTCGTCCAAGCCACAATAGTCTAAATCTATATAATCACAATGTAACTGTTAAAGGTTTTGCACTTATAACCACTGAACCCTACAGCAACATACTATGAAATTTGTTGATAAATACATATATGCCATTCATGGCTAACATTCAGAATGAAACAAGTGAAGCAAATCGAATACCCATTTCAAGCAAGAAAAGCAACTGAGCCGCTTCGAACTTTCGAACAGCTTCCACATAGAAATGAAAAAGCATACCCAGGAATTCTATACTGATTATTTATTACAAATAACCGGGGTCAGAAGGACTGTTCCTTTCTCTAAAGGACTTCCACGAAAGCAAACAACCAAAACACAAGGATGAATCAACATCCACAACAGTAGATAGTTTATATGTGATTCAATCAAGGACTCCACTGAGTCGTTATAAAAAAAAACATAGATGTATTTACATTACACACAGTCCACAAGTAATCCCGCTAACACAATAACAAGGAAAACAACTTCCGCAGTAACAATATTATACAGAGTCAACATTAATCCCGTTTCCACAAAAACAAGGAAAACTCTTCTGCTGGGTCGCAAAGACTACGGTAACACAACAGTTGCCTGTTCCAAACTAAAAATTAGGAAGCAATGAAAACCCAAAGGGTATTAAACACAAACACAACAAAGCCCACGACAGAGTTTCCAAAGAAGCGATAATACTGACAAATCTTACAGTATTCATCAAATCGTTCCATACGGTTTCCATAACAAGAACAGCGACCACTAAACAAAAGCACACAGCAGTCTTATACTACACACAGGTATATTCTAAGGGCTCACGCCAAACAGGCCGAACACTCGAATCTTGTAAATAAATACCTCACATGCATAAGCCAGGAAGAATACACAAACAAATAGAGTCGAAGTTCGATTTCAACAAACACCCAACAAGAGGAAACTGAAAAATCGAACCAGAAGAGATACAGTGCCAGAAATCAAACTAGATCTCATAGAAAATTCATCCAATCTTCACAAAACATTTGAACAGAGTTGTTTTAATGAAAGCACTTGAAAAACAGCAAGATATTTAAAGGTTAGGGCCTAGCATGCCTGTATGTTGATCAAATTTCCGAAGCAGACCACAGGAAGAGCTCAAACTTCCTTTTCTTTTTCCACGATAAAGCGACCAACAAAATTTCGCTGTCTCCATCACATATATATCCTCCATGACAGAGAAAAGAGCCAGAGAAATTCATTCTTGCCATGCAACTCAAAGAGAAGCTGGTGCGAAGAACCGATAAACCAAAGAGAGAAAAACCGAAAATCGCGATAAGCCAAACAAACCCACAAACTTCCCGTTTGCATGCCTTCTCGCGAGTTCCGTGCTCTGCTTTCAAGAAAATTAAATGCCATTAAACCAACTTTCCCGCTTAAACTCAACTTCCACCGACCGCCAGCTTTGGTGACGGTCCAATCAAAACTCATGTTCATTTCCAAACTTAGCGACACTGCCACGTCCCCACCGTTTAGCCGTCGCCTAAACCTCCGCCATGACCTGTCCCTCATCCTTATCCCTTACATTTATTGCCATGGGAAACACCGCCCATGGTTCGCCACCCTTCATAGGCCCCTTCATAATCTCCTCCAAAGTTAGGTTAGTATCTTAGGTTAGAGTTTAGGGTAATGCCCACACTAACAATTTTACACAAAGATACTAACTTAGGATATTAACAAATAGCCTAGGTCTAGGTTAGACTAACAATAATCTAACCCCTAGGTTAGGTTTTAGTTTTAGGTTACTAACCCTTAATAATTCAGTTTGGTCCTCGTCCTGAAAACTCGGAAAGACCTGTAACATACCTTCTAGAACAGAGTTAGCTCCCGTTCTTATTGCAGAATTGTATGTCAACGAATTATTACCTGGTCTACAATCGAGACCTTCCAGATATACTTTGATATCGGGAACCGTTTCATTTCTCAAGATCAGCCTGAGTCATAATCCTGACTAGCTTAATAAATACTTCCATACCTTGCAACCTGTTCAAGTGCGTGATATAATTTATCACATCTGATTTAAAGCATTACTTGGATCAATTCCACTTTGATCCAAGTCTAGATATTATAGAAGAATATCTCTATAATTCATTAAAGTGATCGATTAATATTCGGACACAAAATGAAATAAATAAAAGAGTCTATTCATATTTTGACTCGGTCAAGATCTGCAATCTGCGAAAAATTTAGTACATATCAAGCATGATTTACAGATCGAGGAACACATCCTTTTACAAGAAATCACATATCAACACTTGAATGCTTAGGAGAAAGTAACAACGATTCGAGGTGTTACATGCTTCCCTCTAAAAAGATTCATCGTCCCGATGAATTACATATTAAATTTAACCTTGGTCAATCAATTTATTAGTACACAAACAATGTGACTACTTCCATATTAAATAGTTTCGAAATCAACGTCACACACTTTTATTCAACTTTGAATAAAGTCTGCCTTCATCTGGCTTTCATAAATACTTAAAAACAATAAGTTCATAACAGTATTTTATCAATAGATTTCATTCTGTTGCAAAAAGAGAAGGAAAAGCAATTTTCATCTCTTCCAGGTTTTCCCAAGTTGCACTTTCTTATTCTAAACTAGTCCCACTTGGACCTTACATTCTGAATATCACGATTTCTCAAATGCAATTGGCGAGTTTCCATACTCTTGTGGGTTTAACCACGATTATTCTGGTCTTGGACCTGCAGGAATTCAATTTAAAACATGTGACAGATCTGAAACGTATTTCTTAAGCAAAGAAATATGGAAAACATCATGCATACGAGATAAAGCGGTGGCAATGCTAAGCGATAAGCTACGAGATTGATTATTTCGACAATTTGAAAGGTCCCACATATCGTGGTGACAACTTGGCAGCCTTGCCAAAAGTTATAGAACTCTTTACGGGTTTAACACGCGAAAAACCTTATCACCAAGCTCAAACTTTCTATCAACCCGCTTAAGGTCAGCATAGCTCTTACGTCATCCATTGCTTCCTTTAATCGTTCACGAATCAGCTTAACTTGCTGTTCCATCTCTGTGAGAATCTCTGGTCCAATTACCACTCTATCCTCTACCTTTGTCCCAACTTACGGGGTTACGCACTTTCTTCCATAAAGTGCTTCAAAGGTGCCATCTTAAGAGATGAGTGATAAGTGTTGTTGTATGCGAACTCAACTAATGGGAGATACTCTTCCCATTTATCTTTGTTGATCCATGCAATACATTCACAACATGTCCTCCAACACTTGATTTACCCTCTCGGTTTGCCCATCCGTTTACGGATGATATGCGAAGCGAAGTTTAGTTTTGTTCCTAGGGCTGCGTTAAGCGTTTGCCAAAACCTTGGCGTCATTCTAGGATCCTGTCGAAAATAATCGGTTACGGTACACCATGTAATCTGAAAATTTGTATACGAACCTCTTGGCCAGACCTTTGGTGAATCATCCTTTAGATTTCCAGCGATGAAATGAGCTACCTTAGTCAGTTTATCTACAACTACCAGGATAACATCATGCTTATTCCTGGACATAGGTAGTCCTTGTACAAAATCCATGGTTATTACTTGCCATTTGTACTGCGGTATGCTATGAGGATACAACAGTCCGGCCGGGTGCATATGCTCTGCCTTCACCCGCTGACATTCTAGGCAATGAGTCACAAAATTTATCACATCCTTTTTCATACCTTTCCAGAAGTATTGCTGTTTCAAATCAGCTAGCATTTTTGTGATACCTGGGTGCCCAGAGAAAGGTGAATTATGAAATTCAACTAACAACTTCTTTCTCAAATCATTCAGCACAGGTACATATACCCTATTTTCATAACGCAAGACTCCTTCATTATCAAGATGAAAACCTTCATACCTTTTATCTTTAGGTTCTGCGGCAAGCGCGGCTTTTACTTGCTGAAAATATGCATCTGATTCTGAGGCACTTTTTACCTCTTCTTTAAACTGAGTTCTCAACGTTATAAGAGCAGAAA
Source organism: Taxus wallichiana var. yunnanensis (assembly GCA_018340775.1). Classification (NCBI taxonomy): domain Eukaryota; kingdom Viridiplantae; phylum Streptophyta; class Pinopsida; order Cupressales; family Taxaceae; genus Taxus; species Taxus wallichiana. The sequence continues at coordinate 97,715,170 of CM031242.1, forward strand.
TGTGCCTCCTACGACTTAGAGCATCAGCTACTCTATTCTCCTTCCCTTTGATATAGCTAATATCAAAGTCATATTGTGATAAAAATTCTAACCACCTTCTTTATCGGCATTGATTGGGGTGAGTAAAAATATATTTCAGTCCCAGTGATCGGGTTTCAACTCAAAGGTTTCCTAGTAAGTAGTGTCTCCAGACTTGAAGCGCATGAACAATGGCAGCAAGTTCCAAATCATGAGGGGCATAATTCAGCTCATGAATCTTAAGTTTTCTACTTTCATAAGCTATGACTTGATCATTTTGTAGCAAAACACCTCCAAGGCCTTCCCCAGAAGCATCGATTCAACAGTAAAAATTCCCATTAGGTGCAGTACAGCCCAATATAGGTGCAGAAGTTAACTGGTCTTTCAGACTTTTGAAAGCCGCTTCGCACTTGTCATTCCACATGAATTTCTTATCTTTCTTCTGCAATGAAGTTATTGGTGCAGCTACCTTAGAAAAATCCTTTACAAATTTTCTATAGTAACTGCTAGACCCATGAAGCTTCTTACTTCATGCACATTCTTTAGTGCGAGCCACTCGATTATTGCCACTATTTTTGAAGGATCTACAATGATTCCTTCCTTACTTATGACATGACCCAAATAGCGAACTTGAATCATAGAAAGAACATTTGGATAACTTACCATACAACTTTCTCTTTCTCAAAACTCCCAAAACTATCTTCAAATGCTCATTGTGCTCCTCAACGCTCTTAGAATAAATGAGAATATCGTCCAGAATACAAGTACAAACTTGTCCGTATTCTTGAAAAATATTGTTCATTAAATTCATAAAGGCTGCAGTGCATTAGTTAACAAAGGCTAGAAGCTGTGAATTCATAATGTCCGTACCTTGTTCGGAAAGCTGTTTTATGAATATCTTCCTCTTTAATTCTTAGCTGATGATAACCAGATCGAAGATCTATCTTAGAATAAACCGCTGCTCCACGCATCTGATCAAACAGATCATCGATCCTAGGAAGTGGATATCGGTTCTTGATCGTTGCTTTGTTGACATCCGATAATCAATACCACAAAATGACCTCGGTGTTCCATCCTTCTTTTTCACAAATATCACAGGTGCTCCCCAAGGTGAAACACTTGGTCTAATCAATCCTTTAGACAAAAGCTCTTGTAATTGCGCCTTGAGCTCGACTAACTCAGTAGTAGTCATCCGATAAGGCGCCTTGGAAATAGGTTCAGTTCCAGGCTTGATTTCAATGGTGAAGTCAAATTCTCTCTTGGGTGGTAACCCTGGTAATTCCTCAGGAAAAACATCCCTGAAACTTTGTAACAGTGGAATTTGCTTCATGTAATCACTATCTTCTTCTGAAGATTCAGATATCTTTACTGCATAAAGGGTACATCCTTTATTCTTAGCCTTTTAAGTTGCATGGTAATGACTTTCTAACTGAAATTTCTCGTTTCACACCTTGAATCTCTGCTGATTCCAGCTGATCATCTAAACATTTTATGTTCTTCTCATAGCAATCTACCTTTGCTTTATGGTCAGATAACCAATTGACACCAATAATAATGTCATACGATCCCAAAGGTGTAACATAGAGATCAACTTCCGTGGAGAAATTAGGTAAATCAAGGACTGCTCCAAAGAGACACATACTCACTGTATGAACAGAATTATTACCATACTCTACGGTCAAGATTTATCCATTTTCCCACTTTTCTTTTAAGTTTAGAAGCAAGTTTATTAGAAATAAAACATTCAGTAGCTCCTGTATCAAAAAGAATAGTGACAGGTATGCCGAATAACTTACCCGGAACTTCTATAGGTGTTGCTTGCTTTTCAGCTTGCTTGTATGCACTCTTTGCGGCATGTATCTTATCTTTGCTTGATTACGATCATCCTTCTTTAAAGGACATTGATTTGCGTAATGATCTTTACCACAAGTGTAGCACCTCCTACGAGTCCCTTCTTAGGCTCAGCATTACCTCCCGGCCTTGTAATTGTCACGCTTTGTCCTCCATAGGACTTGTCCATTATTATAGTTTTTAACAAAATTATCCCTTATATTTCAATGCGAGGCTTATTTCTTTGCTTTTTCTTATGTTATCTCTGAAACTTACTCTTGTTTCCAAACTTTTTCCACGGTCCTTTTCTGGGTGCAAGAGAGGTTGAAGAAGGGTTTGCAGTCTTCTTCCGCACTTCCTCCTTATGCGCAGAAATAGCCTTTAATTTCTGTTCTTGCCTTATGGCCTTCTCAACAACTCCTTCCATAGTGGTTGGACTGTGAACATCGACCTCTCCCCCTATCACAGGATTCAATCCCATGATGAATTTCCGTATCCTGAATTTTTCGTCAGTTTGATACTGCGGCACATACTTGAGGAGTTTTGTAAACCGCTCCCAGAATTCAGTTACTGTTAACTTCCCTTGGGTCAAGTTCTGAAATTCTGTCATTTTCTGATCATAGAAAAGTTGTGGCAGCCAACGTTGCCTAAAATAGCCTTTAAATTGATCCCAAGTGATATTGGTCTCATCAATGTTTAGCTCAGCTTTTCGGCTATCCCACCACGAAGATGCTTCGTGTGAAAGCTGATAGGCTCCCCATATAGCCTTGGTTTCTTCTGAGAAGTTCCTTATTGCAAAGTACTTCTCCATTTCGCTGAGCCAGTTCTCAGCTCCATCTCCTAATGTGGTGCCATCGTACTTAGGTGGACTTATCCTTTTTATATCATTAGTGAGTTCTGCTGCCAATCTGGCCTTTTTATTTTCTGGTTGCACAGGTGCATTCACAGCATTAACATCAACACCCGTGTCGGGATTGCCCTCAGGAGGTTGCTGATTATTATTATCAGCTTCTTCATCCTCCTCATTTCCCGTCACCTGCTGTTCAAGTACAGCCAAGCGATCTCTTGTGTCAACGGGGCAGCGAGGATCTCATCCGATTTACGGTTGTCGCCGCTCCTCCTTCGGTGGAGCATTACTATAACGTTTCCCCTTGTTCTAACCATTTTTACATTACAAGAAAATTCGGGTTTTTATCAGATTATGGACTCATAGGTCCAAGAGAGCTGCGACCTTCACTCGATACCAAGATGTAACATCCTCATTTTAGACAATAGAACAAGTCAAATTTTTTTTTTTTTTTTTGATAATTGCATCTTGGTTCTAAATACATAATTTAGAACTCACAATCCAAATAACCATTTATATAACAGACCCATATGCAATCTTTATAATGACTCGGAATACCCCGATCTATTCATTCCATGACTCGGTAATCTACCGATCTATTCATGAGTAAAAAGAGTTAGTGTTTTTATTTAACACAACACTCTGCGCGTTCTCTTCCTAATCTGGGATTGAATGCTCTGTCCAAGGAATCTAACTGAATAACTGTTACCATTATTCATCGGCATCTCATCCCTTAGACTAGGTGAATTAGGACAACGCAATCAGCAGCTTGCGATACTTTGGCCAAAGATTTGAAACATACTGTTCATGTCTCGTATTCCTTAACGGCATACTCGTCAATCTGGAATACGTCCTTCACCCCATTCATATGTTATATAGAATGTCTTATACTGACCACTGTCAGTCCTTCCTTTCACAACTGAATCACTCGGAGGCAGATTAACAAGGTGATAATGTTATATGGATGCCCACGAGGATTAGGGATATGATGACATACTGGTTCAACCTTGCAGTTCAACCAGTGTGTCATGATACCCCAAATCTCCGAGGCAGTCTTATAACATGACCACGTTCTTAATCGGTCCCAGGGTAACTCGTGCGAAATCAAGTGTAAATCTTAGCGATCAATGCAAAGGGTGTCGCCATAAGTCACCTGCATTGTTGTAACTTCGAGAAGATCCTAATCTTCTCGGAGAGTACGACCTATGATCGACTTTATGTCGTCAACCTTTAAATCCGCCTCGAGAAGATCTACCCAATAACAAGCGTTACGCACTTGAGTTTAAATTACTTTTAAAGACTTTTCCCTAAGGTTAGCCTTTCCAAATCCCTGGATTCTTTGTCTTAAGACGACCCTCCTCTAAAAGACTCATTCTTGGTAGAGGTATTACGGTCACGCTCTCATCAGGAGTCATTAGAATAAACTTGATTCTAAAGCAACGAGAATGGGACAATATCTCATAACCTATGCTTGAGATTGCCATCGAACTCCATTGATTGCCTATCGGTTCTCTTAAGCTGAATTTATATCATACTTTTTAGTTTAAAGATATAAATGATTTAGAATCCAATTTACTATTGTCTGTTATACTTAGGACTAGGGATTAGTAATTCAATCCAACTTGTTTAGCGTTCTCTTTTAGGCTCAATTTTAACCTATCTTCTAGAGAGACAATAATTAAATTACAATATTGCTTTTGCTAGAACAAATTAGAACTACTAAATACTCATAAGAATTTAGTCTAATTACTTCTGACTTTCATTGTCAATCACAAAAGCATCCATATTATACAAAGATAACTATGCCCCTTCGTTACATAAACCGAAGAAGTTCATCTTTCGAGAATAATACAACACATAAGTATCAAACACTTATTTTCATTCCTTTGAAACTCATACAATTACATTTTATGCGCACAACATGCTTGATATAATGCTAACGGAAAAGAAACATCTTTTCACATATAGTACATCTATAAAATCAAGTTTGTAATTCTTTATAAATCAAATAAACTATCGATCGGCTTTTGCGGATCTGCATTGTTTTACCTCTTCTGCAACCATCTGCAAAAATAGTCAACATGAGTCGATTCATGGCCCAGCATGATAAGCACTAACTTTTAAAACAATTGCAATCCATCAATTGTTTTCATTAAACACTGTTTAAATGAGATCGATATTCACATAAGTAAACATAATCGGACTATGCCCTTGTAACACAAAATAATTACAAATATGTAACTCTATCATTGTTACAAATAGTCTTAATCACTTTCTAATATTTCATCAAATATTAAGAAACAAGAAACGAATGTACACAACAATCATTAAATCCAAATCACAACATTGGTGATTGTTTCATTCTCCAAAAGGAAATATCATAACAATTCGGGATTCCACCAATATGTTACAAACAATTTCCCACTGCTAGTCAATTATCAATAATATTAAATAAAGGAAGAGAAAGAACCAAACCATTCATACTTCCTTTCACATAAGTTCATCACTGTACTGCCTTCACATATGAAAACATTCAACCAGTATAAAAATGAACAAGTTAGACAAGCCGCAAGCAAGATCACTGTTCTAAATCGCGAAAATAGAAACTCAGCAAAACTCCTGTACAGCAACTAACACATCAACAATTCATGTAACAACCTTAAGCCCAATGCTAGTTCCTTTTACACAGTAAGGCATTGACACAAGTTGAAAACAAGAACTACAAGCGTATCGCTGAAAACAACAACCTTATTGCATCAACAATCTAAGGTTTCCCAAAGGACTATGCTATGTTGCCCACACGGTATTTCCAAATCATGCACAGTCAAATCGGACAGATTAATTGGAATAGAACATAGCATACATATTCTTGCTCAGTCAAAATCGGACTGAAGTAAAAGAAAGGAATTCAGCCAACGATCCTTACCTTGCCGCATGCAAGTCTTGGAGTGATATTCGCGACTTACCCAACAAGGTCAGAACACGAAACGGTCATCCATACTCAAGGACCTCAAAAAGTAACAAAGACAGTCCAAGGTCAAGCTCAAAAAGAGACAGAAGTACTAGTTACCTTTCCAGAATTCCAATGATTCAAACGGAGGTATCAATTCAAGCAAATGCATAAGAATTCATACTGACATTCATCAACGAAGCATAACAATAATCAGACAACAAATTACTCTCTGCCAATCATTTTACACTAATTTGCACAGGTTGAAGACGTACATGTCCACCTAAGAATCTGTACCTCAAAATCCCAAAAACACGAAGGAATTCCAATCGCATAACAAAATCAAAATACATGTTATTCCATTAAGTCGTTGGCACTTAAAATACCAACAACTTAACTTTAATTGGCTCAAAAATAAAATGAATCATTCAATCGACTCCTCAGAGTCGTCCAAGCCACAATAGTCTAAATCTATATAATCACAATGTAACTGTTAAAGGTTTTGCACTTATAACCACTGAACCCTACAGCAACATACTATGAAATTTGTTGATAAATACATATATGCCATTCATGGCTAACATTCAGAATGAAACAAGTGAAGCAAATCGAATACCCATTTCAAGCAAGAAAAGCAACTGAGCCGCTTCGAACTTTCGAACAGCTTCCACATAGAAATGAAAAAGCATACCCAGGAATTCTATACTGATTATTTATTACAAATAACCGGGGTCAGAAGGACTGTTCCTTTCTCTAAAGGACTTCCACGAAAGCAAACAACCAAAACACAAGGATGAATCAACATCCACAACAGTAGATAGTTTATATGTGATTCAATCAAGGACTCCACTGAGTCGTTATAAAAAAAAACATAGATGTATTTACATTACACACAGTCCACAAGTAATCCCGCTAACACAATAACAAGGAAAACAACTTCCGCAGTAACAATATTATACAGAGTCAACATTAATCCCGTTTCCACAAAAACAAGGAAAACTCTTCTGCTGGGTCGCAAAGACTACGGTAACACAACAGTTGCCTGTTCCAAACTAAAAATTAGGAAGCAATGAAAACCCAAAAGGGTATTATTAAACACAGTCAACAAAGCCCACGACAGAGTTTCCAAAGAAGCGATAATACTGACAAATCTTACAGTATTCATCAAATCGTTCCATACGGTTTCCATAACAAGAACAGCGACCACTAAACAAAAGCACACAGCAGTCTTATACTACACACAGGTATATTCTAAGGGCTCACGCCAAACAGGCCGAACACTCGAATCTTGTAAATAAATACCTCACATGCATAAGCCAGGAAGAATACACAAACAAATAGAGTCGAAGTTCGATTTCAACAAACACCCAACAAGAGGAAACTGAAAAAAATCAAACCAGAAGAGATACAGTGCCAGAAATCAAACTAGATCTCATAGAAAATTCATCCAATCTTCACAAAACATTTGAACAGAGTTGTTTTAATGAAAGCACTTGAAAAACAGCAAGATATTTAAAGGTTAGGGCCTAGCATGCACATGTTGTTGATCAAATTTCCGAAGCGAGACCACGGAAGAGCTCAAACTTCCTTTTCTTTTTCCACGATAAAGCGACCAACAAAATTTATTGTCTCCATCACATATATATCCTCCATGACAGAGAAAAGAGCCGAGAGAAATTCATTCTTGCCATGCGACTCAAAGAGAAGCTGTGCGAAGAACCGATAAACCAAAGAAGAGCAAAAACCGAAAATCGCGATAAGCCAAACAAACCCACAAACTTCCCGTTTGCATGCCTTCTCGCGAGTTCCGTGCTCGCTTTCCAAGAAAATTAAATGCCATTAAACCAACTTTCCCGCTTAAACTCAACTTCCACCGACCGCCAGCTTTGGTGACAGTCAATCCAAAACTCATGTTCATTTCCAAACTTAGCGACCTGCCACGTCCCCACCGTTTAGCCGTCGCCTAAATCTCCGCCATGACCTGTCCCTCATCCTTATCCCTTACATTTATTGCCATGGGAAACACCGCCCATGGTTCGCCACCCTTCATAGGCCCCTTCATAATCTCCTCCAAAGTTAGGTTAGTATCTTAGGTTAGAGTTTAGGGTAATGCCCACACTAACAATTTTACACAAAGATACTAACTTAGGATATTAACTAATAGCCTAGGTCTAGGTTAGACTAACAATAATCTAACCCCTAGGTTAGGTTTTAGTTTTAGGTTACTAACCCTTAATAATTCAGTTTGGTCCTCGTCCTGAAAACTCGGAAAGACCTGTAACATACCTTCTAGAACAGAGTTAGCTCCGTTCTTATTGCGAGAATTGTATGTCAACGAATTATTACATGGTCTACAATCGAGACCTTCCAGATATACTTTGATATCGGGAACCGTTTCATTTCTCAAGATCAGCCTGAGTCATAATCCTGACTAGCTTAATAAATACTTCCATACCTTACTGAACTGTTCAAGTGCAGTGATATAATTTATCACATACAGATTTAAAGCATTACTTGGATCAATTCCACATCCAAGTCTAGATATTATAGAAGAATATCTCTATAATTCATTAAAATGATCAGATTAATATTCGGACACAAAATGAAATAAATAAAAGAGTCTATTCATATTCATAAGATCTTCAAGTACATATCAAGCATGATTTCAATCGAGGAACACATCCTTTTACAAGAAATCACATATCAACACTTGAATGCTTAGGAGAAAGTAACAACAGTTCGGGTGTTACAAAATCATTTGGTGAACCCTCTTTTTGACCAAAACCTTAGTTTTCCATAGATACCTCATTTTATTTACTTTATGTTTTCATAATGGCTTACCAAAATATGTTACGATCATATGTCCAATCCCATTCCACCAATGTATGATTTTTCCGCTATGACTTGTCTTCATCCCTATTTTGAAAATTCACAAGAAGAATACAATTTTTATCATAACACATATAATTTGAGGCATGTTTTTTCAATGATGCTTATAAGGTTCCTACTTATAATTTTTAGTATATGATATTATAAAAGATACTAACCTTTTTTATTCTTCTATACATTCTCCACCCATGTATGTATAAATAGTTGTGGCCAACCTTGATTATAATACTCCTATGCTTCCACCTATTGTTGTTATGATTATCTTTCTCTCTCTCTTTCTCCTCAACATGGTGCTTATGAATTGACTATTTTCTTCGAAAATACATATCTTTCTTCCTCTACTCGATTTTGTTCAGCATAGTAATGCTAGTACTCATACTTAATCTCATGTTTTCTTATAATTTACAAATTTTAATGATGCATGTTTTTCTCGCTCTTCATACTCAAAAGGATAGTGTACATAATGATGCTAATAAAGATAGTGTGCATATTAATTTTATTAATTCTTATAAAAGTCTTATTGATAAAAGTTTGCAAGCTTATAGTTCTTTTGATCCCTCTCATATTATTCAAAATACTATCTCTCCATTTAGTTGATCCTACAATTACTCTCCAACTAAATAATGTACCCATGACTACATATAATAGATATCTACAACCACTTAATGAACCTCTTAATGTTTATGAAATTCACCGATAAGAATTAATTTATCTTATGCATGTTGTAGGTAATTTAAAAATAAGATTCATACTCTTACCCTTGCGATTAGGGCCTATTATGCTAGTATTGATAATAATTCTCTTAATGGAAATCATGTTCCTAAGAAGATATACAAATCACCTTTTCCTAAGGGTATTACCATGCCCACTTTTACAATTTTTGATAGAATGGGAAATACTTACATAAACATTAAGTATTTTAGGTTAGTTATGGCTTCATATTATAATGATAGATTACTTCTAAAAGTATTTCCTAGTAGTCTTACCAATATTGATGTTTACATGTTGAGTTATTGGTGTTTTCATTGATGGAAAAGCTCATTAGTAATAAAGAGGATAATGGAGTAGAGTAAGAGGATGCTCATTATTATGGTGACATGGAGATTCATATGGTTTTATGGTGGTAAGAGTGGATTTAATGAGATTGACTTGGTCTAGCAAGCCTAATCAGGTGACCTAGCTAGCCTAAGTCAAAGTGCATGATGAATGAATTTTCTTGGTGGCTTGAGGATTATGGTAGTAGGATGGAGAACATTTTTATGAGTGTTTAGGTCCTCACATGATTTTAAGGGTGAAATTAAGGTCAAAACTAGTTTCAAGTGCTCATCCGGACACTGGTCTAGGTGTTTGGAGGCATGAGGATGAGTTGTAGAGCCATGAGAGCTCATGGAAGCATGAAAGGATTTCATACATGTTTTTAGGTATGTTAGGGAATTTTGGAGAGGTTTCATGATGAGTTACAATGTTGGTTCAGTTGACCCTATCCTAAACCATACAAAACCCCAAGGGCTACTCATGTAAATGAGACGAGTTAAGACGATTGAGACCTATTTGAGATATGATGATTATTGTAGATAGTGCACATGGGTGTCCTAGAAGAGTGAGAAAAATATGGATTCATTCTAAAAATATTTTGCAAGTTATGTTGTTTTTAGTGAAACAAGGTCAAGAAGAAGGTGATTTCTAACTTGAATTGCACCTTCTAATGCTCACCATTAATCGTTTGATTTGCATGGACCTTTTAGATTTAAAGGATTATTTTCCATTGAGCTAAGATAATTTAAAAAAAAAAAATGATGTCATTTCACGAGGTCTTCTAATTATTTGATTTTCATGGGACCTTTTAGATTTAAAGGATTATTTTCTATTGAGCTAAAATAATTTCAAAAAAACAATGAGGTCATTTCATCATTAGGTTTTTATGAATGAATATTAAGAAGGTAAACAACTTTTTGTGTGTTTGAAACCTTAGCTCAAAAGTGGTAGGAGAGATATTGATGATCGTGCCTAGAATTGATTTACTATGCTAGTATTATGGTTTTATGATGTAGATTAATCCTCTAGGTTTACAAAAAGGTATGATAGAGTATGTGGTGATGAGTGGACCCCACCTAAAAATGTAAGTTTCTGAAGAAGTCTAGTTTGGGACAAGGTTATCCAAAGGAGTTACAAAATAAATTGACATTGTTTTTAGTATGGGATTTGTACTTGATGTCAATGATGGTCTCTAATGATGGTTGATATCAAAGAGGGAAAAATGTGCCCTATTTATGAAGACTGGTCTTAAGGCAATTTTTGGGGCAGTTTTGAGAAGTTTTCAGAGATGGACTTGGTTGGAGGCCTTCCACTTAGAGTTGGAAGGAAATATAAGATGTTTAGGAAATTATATTCATAGGAATTTCTAGTGATATATGTTTTATTTTGTGATGATGAAATGTTATGCATCATATAGCTTGATTTGTGGAGAAGGAGGATGTTTTTCTTAGGACAAATTTTCAAAGGCTGAAAGAATGAGGTAAATGAGGCATACAATGGATTGTATGACACTTTCTATCAGTTGGAGAGTGAATAGGGATGAAATTTTTAGATAATGAATTCATTTGGAGGTATTTAAAGTGGCAAAAAGGGTGAAAACTAGTTTTTTTACTAAAATTTCTTTCGGGTAGTTCAATTTGGTAATGAGGAAATTTGGTGTGGTTTGCACGTATGTATGTTTTAAGAGACCTAAAAAATCATGGATGTGATCTACAGGTTTAGGGGATTCCAATTATTGGCTACATTCCCTATTTGATATATTCTTGGGTGATATTCATACCCAAATGTGAATACGAGTTCCTAGAAACATCTTTTTGAGAAGGATATGAGCCTTCTTGAGTTAGTTATGAATAATTTGATTGGTGAAAGCTAATTAAATACCATGGGTGATTTTTATTGTAGGCATGTTGTTGTATAGGTGTTTTCATTGATGCAAAACCTCATTAATGAAAAAGTGGATGGTAATTTTAGATGATGCTTAGAGTGATGATGACATAGAGATTCACGTATGTTCCTAATTATACAAGTTGATTAAGTAAGATTGGCTTGTTCTAGCAAGCATATTCAGGTGACCTAGCTAGTATAGGTGATGCTTTGAATAATGATTAGAGCTTATTTGTTGCTTGATAATCATGGAAGAATGATGGAGAGTATTTTTGGAGAGTGATTAGGAAATCACATGAGGTTCAGTGCGAGATACAAGATAGTGACCATGTTTTAGGTGCTCATTTGGAGCAGGTATAGATGCTAGGAGGTATGAGATTGAGGTATGGAGATATATAAGCTCATGGATACATATATTCAGTTGTATCATGATGTATCAGGTATGTTTGGACCTTTTTGAGAGTTTTCATGATGTGTTTTGAGGTTCTTTCAGTTGACCCTAGCTTCTACAATGTAAAACCCTAAGGGGAAGCTATGTAAATGAGATATGATAGATAAATGGAGAGATATACATGACATGATGATAATTGGATATGTTATTAGGATGTGTCCTTATGCTTTGGGAAAAAAAAATATTTCCATGATAAATATTTTGCATGATACATCAGTTTTGGTGAAATAGGGTACTGGGTAGTGTGGTTTCTAGCTCAATTTTGACCTTCTGATGCTCACACCGAGTTATGTAATTTTCATGGGAACTTTTAGATTTTAGGTATGTTCCTATATTGAGTTTATAAGGTTTCAAAAATAATGAGGTCAGTTCATTGCCACATTTTTATGAACAATTTTTAAGAAAGCAAGTTGGTTCTCAACTATTGGGCCTTGAATTGACTAAGTCCCAAGGCAGAAGGAGTATGCACGTAAGGCAAGTGGTTAGGAAGGAACTCAAGGAAAGGCATGCTAGAGAAGAGGTTAACACACAAAATTAGAAGAGGGTTTTGGGACTTAGGCACATTTTAAAGGTGTTTTCACATGAGAAACACACGAGGGCCGAGTAGGCATGATGAATGGATAAGGTGCCACCACAGCCTTAGAGGTCAAGAAGAGAATATTACACACATGGAATATTCCCAAGAGGATAATTACAATTAGTGGAAACCTTTGGAAGATGGCATAAGCACTTGATCGATCATGGAGAACCACATTTCCACTTGACATGGGATCTACTCATGGGTGAAACTATGGAGGTGAATCCGGTTTCTATTTAAAGGAGTGATTGGGTCTGAAATAAAGGAGAGTGAAGGGGTACAAAAGTGCTGCAAGGATGCTGTAGATTGTAGTGTGGGAAGCTGCCATTATTATAGTTAGTTATTATTGATAGAGTGAGAGTTAGAGAGGTAACGAAGTGCTTTAAGAATGTTGTTACTATATATATATATGCACTTAGGTATAAACAAGGGATGTAATGGGAAAGCATATATATGATCTTGGTTTAGAGTAGTTTTGTAAGGTTGTAATGTTATTTCAAGATGTATATGGTCCGCGATGACCTGTTTGATGTAATATGGCTCTGTAAAGTGATTTAATCAATAAATGGAGATTTTTTCATGTATTTTTGTTTATAACTAAACCCTAGTGTGTTTCATGTTAATCATGGTGCATATCTATTTCCATTATGTTGTTATAATGTTTATGTTTATCTTATGGAGCATTTATGCTTAGAAGTAGATTCACTACATCTCGTATTAGATTAAATGCATGTGTTCTTGCTCTGCAAACTTTTCCTCCATTAATGGCGTAAAATTCTCAAAAGGCTCACATAAAGGAGGGGCTTGAAACCTGCGCATGCCTTGGGTGAGATCCCAGCACTTGGGTGATAGGCCGTGTACTTAGGGTTAAGAGAAAGATTAGAGTATAGCTTATTTTTCCATTATCTAAGACAAATACTTCTAGTTCAGTTGGTGTTAGTGAGTAGATAACTTCAGGTAGATATCATTTTACATTACATCCATCTATGGCCATAGAGAAATTTCTAGTGTTTGGAGTTATTTTTTCTAGCACATCGTTTGGGCAAGGTGTGGGTTCACAAGTTTTGGGTATCATATCTGGAAGTGGTGAGGGAAACACATCTACGAGTGGTTCGGTTTCACATACTATCGGTGTGCGGTTTAGCATGACATTGGGAACATAGAGAAAAAAGCGTGTTAGGCCCCTTACCTACAACAAGAGGAGGATTTGGAGGATTCGGAGGGATAGGAGCTAGTGGACCTAGTGATGCGATGGTGAAGGAAATTTAGGAGGAGCTTAAGGTTCTAGATCTGGTGGACAAGGCCCATAACACCATCAACATGCTTTTTACAAGATGTCACTCCACTTTCCCGATTACAAGGGTGTGGAAGACACTCCACAACATGTGCATAAATGTGAGTTTCTATGGAATGCAAGGGAATCATTTCCCGAGGGGAAGGTGAGTTAGTTTGTAACTATGTTTCAAGGGTGCGCACATAATCGGTATTGAAAGTATGACCCCCATTAGATGATGACAGATAATCTTGCATTACGCGATGAATTCTTGGCATAGTTTCACATTCCTGAGTTCAAACATAAGAGCATCAACACGTTGAAGGAAATCTAACAAGGTATGGTGGAGAGCATGCAAGAGTATGACATCTGTTATAAGACTCTCCTATCAAATTTATCATATAATATCCATCTGTCATAACATGCTCAATGGTTCGTCGGTGGATAGATCACCTCATTCAGGAGGGCACTTTCACATAAGATGTTAAAAATCTTTAAGATGCCTTGGAGGCTACCTTGTGTGATGAGGAAGTGGGAAGTGTTGATACCAAAGTTATCTCATTTCTTAAAGCACAAATTATTACCATGGCAAAGTAGATGGAAACATTGTCTAGGAACTCACTCATGAGAATTGCAGGTGGTTTATAGTGCACGAATTTTGAAGTAGAGGGACACATAAAGGATCGTTTCACCTAAAATTTGGTACACACCATATCAATAGATTGTGAAATATATCATAGGGATCATGATGTAAGTAGATGCCCATTGTTGCAATGCGTGATCCACAAGAATGTGTCTTGTTATTACAATATTTGCACCTCTAATATAAATGACACCAAGGATTACAAATTGATAGACCAAATCCATGATGCCATTTATCTTAGTGTGCACCCAGACAAGCATTGGGAGTAGTTCTAAGGCCCATGATTGTCGGTATAAAGGGTGTATGGATGGAGGAGGTCAAGAAAGAGGTTGTCATGGAGATTTTAGAGGCCGTAACAGATCGTGGAGGAAGGGGTGAATTTCCTCGTGGGACCTATTACAATTGTGGATCGATTGAAAACTACAAGTGTGAGTGCCTTGACTTATTGCAATGATCACAGTGTGGAAAGAAGCACAAGTATGTGTTTCACTCGGAATGATTCGTTCCTTTTAGAAACAGATAAGGTTAGGGGCTAGGAGGAATACCTGTAGAATGTCGAGATGGTGTGCGCGTACCATAGAGAAAGATCAGGCTGATTGCGAAGAACTCCTTTTTGTCTTGGAAGGACTACCTGCAAATAAGAACACAAGACCACAAGATTTTGATTAGACAATAAATGAGGAAACTGCCTTGGGCCCAGGAAATATAAAACTTCCTTTCGAAGGTGGTCAGTTTCCCTGCTAATATGAATTAACACAAAAGACTGTAAAATATCAATTAAGTTGCTTCGTTGAACTGGGTAGGGGAAAGGCTGGTTTTCTGGTTTTGATCGGAGGAACCGATGCCGGTTACTGATAACCGATGCTGGTTACTGATAACCGATACCGGTGGGTTCTAGGATCTGTAGGTTAGTTGCTTTGTGGGGTAGTTGTGTTGTTTGTAAGGCTGTATATAGGTGGTATTAGGAAATAAGGTGATGAGAGGTAGATGAATGATAGTTAGAGGTAATATGCATGCTGGGTAGTGGATTCAGGGATGGATTTATGAGGACTGTAATTCAAAAGGCATAAGAAATGTTATAACAGAGGACATGCAAGATGTGACTTACTGGTTTTGACAAAGATGCAAGCTGATCTCCTTTGCTGTAAACACTTCTGGTATTTCCACTCATCTCTGCTCGGTCAAGTGAAGATCTGGACTCTCTTTTTCGCTCCCAATGATCTCTGTTGATTCAAAAATCATTCGACCTGATCCCAAAATGAAATTCCGATCCTTTGTTTTTGGTTTGGGGAGCCCATTTACAGGGAACCGATGGCGGTTGCGTGCCGATGCCGGTCCGTAGTAGAACCGGCATCGGTAAGGAAAAAGTAGGCTATTTTTAGTAAAATAGCCCACCTTCCCTGCTTTTCTCCCGAGAGATCAATTGCGGGCTTGGTCAAGTGGCTAGAAGGTCGGTTTTGGGTGCGAGTAAGGAGGAATTAGTTATGGATGTGAGTCTGGACCAAGCCATAAGTCTTAATTAGGTTAGTTTAGGTTTAGGGCTAGGTCATGATGAGGTGGGAAAATGAGGTGGGAGGTAAGGTGATGTGGATTTATCAATTACAAGGTAATTAATAAATAATTGTGTAAGGTTTAGGTGATGAGGTTAAGTTGCGAGATGAGATGCGGGTCACAGGGGTCGTAAGACACAAATTTGGTGTCTACATTAGCCCCTTATTGTCGTGTAGTAGCTTGTTTTGTAAAGTGCACGCACAATAATATGAAGTGGTTTCCTCTGTAAGGGTATAGGTAATCCCCCTCAAATCTATCACAGATTGAGTGAGGGGAAATCAGGGATAGGGTTGATAAAGGGTAAATGGGGTAGAGGGGATGGTAAGATGGTGGGGTAGGTCCAAGGAAGCAGACGCATGGTAAAATGCAATAGTACGACTAGGGTACATGATTTGACGAGCAAACCAGCAGTGCATAGGCAAAGGTCGATAGTTTATCCAAACAAGGGTGATATAATCCTGGTATCCAAGGCATAGGAAGTAGCTCCAGGGTATATAACAGGTAAGGTACAGGAACGTTTAGGCATGTTTGGCAGTACCAAATGGTTGGTTTGGTTGAGATAAACGTCACGGTCTAGGTCTAGGCAAAGTTGGTCGACAGATCAAGTCAAGGACCCTAATCATGCTAAAACACGAACAGGTGAGCTCGATGGAACAAAAGGTACAGGATGGATGGATAAAATAAAACGTTGATTGTGGGTATGGTATTGAAGTGATACGGCCGTGGGTCGGGCCAAGTTCTTTGGAGTTACACCTTGGTCCGGCCGGATGGTTAGGGTGAGGCCTTGGGTTGGGCCGGATGGGTAGGGTGAGGCCTTGGGTCGGGCCAAATGGGTAGGTTGAGGCCTTGGGTCGGGCCGAATGGGTAGGTTGAGGCCTTGGGTCGGGCCGAATAGGTAGGTTGAGGCCTTGGGTCGGGCCGAATAGGTAGGTTGAGGCCTTGGGTCGGGCCGAATAGGTAGGTTGAGGCCTTGGGTCGGGCCGAATAGGTAGGGCGAGGCCTTGGGTCGGGCCAAATAGGTGGGTTGAGGCCTTGGGTCGGGCCGAATAGGTCGGTTGAGGCCTTGGGTCGGGCCGAATAGGTAGGTTGAGGCCTTGGGTGGGATGAATAGGTAGGTTGAGGAACGTTTAGGTGTGTTCGGCAGTACTCAAAATGGTTGGTTTGGTTGAGATAAACGTCACGGTCTAGGTCTAGGCAAAGTTGGTTGTGAGATCAAGTCAAGGACCCTAATCATGCTAAAACACGAACAGTGAGCTCGATGGAACAAAAGGTACGGTGATGGATGGATAAAATAAAACGTTGATTATGGGTATGGTATTGAAGTGATACGGTGTGGGTCGGGCCAAGTTCTTGGAGGTTACGACCTTGGTCGGGCCGGATGGTTAGGGGTGAGGCCTTGGGTCGGGCCGGATGGGTAGGGTGAGGCCTTGGGTCGGGCCAAATGGGTAGGTTGAGGCCTTGGGTCGGGCCGAATGGATAGGTTGAGGCCTTGGGTCGGGCCGAATAGGTAGGTTGAGGCCTTGGGTCGGGCCGAATAGGTAGGTTGAGGCCTTGGGTCGGGCCGAATAGGTAGGGCGAGGCCTTGGGTCGGGCCAAATAGGTAGGTTGAGGCCTTGGGTCGGGCCGAATAGGTAGGTTGAGGCCTTGGGTCGGGCCGAATAGGTAAACAAATGGTGTTCAGCAAAGGTGGATATAGGTGATATGTGGTTAAAAAAGGGGCAAATGGTAAATAAGGGCAAAAAATCGCACGTAACCATGCTATGTTACAGGCGTTGATTGAGAGATGGAATCCTGAGACAAATACCTTCTATCTGCCAACAGGGGAAATGACAGTAACATTGGAAGATGTGTTCCGTATTTTGAGACTCCCAATTACAGGAAAACCAGTATATCAGGCATTACCTAGCGCGGCACGGGGAGTGATAACAAACAGATTTGGTCCATACGCACGAGATTTAACACAGCGAGGTTTGTCATTTACGTATGGGATAATGTATGCAGCACATCCTGAGGAGACAAGGTTAGCAGTAATTTTAATGATAGCGGTAGGGTATTATGCATTACCGAGGGTAGAAGGGGGAAGATTTCCAAAGGCATTGATGTGTGTTATTTGGGAGATGATAGAAAGGAACGTGACATTTGCATGGGCACCTGCATATTTGGCAGAGCTATACGAGGGTTTATGGCTTGTAGGTGAAATCACGAATCGACACTTTGGATTGTTCATACTTATTACATTGTTGGGCCTATGAGCACATTGTTTGTGTGTGACCAATGGGCGATCCATCCATCGGAGAAACCGGAGTACGAGAGGTTGGGATTCGACGATGGGTCCGGGATGCAGACGAGAGGCAAGATCCCAGGCCGTGACGGATGACTTTGAGTATTATAGGCAGGTATGGGAGAGAGTGACGATTGCGGATATCTGTTGGCGGCCTTACGGAAACTATATGGTAACAGAGAATATAGCTGAGGAGTTGAGGGGTGTAGAGTGATTGAGGTGGATCGCAGGGCACAGGCCAGGTGAGTATGAGAGGATTCCTCTAGATTGCGTGTGGCGATAATTTGGATTTGTGCAGGATATACCCCAGGCTTATAGACCCTATATGAGGATCGATGCAGAGGCAGTATTCTCACCTCCCCAGCCAACACCTCCAGAAGGGCCTGAAGAGGTAGCAGCCGATCGCAGGGTAATGGATGTAGGAACGACAGAGGCCTATAGATTATGGTGGGTAGCAGAACTGCGAGGTGTATGTGATCGTCCTGACATAGCGGTGATTACAACAGAGAGGGATCGTCTGCAGCGTTTGGTTCAGCAGCTCAAACGCGCAGTGAATGAGACAAGAGGATCGTTAGTGGTTGCGGAGTCATGGGTGGAGAGACTAGAGGCTGGAGTCCTCCATGCGAGAGGGCGTATTCATATGTTACAGGAGAGATTGGCAGATCAGTGGGTGGTACCAATAGCCATGGTACCATTGAGGACAGAGAGGCCTGGCGAGAGGGGTCGACGATCACGATCATCACCTAGTTCGGGATGAGGCGTGAGGGTCTAAATAAATGTTAGCAAGGTATAAGAATAAATAAGAGTACCGACCTGCGTGTCGATGATAGAGAAGATGTATTTGTTTAACATCTAAATAAAACTGAATATGTATGTTGATTTGAGTTATAATAATAAGAATGTTTTCGTTTTGACTTTTTGTGTTTTGAAAAAGGATAAAGAGGAATGTGATTAAATAGAAATACACAAAAATATTTATATTTACCACACATGATAGGTTATGGTAGGGGATTGTCCAAACTAACCTTGGGAGACCCCATGTCTCTGAAGTGCTTCCTACATAGCCCATTGCACAAAGCAAGGAGGGGCCTCGGACCGATGTAGTTCTCCTTAGGATCGGGAGAGGCGAATTCAAGTAATTTGGTACGGTTTAGGCAATTGGTTGATTGGTAAGAATATTGATATTAATATTGGTAAGGTAAGGTTGTTGGTGTCGGAAATGAATTGGTGATGTTGTAAAAGGTATAAGGGAAGCGAAAGTTAGCCTACCCAAGTGGTAGGGAACCATGTCCTGATTAAGATCAACACACAATCCTAGATGCGAGGCAAAGCGGAAAGAGTGCTCCGTAGGTGAAAAGAGCTAAACAAACCACCAAACGTAGAACGAGCTTGAAGCCCTAGGTACCGTGCATAGACGAGAAGTCCATAGGTGAAAAGAGTTGTATGATCACAATATATCGGGTGTACGTTACGTCCCTTGAGTTGAAACAAATGGTGAGGTGAGGTGGATGATATAGCTGAGGTACAGAGAATTTATTACAAAGTGAGTGTTCTGACGAAAGAGAACCTACCCTAAATAGACAAGTCCATGACCCAAAAAGTTCTTTTTGAATGAGGCTTTTATTTTACTGAATATAGACTGATCGATGCGGGAAGTCTACAAGGGATATTGATTGTGCTATTCTTGAGGTCTTCACGAAGCTGATCAATGCGAGAAGCTTCTGATAAAGGCTGACTGTGTATAGCTGTCCTTCGAGGGAGCAGTCTATTTATAGTAGCAGATATGATTTTAGTGCATAGCTGTCCTTCGGGGGAGCAGTCTATATATAATAGCAGCAATAATTTGGCATATAGCTGTCCTTCGAGGGAACAGTCTATATATAATTTAGATAGCTAGATGTTCTTTTGGCGTGAAGCATCTAGTTTGGTAGGAAGTTTGACTCAAAAAAATCCCATAAGAATACGGCTTATTTTAAAACTTTGAGGTCATGGACTAGACTAAAAAGGGGAGGCATCGTTTAGGTGAGGTGAGAATCAAACTATGTGAGCTTGATTTTTATTATGAGGTGTAGGAAACGAAGTGCATGTGGTGGTATGTGAGCTCAAGGGACGAGCGGCAGGTAGATAAGAAGTGATATAACACTAAATTCAACAGTAGAATGGTCGAAGATGCAAGGCATTAAGGGGTTCAGGCTCAGGCTTACCATTAAGCGAAGCTAAACGATAAGCACCTGATCCATAGGTGTGAGTGATTATGTAAGGCCCAATCCAATTGGGAGCAAATTTTCCACGTTTGCTCTTTTCTAGTTTGGTGACATGTTGATTCTCTTTGAGGACAAGATCACCAACCTTAAAGGTACGCTCATGAAGTCGCTTATCATAAGCACGTTTGATGCGTTTTTGATAGATTTGAAGGTGATCAAGAGCTGTAAGACGACGTTCATCAAGAAGCTCCAATTGGGCTAACCGCTCTTGGTGGAAATCATCGTTGGTGAGAATATCCTGAAGAGATATTCTAAGGGAGGGTATTTGTATTTCGAGAGGCAAAACAGCCTCGGTACCATATACCAAAGAAAAAGGTGTGGCATTAGTAGAGGTACGAATGCTAGTACGATAAGCCCAAAGGGCAAAGGGAATGTGATCGTGCCAATTTCTTCCGGATTCATTGACAACTTTCATGAGGATTTTGGTTAGGGTTTTATTAGAAGATTCAGCCTGACCATTGGCTTGCTGATAGTAAGGCGATGAGAAACTAAGTTTGATACCAAAGTTGTCACAAAGGTCTTGTATAACAACTTGTTTTTAAAATATTTACCATTATCTCATTATTAGGCTATGAGGAATACCAAAACGATGAGATAATGTGATGGTTAATGAATTCGACAATTTTTTCCTTTTTAGTTGAAATGAGTGGAATAGCCTCCACCCATTTTGTGTAATATTTGGTTGCTGTGATAATCCATTGGTGACGTTGTGAAGAGGATGGGTGAATCTCACCAATAAGGTCTAAACCCCATTGTGAGAAGGGCCAAAGATCTCGAGCGACCTGGAGCGGGTGGCTAGGAGTATGTTGAAGGTTGGCATGTTGTTGACACATAACACAACGCTTAACATATTCGTAGCAGTCGTTATTGAGAGTAGGCCAATAATAACCGAGGCGAAGGATTCGTTTGGCCACGGCAAGGCCACTAAAATGTCCACCACAAATACCGTCATGGACTTGTTGGATGGTATGGGTGATCTCCGCACCGGTGAGACATCGAAGGAGGATGCCATCAAAGCCACATTTATAAAGGAGTCCCCCCATAACTACATAATGAGAAACACATTTAAGAAAAGCATGTTTACCAGTACTAGTAAGGTCAGAAGGGAGAACAGAGGTTGTAAGGTAGTCATGGAATTGGTGATACCAGGTATCCTGCGAGTTAGCAGACACAGTATTTATCGTACAAACAACCGGGGCTGAATAAGATGGGGCAAAGAGTTGTTGGACCAAGACAAAAATGTCAGAGTCAGTTGATGAGGCTGGAATTTGCGAGGCTAAGCAAGCCATAGTATCCGCAAATTTGTTAGTAGAGCGTGGAATGGTTTGGATAGAATAGTGAGTAAATAAGGCTAGAAGCGAATCCACGTAGTGTTTGTATTTTTGAAGTTCCTCATTTTTGCATTGGTAGATGCCCATAACTTGATTGACTACCAATTGAGAGTCGCCAAAAATATTGATAGATTTGATACCTAAGTGCAGCGCAACCTGGAGACCCAGAACAAGGGCCTCGTATTCCGTTGTATTATTAGTGCAAGGGAAATCGAGTCGGAATGAAAGAGGCATAGGCTCGGCGTCAAGAGGAACGAGAACAACGCCAGCTCCTCCACCGCGTTGGCATTTAGATCCATCGAAGAAGAGGGTCATTTGATACGACTCTTCCCCGAGTGAAAGAGTGGCGATGAGTTCGTCGGGGAATATAAAATTGGTAAATTGTTCCCCAGGTAAAGGGGCTTCCGCAAGTTGGTCTGCGATGGTTTGTCCTTTGATTGATTTCTGGTGGACGAACTCAAGGTCGAGGTCGGCGAGGAGCATGAGCCATCGGGCGATGCGTTGGTTTAGATGAGGTTTGGCATACATGTAATGGATGGGGTCCGTGTTGGTGATGACGAAAGTTTTGTGATTCAGAAGGTAGTGTCGGAGCTTGGTAGCCACGAATGATAGGGCTAGGCACAACTTTTCTACATGTGTATACCTAGTCTCATAATCCACCAAAGTATGACTTATATAATAAACGGCTTGTTCTCGATTTTCAGAGTCACGATGTGCAAGCATGGCCCCTACAGCGTGGTCAGTGGCGGAAAGGTAAAGGTAGAAAGGGCGGTCGTCTTGAGGTGGGATAAGCACGGGTGGCTGCAAGAGATAAGTTTTGAGAGCTTCAAAGGCTTGGTGGCACTCTTCACTCCATTGAAAATCAATGTCCTTCTTAAGGAGGTGATGGAAAGGTTGACATCGATCCGAGAGTTGGGAGATGAAACATCGGATAGATTGGAGCTTACCTTGTAAACTACGCAATTGTTTGAGATTGGTAGGTGGGGGCATTTCTATGATAGCTTTGACTTTAGATGGATCGACCTCGATGCCACGCAAAGAGATGATAAAACCAAGAAGCTTTCCCGAAAGGACACCAAAGACACATTTCTTTGGTTGAAGACAGACAGAATATTGTAACAGACGATCAAAAATAATGGTTAAAACATTGAGATGTTCACTGCGATGTTTAGACTTGCCAAGAAGATCATCGATGTAATCTTCAAGGATAGTGTGCATAATGTCATGAAAAATGTAGGTCATAGCCCACCGATAGGTCGCACCAAAGATTCTTAAGGCCAAATGGCATTACACGTAGCAATGAAGGTTCCCTAAGGAGTTATGAAGGCGCTTTTGTGTTGATCGGCGGGAACCAAAATTTGGTTGTATCCCGAAAAGCCATCCATGAGAGAAAGCATTTCATGACCATGAAGTGAGATCAACAAGTTGATCAATACTAGGTAGAGGGAAGTCATCCTTAGGGCAAGCGAGGTTAAGATCCAAGAAATCGGTGCATATCTCAAGTCCCCCGTCGCTTTAGTGCGCAGTGCGATGTTAGAAATCCATTGAGGATAGTCAATAGGCAAGATGAAGGAAATAGAAAGGAGTCGTTGGAGCTCCTCTTTGACCAAGAGGGCAATGCGTGGATGCATTTTTCTCAATTTCTGTTTAATTGGCTTGGAATCGGGTTTCAGTGTAATGTTATGGACAGCAATGTCAGGATCAATTCCTGGCATGTCAGCGTAGGACCAAGTGAAAGCTTGGTTGCGAGCACGGAGGAAAGTAGTAAAGGCGACTTGTTCTGATGCGTTAAGGGATTGTCTGATCTTCACAATGTGAGGATCCTCCTCCGTGTGGATGTTGATTTCTATTGTAGATTCGTTCAGCATGGTTTGGGTTTCAGATGGTAAGGCTCGTTGAATATAAGAATCATCCGCGCCAAGGTAAGTGAGGATGGAGTCGTCATCCTGACACTCAACAACATTAATCAAAGGCGAATCCTCTTCGATCATGTCTGGATACAGAAGGGGAAGAGAAGATGGGTCCTCATTATCGCGTTGATAAGTGAGAGGACCTATG
Organism: Taxus wallichiana var. yunnanensis; assembly: GCA_018340775.1. Classification (NCBI taxonomy): domain Eukaryota; kingdom Viridiplantae; phylum Streptophyta; class Pinopsida; order Cupressales; family Taxaceae; genus Taxus; species Taxus wallichiana. The sequence continues at coordinate 97,739,052 of CM031242.1, forward strand.
AAGATAGCATTTATGAAAAAAAAAAGTTAGGAGGGATAGATTCAGGGTCTATAGATTCTGTGGGTGATGATGGCAAAGTGGGTGATGATGGTTTGGTAGGGGTGACGTCGTCTTCTTCCAGAATACAGCTGACACGAGGTGTCTCCTGTGTAGGTGTTTCAGGAAAACCGAGACCACTGCGATCATTATGTTTGCGTGTGGTGATGGGGATGAGCGTATGTCGGCCTTGTTCATAAAGACCAAAACCAAAGCCTTTCCAAGCACAGCGAGTCAAGAAGGTGAGGGCAAAGCGACGATTGGTAAGGTATTGAAAATCGGACTGGAAAGGAACCACACCAAGAGGAGGCTCAGGGGCAACGGAAGATGCATCGACACCCCATACATTAGGTTAGTGCAGCGGTGAGGTGGTCCGTAGGAGATTACTTCCCCACACGACGATCATAGTTAGGATGGGCATGTACTGTCCGTACTCTGTGGGTATGGAAAGAACTAACGTTATATAGGCGATACTCCCCAGCGTAAGGCGAAAAAACATCTACTAAGGGGTCTGCGGTTGGGATGTTAGCTGCGGGAAGGGAAGTGGTTTTTGCGACGGTGGTTTCATTAGTTGAAGGCGTAGGTGCGATTGAGGTACATGGTTGAGGCATAGTTGAAGAAGATGGTTGGGTTGAATGAACGGGTGTCTTGATTGGTACCAGCACATCATTTGGGCGGTATAACATATTGCAGGTTTTAAAGGGGGGAGGATCAGCTTTTACGGTGTAGGACTTCCCCTCGTACTCAAATTTTATGCATCTATGTAAGGTTGAGGGAACGCATCCCATGGCCCGGATCCAAGGACGACCCAGCAATATATTATATTGGAACTCTCCCTCAAGGACATAGAAGAGTTTGGGTAAAGTACGTGGTCCTACCCGAATGTTGAGGATCACGGTGCCTAAGGTAGAGGTAATAGCGCCATTAAATGACTATGAACATGATGGGGTTGGCACACATGTAGCTAGAAGGGATATTCATTTGTTGAAAAGCTTTTGAAGAGATGATGTTTAGGATAACACCCCCGTCAATCATAACATGACATACGAATGTCCCAGGGCGTAAGAGATGAGCAGGCGGTCGGGATCTTCGTACCAAAATTGACAATTTCATCTTGAGAAACCATCGCAGCAGCTTGTGGTATAGAGACAGAAGTGGTTGGGGTGGTGGGTTGTTTGGTGAGAGAGGCAACGTGATTGGGTGTTAGAATGGAGGCAACAGGCAGGGCTTCATTAGGTAAGACCTCGATCCCCTGAAGAATTTCAATGAGAGCTTGTCGATGAGATTCAGAAGTCTGAATGAGATCATATAGTGTCATTTTGACGGGTGATTGGTGAAGCTGTTTGATCATGGCTCAATGGGAAACTCCATTAGAGACGGGGTAAGTGGGTCCACAAATAACCACTTTGGGTGGTGGTGCAATCGGGATGCTAGACAGAGAAAGAGAGGACGCAGGTGTGCTTTCTTTCGCTTTCTCGTTGTTTTTCTGCGCTCGAGTAGCAACACTAATCATATTAATCTCGTAAACCTGAGATGAGGAAGATGGTTGGGATAAATTATGGTCTTCAAGAGGTGGGGTTGTAATAATGATAGATCGTGGTGAGGCGGGGATAGATGGTATAGGAGAGGGAATTGAAGCTAAAGGTCTCTCCCTTCGTAAGTTGTCTTTCTTAACCTTTCTATCTGGGAGAGGTGACTGACGAAGGATGGTTTTTAAAGCTTTGCATCCCTCCACATCATGTCCTGGTGTGCGGTGATAAGCGCAGATCTTAGACTCATCATAACCTATAGGTCGAGGTTTAGACGGGTCATAAGGTCTAAGTGGGGGTAGGGAAATGGTCGCATTATCTACTAACATAGCAAGGATTTTGGCGTAAGATCCTTTGAGTGGGTCAAAATCAGAAGAGGATGAGGGTATTGATTGCGCGGGTTTTGGTAATGTTTGGGCGTGGTTAGTTCGTATGGGTGGTGGTTTAACCGAGGGGTGTTGATATGTGTTTTTCACTAAACGTGGTTTCTTTGGCGCAGGAGCTACGTTCGGCTGGTTAGATGATGAGGCTACAGATGACATGGTAGCGGGAAACAACCACGGAGAAAGGGGAGTGACAGAAAATAAATCCTTTGATGATGGAGTTTGTTTAGGGTTGATGGGTGGACAGGATACGTGGGGTGATAATGTTGATATACCCTTTGATCCCTATATGGGTGCAGAAGGCGTAGATCGTTTTGAAGAAAACGCAGGAGGTATGATATATTGGTGCAAGGTGGAAGGATGAGGTCCTAATATGGAAGGTAGGTATGACGATGATGGTTTTGATTGTGATAGAGGCACGGGTTGAGTGTGTCTCCTAGGTGGCGGGGCGGCTTTATTCTTGGACAAATCTAGTCGCTTAGGCGGGTGTGTTAGGCCCAGGTATGGGTAAGGTCCCAAGCATAGGGGAAGATTTGGCTAAGTTAATAGAAGTGGACGAGGCATTTGGTAGAGGTGAGGGGGGTGAAGGTGAGAACATGGGCATTTTAAGCTTCTGTAAACACTTCGGGTATATGGTGGAGTTCTCAGGATCGGTCATTTGCATTTGAGTAGAATATGGCGTACTCAAACGTTCCCATAGGATTTGTCTATCCTCTGGAGAATGACAGTCTTCAGGCTTGAATTGTAAATTTGGTACGGAAGAAAGGTGGGTTGTGATTCCAGTCCACTGTGGGTGTGATACAGTGAGTAGATGAGGTACTGTATCAATAGATGTTAAGAGGTCAACCGGTCGTTGAAAAGATTTAGGCGATGAAGAACTAATAGGTAAGAGGGCGTGTTCGAGAGGATCCATCATGGTTAAAGAATTTGGTGATGTCGGTGCAAGAGATTTCTCGTCTAAGGATGTCAAAAGGAGTGGCGTACCTTCCTCTTGTGCAACAAGAGTGGTAGAAGGGGAAGTCTGGGAAATAGATAGATTAGATAACATCCGTTCGCAGTCTTGTAGGGATGTGGTATAAGCAGACTCATCGATGGGAAGAGGAGTGCAGTTAACTCCCTTATGGGTAAAGGAATGATTTCGCTTTGGTTCGATGGTGGTAAAGGAGGTTCGGGCTCCTGTGTTAGTGAAGAGGCTTGATTCAAAATTTTCTCGATAGAGGCTTTGGGCTGGGTATCAAAGACTGCATGGATCTCATGAACACTCTCTTCAGCTAAGATATCCTGGTTTGTGTTACTGTTGGAAGAGTGATTCGGGAATGGTTTGTTGAAGATTTTCAAATTTCGGTTGGCAGGGGCATTAGGATTATCGAGGGTTATATCCCCTGCATCAACCATTTCCTGCACTATGTTTTTCAACATCTTGCAGTTCTCATGACTGTGTCCCTTCACGCGGTGGAAGTTACAGAAGTCATTTTCTTTGTACCAGGAAGGTATGGCGCGAGTGGAATCAAACCCGAATGAGGTTTAACAGGAGGTAATGTAATGGCTCCTGCTTTGAGCAATTTTTCCAATATCACACCATATGTTTCTCCCAAGGGAGTGTAGTTGATGGGCTCGGCTTTGTACTTATAGGTGGTTTTTGGTGGGGTATTAGACGGTGTTTGAGATTTAACCATCACCGCGTGGACAGCTCCTTTTGATTTAGAAGAAGTGGACGCGTGAGGAGTGGTGGTATTTGGTTTATTGGTAGAATCAGGAGTTTGGAAATTGGGGTTTTTGTTGCGCAACCGCAATTTCTCTTCTTCTAAGGCTTGAATTTCTAGTTTCCGAGCCATGGTAAAGGCCTCATCAAATGTGCGGAAAGTTTGAATTTGAAGAGTAGGAGAAATGTGCTTAGCACATGCCCGTGTGAAAAGTTTGATAAGTTCAGCCTGAGGCAAGGCATATGTAAGTTGGTTGATAAGGCCACGCCATCGTCCAACGAAATCTGCGATAGATTCGTCTTCGAATTGTCGGATGGCATAAAGGTCGGTGATGGATACTTTCTTAGCAATGTTAATGGAGAAGTGATCCAAGAAAGATTGGGCTAGTTGGTTAAAAGAGAAGATTGAGTCTTTGGGTTAAAGCACCGTACCACTCAAGGCGGGTCCCGATAAGGACATGGGAAATGTGTGGAGTAAGAGAGGCATCATCATGGGCAATCAAATAACAAGCATGTCTAAATGATCACAAGTCTTTGTTGAGGATCCTCTTTACTATTAAAACGAGTAAATTTCGGCAACTCCCATTGAGGAGGATATGAATGAAGGGGGACGAGAAGGGTGAATTTGCTCCCGACAAACTTGCTCGTATGTCAGGCACTACAACTTCCCGACACGAAGCCTCCAGATTTTGCATTTTGTCCATCATTTGTTTGATAAAATCAGTGGTTGGATGAGATGATGATGTGGTTGTGGCAAACGGAGGCAAATTGGGCCAAGGGCCTCCACTGGACAATGGTGGAGTTAAGTGTTGATAAGGTATGGAGGATGAATATGTTGAGGCGACAGAATAGGGATGTCCCATATAAGGTGTTGAGGTTACTGGATACGTGTATGGGAATGAGAAGGTAGGCGGAGCTTGAGAAGGAAAGCTCGTGTGGATAGGTGGCAGAGAGCAAGTCATGAATGGAGTAGTCTGCAAGAGAGATGAGGTAGGGGCAGTCAGTGGTAATGATATGTGGGGTCCAAGATTAGCCAAAGAAAATCCAATCTGAGTCGTATGAACCTCTGAAGCTGTCGGATTGGGAGACGGGGCTAGAGATGCAGGAAGCAAGGTGGTATTATCAGGTGGAGTGGGAGCTAAATGAGCAGCTATACTAATAGGCATACCAACAAGGAGCTGACCATCAGGCATACGGTCAGGGGTATGGGACAAATAGTATTGTACAGCGCTAGAATTAGCATCCAGAAACTTGGCAAAGTCCTTGTCTCCTACAGGAATTTGGGGGATCTCACTGGTGTCTGTAGGATTCCCCACAGAATGTGAAGGGGGTGATTCAGGTAAAGAAACAGAGCAAGCATGTGAAACCATGGCGGCGGCTTGCTTTCGAGTGATAACAACCATGGACAGGTGTTCACAGTAGGGTTTCAATCTATCCGGAACAGAAACAGCCTTAGAATGGTGAAATTGGCAGGTTGCTGGTTTGTCAGGGGTTGTAGAAGACAGTAACCGATATCGGTCTAGTATCCGATGTCGGTTATACTATAGCCGACGTCGGTCAGGTAACCGATGTCGGTGTAAGAAGTCTGGGTTAACAAGATATAAAAGGCTGCTAATTTGATTTTTAACAACGTTTAGTATACGTGTCCAATTATTGATCACAGAAGACAGAGTATGAGAAAGAAAACAGAACTAAAAACAAGCAAGATGCACACACAAATCCAGAGATTAACCCTAGGGTTAATTTTAATTATCGTGGGCTTATGCCTTTAGACGTAGAATGATGTGAGAATCCTAAACAAGAGACTTAGGGGAAATGTCAAGTTGTTTTGGCTTATAAGGTTACCTCAATCGGGCGGAGGAATACCGCAGAAAAAAAAAAGGGGGATGTTTGAGCTGTTGTGTTAATTGTGAAGTGATTCGGTATGTGTTGTGCAGTGAATGTAAGATTAATTTCCTGTCAATACCGTGGATATCACCCCCACGTGTACGACCTGTTACTTAATCTACGTTCACTAGAATTGAAAAACAACAAGCAGGAATGCAATACACATGTTTTAAACCCAAATCGAAAATTATGTTCGATGAAGCAAGAGAGATGACTTTCACTAATGTGAAACTAGGAAAGCAAGACAAATTCTTTACGAAATATATAACAAAAGCAAAGAACAGCAGAAGTATGCTTCCTAAAATGAAAATAAGCAAGAGAAAGCAGAAACCCAATATGGGTCCCACTTTATGCGTGCCAAAAATGTTTCACTCGGAATGATTCGTTCCTTTTAGAAACAGATAAGGTTAGGGGCTAGGAGGAATACCCGTAGAATGTCAAGATGGTGTGCGCGTATCACAGAGAAGATCGGCTGATTGCAAAGAACTCCTTTTTGTCTTGGAAGGACTACCTGCAAATAAGAACACAAGACCACAAGATTTTGATTAGACAATAAATGAGGAAACTGCCTTAGGCCCAGGAAATATAAAACTTCCTTTCGAAGGTGGTCAGTTTCCCTGCTAATATGAATTAACACAAAAGACTGTAAAATATCAATTAAGTTGCTTCGTTGAACTGGGTAGGGGAAAGGCTGGTTTTCTGGTTTTGATCGGAGGAACCGATGCCGGTTACTGATAACCGATGCCGGTTACTGATAACCGATACCGGTGGGTTCTAGGATCTGTAGGTTAGTTGCTTTGTGGGGTAGTTGTGTTGTTTGTAAGGCTGTATATAGGTGGTATTAGGAAATAAGGTGATGAGAGGTAGATGAATGATAGTTAGAGGTAATATGCATGCTGGGTAGTGGATTCAGGGATGGATTTATGAGGACTGTAATTCAAAAGGCATAAGAAATGTTATAACAGAGGACATGCAAGATGTGACTTACTGGTTTTGACGAAGATGCAAGCTGATCTCCTTTGCTGTAAACACTTCTGGTATTTCCACTCGTCTCTGCTCGGTCAAGTGAAGATCTGGACTCTCTTTTTCGCTCCCAATGATCTCTGTTGATTCAAAAATCATTCGACCTGATCCCAAAATGAAATTCCGATCCTTTGTTTTTGGTTTGGGGAGCCCATTTACAGGGAACCGATGGCGGTTACGTAACCGATGGCGGTCGAGTAGGAACCGGCATCGGTAAGGAAAAAGTAGGCTATTTTTAGTAAAATAACCCACCTTCCCTGCTTTTCTCCCGAGAGATCAGTTGCGGGCTTGGTCAAGTGGCTAGAAGGTCGGTTTTGGGTGCGAGTAAGGAGGCATTAGTTATGGATGTGAGTCTAGACCAAGCCATAAGTCTTAATTAGGTTAGTTTAGGGTTAGGGCTAGGTCATGATGAGGTGGAAAAATGAGGTGGCAGGTAAGGTGATGTGGATTTATCAATTACAAGGTAATTAATAAATAATTGTGTAAGGTTTAGGTGATGAGGTTAAGTTGCGAGATGAGATGCGGGTCACAAGGGGTCGTAAGACATAAATTTGGTGTCTACAAAGATGAAGAGTTCCCAGTTTGTATGACCACATGAGAAAGAATCAAAAGAAGAAAAAATGCATAAGGATGGTGAGTGTAAAGAAGACCGACCCAAAATAGATGGCAAGGGTAGTGTTTAACTCTAAGCTAGAGCTTGTTTTGGTCACTACACACGTTGAGGTTGCATGTGCCCGAGAGGAACCAAAGTAAGTGAGGCCCCTTATCACAAGAGAAGAAGTCTTACATGGGAAATATCCTAATCCTACCTACCAAAAGGAATTGTTCTAAGAAACCATGGAGGTGATTAGGATCTTGCAAGGATAAATCTTGTGTCTGAAGGAGAAATCACGTCGGTTGGAACATAAAAAGAGTGTTAAGGTTCCTCAGTAGGATATGGATGAGGTTAGGGAAGTGTTTCACATGTTGTGGTAGGAGAAAATTATTCCCATGTTGGGAGAATTTCTAAGGGAGAAGGTACCTCGTGTTGGAGGAGGGCGCAAGAGACAAGTATTACATGCTAACCTACCTCCCCACAACATTGATTATGAAAAGGAGATCACACCAATGCGATTGTTGATGTGTGGCTCCCGAGTAATATATTAATTGATAAAGGTGTGAAGGTTAATGTCCTTACTCTCGATACATGGAATCAAATGGGGAGGCCCCCATTACAGCCATCTTCAAATGTTTTGTACATGGCTAAGAGGATAAAGGCTATGCCTCTAGAGGTGTTAAAAGGTGCATCCATTACTATTCAAGGGGAAAATTTTTACTAGATACTTTGAGGTTCTAGATCTTGCTGAGGATGATAGTTTCCTAGCATTACTTGGGTGCCCTTGGTGCTATGCAAACAATGTTGATTTTTGTTTCAATAAGGGCTACATCAAGTTTTGAGAACAAGGAAGAGCACATGATCATTCCACTGACTGATGGACGATATGCACCATATGTGGAGCCATTGGGTGAAGAATACTTAAACAAGATATATGTGTGCACCATCAGAGACCCAGAGTTCATTCAACCATTAAAGGAAGGGGTCATTTAATGGGATGATGCAAAATCCATAAGTGATAAAACTAATGTTACTTGTGACAACTGGGCACATGCAACATACAAGTTGGTTGGAAGGCATCTAAAGGATAATGAGACTCGATTTGTTAGAATGTACTCAATTAGGAAATTGGGAGGAAGGTAGTTGCCACGGTACACTAGGGAAACTAACCATAATGTCTTTCTACATAAAATGGAGACCTAGTGGAAGTGTCAAGTGGAAAGAAGAAATATTTTTACATATACTTTATGTGGGACAACAACATGGTGGGTGACACATCAAGATAATCTTCTAGAGTGGTTTCTTTGAAGCAATGCACCTTCTCAAATTTTTGACTATGATGGGAAGGGATCTACCTCATGTCATGTTTAGGAGTGTGAGAAGACTTGGATAGGAGGTGTGAAAGCTTTATACCCTTCCCTATGGGTGCATAATTTCTATTCCACTTACAGGTTACGCACACATATGGTATATTCATTCGAGTTGCGAGGTCGAAAAGGAACTGACAGGAGTTGACGACAGATCTTGTTCAAACATTTGAATATCAAAGTACTAAGCCATCGGTGAATCAAGCATTGTAGGAAGTCAAGAATCTTACCTTAGGATATAGTGACATGGTGGAGGACATGATTCTATAGCTATTATGTGAACTAGAGTTGGGGGCATGCTTCATGGAGGAATAATAAGAGGAAATAAAGCTTGAGCATGCCTTCCTAGAGAAAGAGAAAGGAAAGTTGGTCTACTTAATAAATGATGAAGAGGTGGACAACTTGGATGTTAGCCAGAAAGAAGGTACACAAAATGTTTTAGATAGCGTTGATGAGAAATCACACATTTACAACAAGCCATTAAATATAAAGAAGGTTAACATTGGTATGGAGTTCAAACCAAAGGAAGCTATTATTGGGGACCACTGGATAGACCAGGAGGTCTCAAAGATTATTGATCTTTTACACAATTTTCAGGATTTATTTCCATGTAGGTACCATGAGATTAAAGGAGTTCACCCCTCACTAGGAGAAATGAGAATCAAGTTAAAGGATGGTGCATGCTCGATTCAAAATAGACCTTCTAGGATGAATCCAAATCTATGTGTCAAAGTTAAGGAGCAGATTGATAAGATGATAACATCTAGGATCATAGAAGACATTGAAGAATATGAATGGGTAAGCTTGATGGTCATCAATATCAAAAAGGATGGGAGAATAAGGATTTGTGTTGACTATAGGGATTTGAATGTAGTATGTGTAATTGATCCTTTCATAACCCCGTTCATTGAGGAGATCCTGTAAGGAGTCACCAAACATGAAATCTATTCATTTACGGATGTGTTTTTGAGATATCACTAGTTTGAATTATAAAGGAAGACCAAGAGAAGACAACTTTCACCACTAGATGAGGAAGTTTTACCTATATGGTAATTCCTTTTAGACTAAAGAACGCGAAGAATGTACCCGCTATGTTTTTCACGCATTATGGTTTAGGTATTTTAGGACTTTATTCATAAGTTTATTCAATTCTACCTAGATGACTGGATGGTTTACAGATTAGTAAAAGACCATTGTGACAATCTACGGTTGATGTTTGAGAGATGCAAGAAGTTGAGTATCTCCTGAATATTAAGAAGTGTGTTTTTACCACTCCTTTTGGAACATTGTTGGGACACATTATTTGCAAAGAAGTCTTATTGGTAGACCCCAAAAAAGTGGCTATTATAGTGGGATTAGAGGATCCTACCAGTCAAAGTGTGGTGCATGGGTTCCTAGGGCATATAGGGTATTATAGGAAATTTCTATATAATATTATAATGTATATTGGTTGATAGAGATGCCGACATGTGGCACACATCCCCTTAGTTATATGTATGGGTTCACATGGGATATAATGTTATGATGTATATGTATTAATGGAGATTCCGACATGTGGCACACATCCCCTTCTCTTATTACATCATTAATTTATGATTTATTATGCTTAGGAGATCGGCCTCAATATTGGCCATAGGTTAGAATGGTATATATAGGGGTTAGAAGGTTGTAGTTGATCATGATATTGAGTATTGGAGTGTTATTTTATGGTTTGGAGGTTACCCCCTTGAAGTGGTATTGGAGGTTTCCCCCTCGAAGTGGAAAAGCTATTATATGAGAATATTGTCATCATTTATCTATATTTTGGTGTTCTCTCATATTATTCTGCTGTATATGTTCTGATTTATACAAGTAATCTCCTTACAAGTGGTATCAAAGTAGCGATTTCAGCCAAAATTAGGCAAAAACCCTTATTTTTGCTTTGAGTACATCTTGAAGAGGGTGTCGAATTTTTCACAATTTTTGCATCATAATTAGGAAACTCTCTAAGTCAGAATATCTGAAAAATTAAACTCCATTGGATTTTTTTTTGCGGATGTTATTGGTGTTTTAGATTTGTTCATAAATTCACTTTTCAGGAAGCAAATTGTCATATTTTTAGCAAAATTTATATTTTCGAAATATCTTGAAATTTCAGTTAGGGTTTGTTCTTTGTGTTTTTATCCATCTACCAAAATATTTTCAGAATTCCTAAAACCCTAGTTTTGTGGATCATGGGGATGGTAGCTTTTTTTGGAGATGACAGGATTGATGCTAGAGAATGGTGGAACAAATTTAGGGATAAATTCTCTAAACCATCAGATATTTGGTTATTCAAGTTGTGGATTAGTGGCCCTACACAGATTTTCTTTTCTAAGTTAGAAAAGGAAAAGTCTAATTGGTCTTTGCAGGAACTGGAACAAGTTTTCATGGACAGATGGGCAACAAAAGAAGAAGAAGACGAAGCAGAAGAAGAAGAAGAAGAAGAAGAAGAAAAAGAAAAATAAGAAGAAGTAGAAGAAGAAGAATCAGAAGCAGAAGCAACATCAAGAAGAAGAAGAAGAAGAAGAAGATGTTGATGATGAAGCTGCTACACAGGATAGGATTTCATATGGGTGGTTGGATGATCGAGCTTGGTGAAAAGTGTGCAATAATTTAAAGCACACTCATTATATGGCTTCTTCTTATGTTTCAGGGATGAAACATGTCAAAGAGGGAGGCAATTCTATATAATATTATAATGTATATGGGTTGATAGAGATGTCAACATGTGGCACACATCCCCTTAGTTATATGTATGGGTTCACATGGGATATAATGTTATGATGTATATGTATTGATGGAGATGCCGACATGTGGTACGCATCCCCTTATCTTATTATATCATTTATTTATGATTTATTATGCTTAGGAGGTCGGCCTCGGTATTGGGCATAGGTTAGAATGGTATATATAGGGGTTAGAAGGTTGTAGTTGATCATGATATTGAGTATTGGATTGTTATTGTATGGTTTGGAGGTTACCCCTTGAAGTGGTATTGGAGGTTTCCCCCTCAAGTGGCAAAGATATTATATGAGCATATTGTCATCATTTATCTATATTTTTGTGTTCTCTCATATTATTCTGTATATGTTCGATTTATACAAGTAATATCCTTACATAAATTCATCAAGGATATGCCCGATTTCCGTGCACCTAGAAGACTTATTGAAACATAAAAGTAAGTTCTATTGGGGAGAGGCACAACATGTGGAATTTGACATGTTGAAGGAAAATATTACCACCACGCCCATTTTGCATTTTCTCTCTTGGGATAAACCTTTTCATGTGTATGTTGATGCATCCGAGATGGCAATTGGGGTAGTCTTAGCACAACCTAGAGAGGGGATTTTTGATCATCCCTTGTGCTTTTCAATTAGGAAGCTTACTCAAGTATAATAAAATTATACAACCATAGAGAGATATTCATTATCAATGATCTACGTGTTGCACAAGTTTAGACAGGTATTTGCTAGCAAATCCTTTTATTTTCTACACAGACCACATGACATTAAAATACTTTGTGAACAAGCCCTTTTGCAGGGGTGCATGTGCCATTAGATATTATTGTTCTAGAAGTTTGAGTTTACGCTTGTGGTGAAACTAGGGAAATGTAATTTGGGACTTAGTAATTTATCAAGAATTACTTTGGGTGAGGAAACACAGAGCATTTAGAATACAATGTGAGATGCACATTTGTTCGGATGCAATGCACATCCTCTCGACTTGGAAGATATCACATTGTTCCTATAAATGGGTGGGGCCTTAGAAGGGATGAAGGAATTATAAAGAATTAGCCATACACACCACACCCTACATGTTAATTGGTGGAGACTTATACAAGCTAGGCCATGATGAGGTTTTGCGTTGGTGCATGTTAGAGCATGAGCACACTGCAATCATGGAAGAGGCTCATGGTGGAATTGCAGGAGGACACTATGTAGGGAATGTGACCATGCACAAGATCCTTTTAGCTAGCCTTTGGTGGGAAATGGTTTATAAGTATTGTATTGAGTATTGAAAGGCATGTGACCATTTTTAGCACCTTGGTAAACTAGGGAAAAGAGATGAAATACCATTACGGCCTATCACCAATGAAAATCCATTCGAAAAGTGGGAAGTTGAATTCATAGGCCCTATTACCCCAACCACATGAAGGACAAGTTCATGCTATATCATTACATGAAAATACTATCTTATACAAAGTGGGCGAAGTGATGCCTACGAAGGATTGCATGACCACCATAATAGCTAGATTCTTTTGGGAGAATATAATAAACATGTATGGATTCTGCGCCGAGTTTAACGAGTGATAGGGGTACTCATTTTCTAAATGAGATTGTTAGAATCTTGTTGGCTAAGTTCATGGTGGCCCATCATAAGACTACCCCTTATCACCCACAAGCTAATGGGACAACATAAGCTTTTAACAAAATTTTGAGCTAGAAGTGACCAAGATTTTTGATTTTGGGAGAAAGGATTGGGATGAAAATATTTTCCATGTTATGGTTATATAAGAAAAATTATAAATGAATAAACAAGGCCACACAATTTCAATTGGTGTTTTACGTAGAGGTTGTGTTCTGATTGAATTTATGTTGCCATCCTTGTGTATTACACACACAGGGAGATTGAACGATGAATAAGCATTAGAGGAGCACATTGATAAGATTATGGAGTTGGATGAAAGGAAATCCATTGCTTGATGGAGTCAGAAAATGGAAAAATCTAGGCAAAAGGTGTGGCATGATAGGCACATCAAGAATAAAAAGTTTGAGGTTGGGTAGATGGTCCTTCTATATGATTCTAAGTTTTTGCGCCATCCTGGGAAACTTAAAGTGCATTGGTTGGGGCCATACATTATCACTTACATACTTAATTCGGGCACTTTCTAATTAGAGGCACTTGATGGAATAATGTTATTTGGTTACTTTAACGGGAGTATACTTCAAGCCCTACTATAAATACGTCTTCAATGTGTTTATAAATAAGGAAGTATTGTCATTTAGCTTAGGATTTCCCTTAATACATTTTCCTTTCTTTGTGTTTCCCTTCTTCATCACCTTGCTTTGTATTTTGTTTGGTTTTTTTTGGGCACACTTGTGTACCGGTTTCCAATTAATATGTACAATGTTTTTATGTGCAAAGGACCATGAATCTATTTAGTGTGGGGTGAAGTGTAAAAGATTACTTTAGAAAAGGATGTGGTAAGTGCTGAGAGTAATGTTGGATGGTAACCTGAGTTGTGAAGTTAAATACGTGTAGGATGGAGGAAGGTGCGTAAAAAAAGTGTTCATGATAGAAGAATGGTGTCAAAAGGCTTTGAGGAAACCACATACAAGGATATAAGTGCAGAGAAACATGAGGCAAGTGGTGATAAAGACTAGGTTTGATTAATGTAGTCTTGTATGCCAGAAGGTTGTGAGGGTTTCACGTAGGATTCGCACGCGAAGGAAAAGTGTTGAAAAAAATGCGTGAAGGAAAATCATTGGAAAAATCCAAATTTAATGCGGTTGTACATTGGTAGGTGGCATAGGATTTTGTGTGGGAAAAGTGAGAAACTATAAATATAAGGTTTGGAAAGCTATTATTTTTCACCTTGCGTTTCATATTGAAGAGCTCTTGAGATCTAAGGTGTTCTTGTGATTTTTGTTTGTGTGAAAAGTGGTGTGAAAAGATGAGGAATTGACATATTTGTGAACCGGTTAGGAGTAAAGTACATGACCCTACATGGAGAAGGTTGTTCGGTGGGTTCTGTGAGTGATTACGCTACTTTGTGGAAGAAGAATACTCCAAGTTAGGGTTTACAAAGCTAGGGCATGGGTTTTCAAGGAGATTTCATAGGAGTAGAGCCAAGGGTTTGAGTAGTGGTGAAATTGAATGCAAGTGTAGACACCAAAATTGGGTCACACTCCCTTGGTCCTTTGTCAAATAACTAGCTCAATCATACTCATCTAACCATGGCCCCTCCACCCCACATCACCATCAATTTAATTTAATTAATATATATACTCACAATATTTAATATCTAATTACCCTAATTTCTACCCCACCAACTCACCTAGCCACCTCACCTAGACACCTCATCTAGCCACCTCATCCTAGACCTATTCCCCGGCATGTTTCCATAACTAACTAAGACCTGATCTTACTCGCCTTAATGAGCTAAGATTTTGTCCAACCCTAAAATCAATCCCTAAAATCTCCCTAACCACCTTCCCGCTCATAAAAATGTAACGTCCATTCCAAATCCACGGATCAAGGAACAAACTTGAGCTAAAAGAGGTGAGATCTGCCAATTTTAGTAAACCTAGGGAATCCTACCTTAAATGATGCCACTACCCTAAATCAACACCGGTCAACCAACCATTTGTTTACCATTTATTCACCTAAACAACCTTGTTTTTGGGTTGGCACATTCTGAGAGCAAGAAAGGAGATCAGAGCTACATGTAAGTGAAACAAACATCCTTTTACACATCCAGACATCCAAACCATTACCAGGATCAATCATAGAGCCATTACATTCACGGAGCACTCCGGGAAATCACCACTACATGATACTATACACGTATTCTCCGATCAACCACCTCCACCACTCAGCCATCAAATCCTTAACACAGTAAGTATGGCCCTAACTAGTAGGGTTTATTTCAGTTAGTAATCTTTATTACTCCTATTATTAATCTATTCTTTGCATGCTTATTGCTTCATCACCCACTTGCCTGTGAACTCAAATATCCCTTCACCCATATCACCAAATCACCTATCCTCACCTGTTGTATACTTCTAAGCATACCTAAGATCTCTACATACCTTCCCATTCACTCTCCCAAACTTTATTTGACCTCAAATCACCCCTGCCATTTAATTTATTTGAGTTTCTTTTATCTCGACCATACCGACATCGGTTATCCACAACCGCTATCGGTTCTACCTAAACCAGCATCGGTCACACTCAATCGACGTCGATCTCTGTGTTTTACACCTTGACCAAGAACAGACCCAACAATCACCCTACCAATTGACCTAAATAACCCGAATCAGACCTTGATCATCCCAAGTACCTTAACAGACACCTCACCTCTCAGATCTAACTATAGCCTAGCCTGTTGTGATTGGATTTTCTTATTATACTTAAATGAAATACCTAAATCATATCAACTACAGTAGGAATTTTTTTATTTCTCACATTAACTTGTTTTAAACAGTGGATTGACAGCCATCTAGGAAGTATCACACTTCCCAGAAACTAGCATATGCTAGGCAGTCCACTATCATATATCATTTAACTATATTTTTTTGGTCTTATTTTCCATTATAGGTAGTTCCTCCTAGCCAAAAGGAAGCTCTCACATTTAGCTATGGATCAAGAAGTTATAACGCACGCAACAACCATCAATCGATCAACATTTAATAGGTATTCCTCCTTGGCCTTTACCCTTATTTGTTTCATCACTTCGAAAATGTAAAGAAAATGGTGAAACATTTTGGCACGCCTGGTGGGACCCATCAGGGGTTCTTTTGCATTTATTCATTCCTAGGTGAAATTTGTGTGTTTGTTTCCCTTCTAAAATCTTCCAAATTAATTTTCTCTTTTGGAAATCATTCTCCTTCTTTCTATTGTCTAAAAATAATCATATTTTTGGTGCTTTAAAAAGAACATGTCTTCCTTTCTTTAGCATTGCATTAGTGAAAGAGCATCCCTCTTCCTATTCATCTCTTGCTACATTGAATATTACATTTTGATTTGGGTTTAAAACACTTGCATTGCATTCTGATTTGTTGCATTATTAGCTCACATTAAAATTGAGGGCAACCTATATGATGGAAGTCATGCCCAACTGATGGTTGACAAAAAGAATCATAGAAAGAACATATTTTTCTCTCTCTCGTGTCTTACGAAACTTGTAAAAATTAAAAATATACACATCTTTCTTAAATAACATCTTACCTAGGAACATCTATTAGTGATCACACGATCTGATTGGTAGGTAATCCCTAGATCATTTCCTCTATCGATTCATCATCTCAAAGGATGGCCCACCCTTGCCATAACATACCTGAAACCTCTCCTTTTAGATATCCTTCTTTGTAGGACACCTTCTTAACCAAAAATTCTATTCTAAATTCACACAGTTAGTCCTAAATATCATAAGCTAAACAAACATAAGAAAATCACTTTGTTAGGATCATGCTTTTTCTTAATGTTCTTCTCTTCTTGTATTTTGAGGTGTGTGACTATGAATCTCAATTTTTGTCTTCTCTTACACTCCACCATCATAGTTGGAGTATTCTGACTGTATCTGAGTGTGCTAAGGTCCCATCTCTTCATTCTCATGTTTTTGAGTTTGATTCTTCACTTAATTTAATTCACAAAACAAATTTTCTTCATTCCTTTCTAATTTCACATCCACGATGTCACCCAAAGTGACCATCGCTAGTTCACATCTGACCGTCATCGGTTAAACAATAACCGGTGTCAATTTCTAGATTTCTAGTTACTTTACCTAGAATAGCTTTCATCACTATTTCTATTCTGTTTTTGGCCCTTAGGGCATTATCATATTTCTCCTCAGTCAATACTTACTGTCATACACAATTTTAAGGTACACATCCAACATTATTATTTCATTCCTTGAGACTGGTTTCTTCCACGGTGGATGGTATCGATTCTGAAATCATCATCGGTGTTCCCCACCATCACTAGTCTTCCCGACCGTCATCATTTTTCCCTCAACCATCGCGATCCAACCCGAACATCATCAGTTTCTTATGTTTATTTTCAAAATCTAGACATTGACCAAATTGACCTCTCAGAACCCATTATTCTCTATTTCTACTATTTTTTGTGTCATCTACAGAATGGAGTCTTACCAGGTTAGCACTTTTTCACATGGTGTTGACTCGTAGCCATACTAACACCCTCATATTCCATGCTAGTCGTCAACCACTCCCACCTAGTCCCTCACCGCCTTCCATCCTGTCACCTATGGATCCAACCTTACCTACCACCATTGTTGCAGACGATGAAGAGTTTACACGAATCCTTGATCATAATCCCATGGCCTTACAGTTCAATCTTTCCCATTCTTCCACCTGATACTCCTCAAGTCATTTGATATACAAAATTTATGTATCTATCTCTCCTACCCTTATTCCTACTACTACATCAACCCCTAATAATGTGGCATTACCCTCACCTTCTTCACCCTCATAAATTCACAACTAGGCCCCATATCTCGCCATGACCACTACGTTTGTAGTTTCACTCATGCCTATTATATCTGTTGTCCCCTCATTGACCACCTAGACCATAGCACGGTCTACACCCATTGTCTCAATAATACCCATTGCAACATAACCGCCCATGGTGTTAGTGAACCCTACTCCATTCCATAATCTCTTCCTCTCCATCCCACAAACACTATCCCCAATCACTACCAAAGTCACGACGACCATCCCACCTACATACACCTACTATCAATAGCCCCCTATCTTGTTAGTCACCCATTCTAGATATGTACCTCCTATCTCAGTTCCCTATTCTCAACCTCCCTATCAGTTCAATACCTTCCCCCTTTTGCCATAGGAGGTGTCTCTCCATCACAACCTACCATTTACCTCATCAAGTTGATGATGGAAAATATGTAGACACTGGAAGCATCCGGCTCACGTAATTCCATCACCTATGATGAAATTTGTAATGAGCCTATTCACCACTCCATTCCTATTTGACCATACCCCGTACATTGGGAAATGCCTAAGTTGAACCGCTTCGATAGAAAAGAGGATCCAAAAATATTTGTGGTCCTTTAAACATGGGTGTTACCTGATTGCCCATGATGATGCTTTATTTTTGAGGACTTTCCCAATGTCCCTGACTGGACCTACATTAGACTGGTATAGTGGGCTACCAAGACATTCCATCTACTCGTTCAATCAAGTATCCCATGCCTTCTTGGACCACTTCTGAATTAATATTATCAAGAAGGTTACCATGATCGATCTTTATTCTTTTCATCAAGTATGATGATGAGTCTATTGTTGACTTTTTCGCTCGTTGGCACAACCTAATCAATCAACTCACATTTCAACTACCTCAAACTGAACTCATAGAGATGTTTACTCAGGATTACACTAGACACATCTCACCAAGCCTATAGGTGTAGACCTTCTATACTTTTGATGAGGCATTCACTATGCCACAGAAATTATAAATTCATGCTATCGAAGAAAATAAGATTCAACTTCGTAACAAGAACATCGCGTTCAAATCAAATGATGCTTCTTCATTTGTGAAACCCCAAAACAACTATTCAAAACCCAAAGGGTCTTCCAATGCTGTAGTTCTCAAATTCAGTCCCCCTCATCAATCAAACCCAACCAAACCCCCTTCTAATCTCTCTCATGTCCAAGCTTTCTAGTTCAGACGAGAACAATGAAAATACACTTCCATATGAGAATCTTATTCTTCTGTATTAGAAAATCTTGTGAAGGTTGATGTCATTACCCTCCCACCTATAAAACCACATACTGGTTTTGACCCTGAGTAACCCATGTCTTCATGGTATAAGGAACATGACTTTTGTAACTATCATCGTGTCAAAGGTCATAGCGACAATAACTCCATCACCTTCAAGAATATTTTCCAAGAAATGTTAGACAACGGAGATCTAGTCTTGGATAGACCAAATGCACTTGCTAACCAAAACCTGCATATCTTTAAGAAACCATTCCCTAATCATGCCCCATCTTCCAACCAAGCTGGTGATACCTCAAATAATGATGGAAATGTTTGGGAGGTCCACGCTATTTTTAATGACACACCATTGCTTCCTAGTTTCCTCATGTTCCTTCCATAGATGAAATATTATCCCATGTTCCCCTAATTGCACCACAATCTATTTCATCTAATCCTCTACCCACAAAGGAATCCCCTTCATGTTCCCCTTCACCTTTGGAAGAGCCTATAATTAGCATGCTGCCTTTGACCCCTCAAAATTTTGAGCAGTTGTTAGTGGCACCTCTCCTACTCATAGAAGATGCAGGTCCACTGCCTACACCAACAGAAGGAGAGTCCACTTTGGCTGACCCGTCCTCTCCTCTACCCATAGAGGATACTATAGAAGTACCACTACCTATAGATGACCATTCACCATCAGACCTTCAGGATCCCGCTGATCTACTTTTGGCTCTCTTACCCATAGAGTTTGAGGCTAACCATTTCCCTGTATCTCAAACACATTTTACGAGGATTTCCACTTGATCCATGTCAACCCCACCTATGTTAGTACCATTCTCACGCTTGGCTGATTGCCTGGACTATGTTGATAGAGCCTTACTTTAGGGATGCCTTCTACTTCCTGTTTCAACACAAATGCAGTTGTCCTCCCTGTTGACACCTCCACTATCTATCCAAAAGTGTTTCGAGTAACCAAACCAAGCACAATCACAACTATTGCAATTCCTTCCATGACACCTCCCACAGCCCAACTCACATCTCTTCCCATAGCCTAATATGCACCTACACCCAAATTCCTACCCTTGCTTATATCATCACCCTCATCTAAACCTACACCTACCTTAGGTATCATACCAACACTATCCTTACTCACCCACCCATCAAATTATATTTAGCTACATCTTCCAAAACTAATACCAAACTTAAACTAGCCCCTAAAATGAGGATCCAATCTCCTAAATCTCATACCCTAACCTCGCCTACCATGCCCTTATCACCTTCACCCCTTCCGTCCTAGGACCTCACCCCTCGACCCTAGCTAAACAACCCCCATCCACCACGGTAAACCAAGAACACAAAGAACCCATTTCCCCATCACGGACCTTTAATATACCCAAGTAACTGTAAAACCTCCACCCTCACCTGTAACCTTCTTACCACCCATACCTCTAATACCATCAATAACTTCTTCACTACCCATGACTCTTCCTTCTCTCTCACTCATGCCTCCCGCCCACCCACCGTACCACTTACCTCCACAGCACCCTCGGTTACCCCCCGTGGTAACCCGCCTCTTCCACCATCTAGTTTTTCCTCCACATCTCGTATGCTTGTATCTCCTTTTCCCAAAAAGATGCAACCTAAAGCTAAAAATCTGCTACCCTCCGATTAAGGTAGTTAAACCAACCAAACCTTTCATTGCCATTTCATCTACCATGCCCCTACCTAAGCATATATGACCAACACCTAAGACCACACCACACACCAAAATAGTAGCCTAACCTACTCCCCCTATTGTAAAACATCTTCATCCACAATCATACATACCTATAGCCAAACCCACATTCACCTCCCATTGTGATCCACTAGCGGGATCCTATGCCAAAATCTTAACCAATCTCCTCGAAACTTCCATCATCACATTACCCCCTTAGACCTTACGACCCACTCAAACCCAAACCAAAAGAGTTTGACGAAACTAAAATTTTCACCTACCATCGTGTGCTAGGACACGATGTAGAGAACTGTAAGGCTCTAAAAACTGCTCTTTTCCAATTGTGTCCTCCTGAAGAAAACTTTGACAATGATGATCTTCTTGATGAGGACCCCATTTCACCTTCACCAATTTCCACAGATCCTCTCCCATCACCTACTCAACAACTAAGATCTCCACCCCCACAACTCTTTGATCCATCCTCGAGATTTGAAATTAACATGGTTCATATAAGAGAGTTGGCCAAATCACCACCCAAATGTCATTGTGCCCAACTCACTTCACAAGGATTTTCTCCTCGGTAGGTTTCTTCCCGTCATGCCATTATACCACTCATCCTACACCTTCTCCATTTACCCCCTCCCCTCATATTAACATGATCAACATTTCCACCCATGCTCAGAAAGACAAAGGAAAATAGAAAGCAAGTGGCCCATCAACTAACCCTGTACCCAACATACCATCCACACCCACACCCAAAGTCATCATTTGAGGTCCTACATATCCCATTTCCGATGGGGTCACACATTACACAATGATAAAACAAATACACCAATCCCCCCTCAAAATGTATTTATATGACCTCATCCAAACCTTAGAGTCACATTGTCAAGCCCTCATGGAGGTCCTTCAATCTATCGAAGTCTTACCAAATGACCCCACACCCGTGGCCTCCATCATTACCCCTCACCACGTCGCCTCTCTCACTAGGTCTTCACCTTCCTCTACACCTCCATCCACTCACCATGTGTTCACCCTCATCTTTTTAGATGAAGAGATCACTCCCTTCCAGTCCAATGACCTTGATCCCACTCTTTTCATCTCTGTCTTCATCGATAATATACACATACAATGTGTTATGCTCGATGATAGTGCTAGCATTAACATCATCTCCTCCCATGTGTATGAACAAATGCAAATAGCTTCCAATTGGATGCATGGTAACCCAGTTATGTTGCATTGCTTCAATGAAACCATGACCTCTACCATAGGTACCATTGTTCTCCATGTCTGTGTAGGTCCCTGCACCGTCCCAGAAATTTTCTGTCCTAGAAGGGGAATTCCAATATAACTTGCTACTTGGCTGACCTTGGATCCGTGCTATGGGTTGTGTCCCTTCGATGTTACATCGATGCCTTAAATTTGAACATGAGGGACATAATTACACCATCCCTATTGGACCCTATCCTTTCAAGACCTGTAATATGCTATATCAACCCAATGAAGTGCTTATACCACAAGGTAACTTCCACCACAACCACTTCACCTTTACCCACGAGTCCATCCACCAAAATTGCCACTACTTCTACTATATCTAACCTTGCTTTACCCACTTGCAACCGTAGCCTCTACCGCTATCACCCCTTCATCTAGCAAACCAACCATACCAACTACCCACATACCAACTACTAATCCCTTAGGAGGTTTTTTTCAACACCTCACTCGGGGTAATATCACCTACACAATATCGATACCTTCCTCGACCCCATAAGAGTGTAGGAATCTATGTCAACACCCTATATATGACATTTGCATCGGTGACATTTTCCCTTATGGCCCTCCCTACCTTCGCACTAACCTGACATATGGGGGACTTGATATGGCCACCTATAAACCCGAACCTCCATCCCAAACCCAACCATTTTCATCCAACCTACACTCCCTCACTAACTACTATTTCAATCACATTTTCCTCCACCAGTGCCCGTGGAAAGGATTTGGCTTCAATTTTTAT
This sequence comes from Taxus wallichiana var. yunnanensis, assembly GCA_018340775.1. NCBI lineage: Eukaryota > Viridiplantae > Streptophyta > Pinopsida > Cupressales > Taxaceae > Taxus > Taxus wallichiana. Next base: position 97,761,784 of record CM031242.1, read on the forward strand.
GAACAAGACCACCACACTTTGCCATCTCATATACCTCTTGTAAACAAAATGACTATAGTAGCATTGATTTTTAAGATCCACCCGCTAATAAGGCTCACATAGACCTTATTTAGAATGAGAAATATCCTCCCTCTCATTCACCCATATTACCATCTTCACCCATGGAGTCCATAGATCCTAAATCTATACCTCTTAAAGTTTTTCTTTGTAAACACCATTTCCTTGGGATCGCTGACCTATCAACGTGATGGTGAGGCTCCCTCTTCTCTCCCATTCCTATATCTTGACATGATCGATGATGATACACCTTCAATTAACATCATTTAATGTCAGGACGATGAGTCCATCCTCACCTACCTTGGTGTAGAAGAATCTTATATTCATTAGTTGTTACCCTCTCGAGATGCAAACCATATTGAATGAATCAACCATCGAAATCAACATTAATACTCAGGATGACCCATGCATTCTAAATATCGGCCAATCCTTAAACACTACTGAATAGGAAGCCTTTACCTCTTTCCTCCGAGACCATAGCAACGCATTTGCCTAGTCCTATACTGATATGCTTGGTATTGAACCAAAAATCATGGTTCAAAATATCATAACCATTCCTGATGCCAAACCCATCAAACAAAAGTCTAGAAAATACATCCTTGCATTTCTCTTCTGGTCAAAGAAGAGCTTCAACACCTTCTCTTGGTTTCCTTCATTCTACCCATTGATTATCCCCAATGGATTTCTAACATCATTCCTATCATGAAGGTGACAAGGGGACTCCACATTTACATAGATTTCTGTGACCTCAACCTCACCTATCCCAAAGATGATTTCCCACTACCAGGCATTGACCAACTAGTTGATCTCACTATTGGCCATGAAATGTTATCACTCATGGATAGTTTCTCAGCTACAATCAAATATTTCTAGCCACAGAGGATCAACCCAAGATTTCCTTCATCACCCCTTAGGGTAGTTATTGCTTGTCGAGTCATGCCTTTTGGCCTCAAAACTCGGTGCTACAAATCGGTGAGCCATGATTTACATCTTCCACGACATCATACATCACATATTAGAGGATTACGTAGATGATTTGCTTACCAAATCCAAGCATCAAACTGAATACCTACTCATTCTTAAAGTCATCTTTGATTGCCTCATCAAATACTGTGTTCGTCTTCAACCAAAAAAGTGTGTCTTTGCGGTACTTTCTGAAAAAATCCTAGGATTCATTGTTTCTTTGTGTGGCATAGAATTCGATCATGCTAAAGTCAAGGATATTCTTGAAATTCCACCACCCACTAATCTCCATCAACTTCGCAGCCTACAAGGAAAGTTGCAATCAATTCATTGTTTTATCTCATAGATTTCGACCACACAACCATTCCATCACCTTCTCAAGAAATAAGTTTCATTAAAATGGGATGATGAATTCCATAAATCCTTCAAATCCTTGAAACAAAGCCTATTTCAACCACCAATGCTCATTCCTCCTAAGGATGACTAGCCCTTCTACCTGTATATTTCTACCACTGACCATTCTCTAGGTGCCATGATGTCTCATTGCGATGACCAAAACCTAGAACAAGTGGTTTATTACATAATCCATACCATTCTTGACTATAAAACTAGATATACCCACGCCAAAAACTTTTCCAAGCCTTAGTTAAGTCACCACCAAACTCTGTCATTACCTACTTGTTGGTATCCAAATTTAATCTCCTTCACAACTTGAACATCATCGTGGATTTACACAAGACACTTAAGGATAGATAGATGATTTGTATGTCATTTGTAGCTGGGGAGCACATATATTTGACTTTTTGGCACTCAAGGTTTAAGGGAGTGGATAGCACCTTCAAAAGATCTTGATTTGATCCTCACTATTTTAGCTTGTGCCTATCAACCAAGGCAAGAGAACCTATATTGCAGCCCTTATATGGTAAAGGAGATGGAGATATCCTTGCATTTTGCATATTGTATGGAAGGGGCATTGGAAAAACATGATAAATTCTCCATTATTCAAACTCAAAAGAGTTTTCACTACTAAATGATGGAAATGTTTTCGAACAAGGCGAGAGGATGCTAAAGACATAATATTGTCTAGATTTGCTTTGTGCATTTTTGTAAATGGATTGTATTCTCTTGTTAACACACAATGCAATGCAGGGGTAGTATAGGGTAGGGTTAGTTATTTTGAATGAAATTTTGTTGGGAGATGTTAGACAAGACCAACCAGAGGTTACCAAACTCTTTGAGGACCTTTGCAAGAAATTTGTAACACTTACACAACAAGAATGCTTCAAGAGGTTTAAAATACTCCTTCAACCAGGATATGTGCACAAATGGAGGCCTAGATCTGCACTCTTCCACACAATATTTGACAACCTGCTACAAAATCTTGAAGCAAATATATCAACAAAGTATCCAAAAATCCCTATTTGATCATGACCTAAGGTACCCCCAAAGGTTTACAAATAATCTCAAGATTCAAGGACAGTAAAATGATTTTAAATCTATTTATCTTCTATCAGATGAAGGATCTTCTAGATATAAGATTGTAGATGCCATCAAACCATCAACAAGAAATGAGACCATGTATGAACAAAGATATCCTAAACACAAGATTACAACATGAGCAAGGAACACAAATTGAAATCATTCTGAAACACAAGCATATACAAATTTTGCCAAGAGATAACACCAAATAATCCAGAAAATGATCAAATATATCAACAGGGGAATGTCATGAGAACAATCTTAGAGCTTGTTGATGGCTTTACAACTTGAAACCAACTCAACATGATAAAATCTGATGTAAAATAGAATTGAAAATGGCTCTCAGGCGGTTTTCTCGAGAAATGGATTTCTTTCAGTCTTTTCCTTGAAAATTCTACGTCCTTTTTCTCCTCCCCTTTAAAAATTCTCCCAAAATGCATGATATATCTCATGCCATCATGGATTCTTCCTTCCCAAGCAAAGAATATGCTTAAGGGATCAAATTTTTTACAACTCTTCATGATTCCATGAAAATGACATCAAACTGGAAAACAGTTCGCAGTTTCCCAGGGATGCATAAATTTTTTAAAATATTACACAAATTCAGATCCTTATCCATCCCAGGGTCACATTTTTGTCATTCAGGCATGCCAACATGCTTTAGCAATCATTTTTCACCTTTTACCTTTTCAATTTTTACCTCTGCAACTTTTAATTTTGACTTTTCACGTTCTTTCACAGATAGGGTAAAAATTACACCAAAAACATCATAGATCATCAAATTAGCTCATGAAAATAGTTCCATTACACTCAAAAGGCCGAAAGGATGCAAAATCATATAAAATTCGATGCAATTTGGTGCAAAAACTTGATTTCCAAGTTTCTTGGAGATCCCATGGTGGCCAAAACGAGCAAATGCATAGTATCCATTGATTTTGATCAACTTTTAATATCAACCCTCCACGTGGAATATGCCATTTTAAAAATAAGCTTGAAATTACCCTTTTTGACTCGGATAAGGTGGGACACGTGTCAAAACATGATTGGATCAAACTCCCATCCTTTAAAAATGCATTTGCAACCCTTTTTAATTTTGGAAAATTTTGCAAAAATTCCCCGCTTCTCCCTTGGACCCGCCATGTGTCCACCTATGGGCCCCACTAAAAACCATGCATCGATTTTATGAATTTTTCCATTTTTTAGATTTTGGAAAATTTTTACATTTTTCCCCACGGGCCTGCACCTGGTTTTTCTCTTTGCCACGTGTCCATCCTCTATTTGTTGTGGGTTCAACCTTTCAAATTTTTCCTTCAATCCTCCCTGCCAAATTTGTAAAATTTCAAAAATTTTCCTGGCACATGCTTCCCTATTTTTCCATTTAGGACACATGTTGGCTCTGGATTGGAGTGACAAACTATTCACAAAATTTCCCTTCGACCCCCTTGCTTGATTTTTTGCATTTTTGGACACATGTCCACTTCTCATTGGTCAGGGACCTTCAGCCCAAAACTTGACTTTATACCATTTGAAGTTAAAACTTCAAAACCATCACAAAACCCACCGACCCCTCATATTGACTTCTTCTAGCCACGTGTCACCTCGTGATTTGTTGTGGAGCTTCGCTCAAATTTTAACTTTAAAGTTTTGAAGTTAAAAACTTCAAATTCATCAAAACCTCCACCCTCCCATGTTGACCTCTCCTGGACACATGTCCACCTGCCATTGGATGAGGGCCTTCGGGTCAAAAAATTTTCTTTGACATTTTGAGCCAAAAACATCAAAATTCTCCAACTCCCTATGCCATCCACATGCCCACCTTGCCACGTGTCCTCTTCCTATTCGTTGCGGGCCTTCGAGAAAAAAATTGACTTTGAGAATTTTACAAAATGAAAGCAAAATTCCTAAGGAACCTCTGCCACCCACCAATCCTTCGGCCAATCAGCACGTGCCACATAGACACCTCATTGCAAAAGGTGGAGCCATGGGTCAAAATTTTCCCTTAGCCAAAAATTTCAAAAACAAGTTAGAAATAATTCCCAACCACCCCAGGCCAATAGGAGCCTACCACGTTGCAATAATATTATGATGATGAATTTGATGGGTATAATACGCCCATATGACCATCAAAATGTCAAAAATACAGAGGATGCCCTAGAAATCAAATTTTTTAACAAGGCAAATTTCTTGATCTTAAACCAATTGAATCATGATTTAACATTGTTCTCGACCTGGGGATTGGGAAAATACTTGCACAAATTTGGGATTCGATCAGACTCAAGTTTTTTCATGATTTGACAAAGGAAAAATGACACAACCCATAAAAATGAAGAAATTAGGGCACAAAAAGGGGCAAACTTGGAAATTGTTTCAAATTAGGAAAAACAATAATATTACGGGCACTTGAAAGTATTCAACTAGAGAAATCGAGTTGCAGACCACCAAATCGAGAAGTAAAACATTTCTGAGTAGAATTTGACATGAAAAATTAAGGCACATTATGACAACTCAATAATGGGACCAACACTACTCAACCAAAAACCTTCATCATTACTAATACTGACCCATTACACTATATGTATGCAAAACCTGATCAAAATCAATGTGCCACACATTGGCTTATGCTTCTGGACAACCTCGACCTCAAATTCATCCATCAAAAGTCCACCAAGGGTAAGGCTATCACTGACCAATTGGGAAATGCACCTATTGCTGGGAATTAACCCTCTAACTTTGAATTTCTAGATGAGTCTATTGCTACCTTTTCCCTGGATGAACCCACTTATCAAATGACACTCTTGTTCGATGGCTCCAAGTGTCAGCATGGGGATGGGGATGGTGTTATCCTCATTCCACTTGATGGTGAACCTTTTCCTTTTTCTTTCAAACTTGATTTTGATTATATAAACAATATTGTTGAATACGAAGCACTCGTATTGGGTCTCTAGGATTCTTATGCCTTAGATGTTAAATCAATCAACATCTTCGGTGATTCTTAGTTGGTCATAAACCAAGTCAATGGTATATACCAGTTCCATAATGAGATGCTTCAAAAGTATAAGCATCATGTGGACATACGTTTTACCAAATTCAACCGTTACGCACTTCAAAACACCCCACGTTCTACCAATAATTTTGTAAATACCATGTCCTTCTTGGCTTCTCAGATACCTGCTTCACCCGCTAACTCTAAAATATTTGTCACCATACAAAGACTACAATCACCCTCTTATTTTCCTCATGAAGTCTACTCTATCGGAACCATTTGTTCTTGAGCCAAGTGACATTTGGTATAAGCAATATACAAACTATCTTTCAATTTCCATTTTACCCATTGATCTCACTCGTAATGGACAATGTTATTTTCTTAAAAGTGTCTCTCATTACGTCATCATGGGTGGTCTTCTTTACAAATGTGGTTTTGACAACATTCTCTTGCAATGCCTTACAAGTTCTAAAATTCCTTACACCATTAAGGAAGTCCATGATGGAATTTGTGGAGGCCACTTTAGTGGTCTCATTGTCACAAAACGCATTCTTTTCCAAGCCTAAACTACGATTTATTGTGATTATGTAAAACATTGCATAAAATTCCAGCAACATGTTAATCTCCATCACACCCCTAGTCATGCCTTACAGGTGATGTGAGAACTTTGGCCTTTTTCTCAATGGGGTTTGGATCTTGTCGGTGAGATCAACCCCCATTCATCAAAACACCACCAATGGATCATAACCGCTACTGAATATTACACTAAATGGGTAGAATCCATTCCCCTCATTTCCACCAAAGCTGAGAAAATATGTGAATTGATCAATCATCACATCATTTGTCACTTTGGTGTCCCTCACCACATTATCACAGATAATAGAAAATAATTCAAAAATAAAACCCTACACAAACTATGTGATGCTTTTAGCATCCAACTCAGTTTCTCATCACCTTATTACTTGCAAATCAATGGTGAAGCTGAATCAACCAATAAAATCTTGAAAAAATTCTTATGAAGGTATTCAATGATACTGGGAAGGATTGGCATATGCACATTCCTTTCACCTTATGGGCTTATCACACTAGTATTCACACTTCAACTGCTACCACCCCCTTTTCTCTGGTCTAGGGTACTGAGGCTGTATTAAATTCTAGATTCCATCCCTCCGCATCTCACTACAAGACATGCTCAACAATGATGAATTTTTCCAAGATCGTTTGATGTAACTTAAATTATTAGATGAACGTTGTCTCAATGCTCTTGACCATCTCCAAATCTACCAAAAATGTATCAAACATTCCTATGAAAAATGTGTTCACAAATGAACCTTTCAATTCGGTGACCTCATCCTGAAGGAAAATCAACATGTAACCAAAGAGGAGAAAATTAAATAGGGCAAATTTTCTCCTAATTGGCTTAGACCCTATATTATCAACCATGCCTATAGATCAGGTGCTTATCATTTGTCTTCACTCAAAGGTAAACTTGAACATGATCCCCTTAATACCTTACATCTTCGGCCATTTTATTTTTGATATCAAGTCCTATATCAATTTCTATCAATTGATCACTCATCCCTTGAGCGTTGTTCACCTTCCATAATTACCCATTTTGTAGATACACGACTAAACAAGAATCATGTGATTACCCATCACCTTTTAGGCTTATCTTTAATATGAGTACCATGGCTCTGTATAGCATGATTCTCATGGATAATTTGCATCTTCTTCAAGATGGAATCCCATTGTCATTCATCACTCAAAACCACCTCTTTCACGCTTAATATTTGTGCACTAAAATATTTTCTTCTAAAACAAGAACCTAATCATCCTCTATAGTCTATTCCATGACTTAAATGTCTAAAAACAAAAAGGGATACAACTCCTTGAGTCAAACTTCCAACAAAATATGACTCCTTCAAAAGGACATCTCTTCTTTATATTCTACAACTATCAATATACTTCTCCCTAGAAGGACAACTATATATGGTCATTACAAAAATATAATAACTATTCAGAAGCTTCCCACATTGATCAACTTCACAAAGACCTCAAGGAGATAATATACCCATCCCATATAGACTTCCCACATTGATCAATCTATTATAAAAAAGCAAAAAGAAAGATGAAATTTTTGTCATGGACTTTCCTATTTTGGGATTCTAGGTTTCTTGTCCCAAAATACACGTCATCGTACACTAAGTTACGCTAAACCTCTCATTCTCACCTCCTCACCTCTTTCTCCTAAATTCCTCATTACTCAAGGGACTTGCCACAAATGCGACATTTCATGATCATGTGATTTTTCTTCACCCTTAGAATATTCCATTATGTAAGGCCTATAGGGTCTTACATTCATAAGCCCATCTAGGGTATGGTAGACTCATTAGGGTTCTTATCTATTAAGAAAATATTTTAACACCTCTTACCATTCACCTTCTTCATTAATTATTGATTATCCTATACATGACTTGTGTTTAAAAATAACTCAACCATGCCTACCACCTAAACTCAATCATACATATGACCTACATCACCCATGTCTAACACCTATCAATGCATTCCTCTATTTCACCCTAATCTTCCCTAGCTTATGGGAGAACTACATCGGCCTGAGGTCCATTTTCATTGGGACTATGTAGGCAGCACTCCTAGGACATGGGGCCATTGCACGTTAGCTCAACCACTCTCTACCCTAACCAATTCCCTCTGCCCCTTTCCTATTCACATTATACTTAGTTAGTTTCCTTTTCTATTAATCATCAGAAATTAACGCACAAACAATAATTACTTAACATCTTTACCATCATCACTCATACATTCATTTCATATTTTGTACCATTTCTTTACCATTATCATACATTTTCCTACAAAACATCTTAACACGATCCACATCATCATTAATTGCACAAATTAATGAATTAGAAACTCAACCATATCTACAACCTAACTCAACAATACCTAAAACCTAAAATCAATCATGCCTAATCCAACCTGACTCCATAAATTTCGAGACAACCTGACTCCATCCATGCCTATGACCTAACTCAATCCATGCCTATGACCTGACTCCATCATGCCTGAACCAACCTGACTCCACCATGCCTACACAACCTTGACTCTAGCATGCCTAATCCACCTGATTTCCAAGCACGCTTACGCGCACGCGCATGCAAACACACACACAACAATGGAATTTAAAACATGTACACCATTCATACTATAAACACCATCATCTATAAATTAGAACGTCTGTATAAAAATACATATGAACATATATCCCCATAGTAATTGTTGATGGTGAATCACAACACCCCTGAATGTTTGCAACGCGATGGGTTGAGACTCTTAGTGTGATTGCATAACATGGAGCTTTTCCCCAAGTGTGGGACCCTATGAATTGGGAAAGCTCTCCGGATGAAGGCCGGTTCCTATTCCTCTGTTCGAAGCACACATAAAAATGCGAGAGGGTTTAATCAAAAACCTAATCTAACTTTCCAAGGAGACAGGTAAGAAGATGCATAAAAATAAACCTAAACTAATAAAGGTGATGCACCGAGGAATGAAGAACACCTGTCTTGACAATAAACACAAACCAAAAAAATGCAATGCAAGATCATACACAGATAACCAAATTTGTAGTGAAAGATCAGGATGATGCAAATGAACACTGAGAGGATTGAGAATCATCCACATACATGCATTACTTGCTCCAAAGATTGATACAATACACTACAAAATGCCAAGAGGAAAAGTTGCATTACAGTTTTAGATGGGAGGTTTGAACTCCACAAATTCACCTGCCAAAGAGAAGAAGGAAGGGGCAAAACAAGAATGTCCAACCTTTAGAAAGAAGCCCCTACTTACAATTTATAGGGAGAAAAAGAGAGGGAGAAGAGAGGAATTCAAAATCTACCCCAACCAGCCCCAGATCGCACTTAATTCATCTAATTATGGTAGTAGGTGAGAACCCTAGCAAACCCAAAATATGACAAACTATATTTTACATTTTTGAAGAACTTGTTCTCACCCAATTAAAGATATCAAGTTGTAGCTGGATAGAGGACCTTGCAAGCTTTCTAAAAATTCCAACCTTGCATGAATCCAAGCTCGCTATGAAAAGCTATGGCCATTTGAATATTTCCCACATCAAGGTCTTCTTCTTATTGGGTTCGGGGTTCTCCTCTACATTTGCACCGGGTTTGGAGGATGCCTCGACATGTGTTTGATGCTTGTGTTTTCCCGAAACCCTGCTTCCACCGCTATTGCCAAGATTTTCTTTGTTTCGGGTTTGGAAATTGGACTTGCATATGCATTGGGTTTGGAAGGTGGCTCGACATGTTTTCGCCCCATGCTTTCCCGACCCCAAAACCTGATTTTCCTAGGTAGTGTTTCGGGTTTGCGAACTCCCAAGCATCGGGACATGCCTTGTGATTTTCATGCTTCATGTCTCATGTTTCCTGAAACCCGAAACTCGATTTCCTTTGTGTCGGGTTTTTGACCTCTCCAACATATTTTCCTTTGTGTCGGGTTTTTGGACCTCTCCGACATATTTTCCTTTGTGTCGGGTTTTGGACCTCTCCGACATATTTTTCTTTGTGTCAGGTTTTTGGACCTCTCTCGACATATTTTCGTTTATGTCAGGTTTTGGACCTCTTTAACATATTTTCCTTTGTGTCGGGTTTTTAGACCTCTCCAACATATTTTCCTTTGTGTCGGGTTTATATTTACCCGGGGGGTAGATATATACAACAATTTGGCGACTCAACGGGATTACCTGCTTGCTAGGTAGAAGATCAGTGGTTGTTTAGTGATCCATTGGGCATGGAGTCATAACCAATAACCTGAAACCAACCTGATATTTGATCTCGAGCCTGATACCACAACTCCTTCTCCGAGAGCATGCTGAACTATAGAAATCCAACCTAAGAGCAACAAAACATATGCCAAAGCACTTAGGGAAATTGAAACCTAACTACAACAAGATAATGTGCATACGCACTTAGAGGAATTGAAATCTAGGCTAATATTTACAAGGGTAAACCTTTTCTTTTTAGTAGAAATGTTTAAGATAGATTCTCATTAACTTAATCGGAGGTCTTCTCCATCCAATGTAGACAATTGGAAGGCATTGCTATTCTTACATTTCATGACCATGTAGGGGCCACTCCAAATGGCATCAAACTTGGAATGCCTTCCTAGTTTTGCACGATTTGCATCCCATTTCAGAACTAGGTCCCCTTCCTGGAAGGTCCTTGCTCTTGCTTTCTTATCAAACTATCTTTTTACTAAGGCCTGATCTTTCTCAATTGTTTGAACTGCATGTTCTCTGATTTCCTCCAATTCCATCAACTCTAGCATACCTGGCCTCCATTGGTTCAAACTCAGCCAACTCCAACTGCTTCATGAACTCCAATGCAGGTAGTTCTAATGATATAGGCAATACTACCTCTTTCCCATAGACCAACTTGTAAGGGGAATTACCTGTAGACCTCTTTGGTGTTATTCTGTCAGCCCATAATGCTGATTTTAGCTTGGTATGCCATGTTCTTTGATTTTCATCCAGAGTCCTTCTAATGATTCTTAGCAAATTTTTGTTCATGGACTCTGCCTGTCCATTACCTTGTGGGTAATAGTTGGAAGAGGTGCTCAAGTAGATTCCATTCTTGACAGCCCATTCTGTAATCTTGGAACCTATGAATGCCAATGCATTGTCTGATATGATAGTGGCCGGCACACCAAACCTGGTCACTATTCCTTCATAAAATTCTAGTATGTTAGACTCATTTGCTTCTTTGAGCACTACTACCTCGGTCCACTTGGTGAAATAGTCCATTGCCATGAGAATCCACTTGTGGCCTTGGCTTGAGTTCGGATTGATGACCCCGATGAATTCCAATCCCCATTGCATAAATGGTTTGTTAACCAAAATTGGATGCAATGGAAGTGCTGCTAGTCTTTCTTTGCCTGTGAAGAGTGCACATTTTTGCACTTTCTTATCCATGTATAGCAGTCACTGAATATTATGGGCCAATAATACCCTACCTTCATTATCTTGAGAGTTGTTACCTGTGGGGTGAAATGTCTTCCAGAATCTCCGTCATGAAAATATCGTAACACCCTCTCAATTTGACTTGTCCCAATGCACCTCAATAGAACTCCATTGATGTCCTTCTTGAACAAAACATCATCAACAAGCACATATGGAATGGCTTGTAGTCTAAAGCATCTCCTCTTTGTTTTGCTCATTTTTGGAGGGCATAGGCCTCGTCTCAGTAGGAAGTGTATCATATTCTGAGTCCAACAAGTAGTGGGCACATCATCATTTTCCTATTCTTGACCATCTTGTAGTACCAAGACAGTCTCTTTTTCATCACCTACTTCAACTTGCTAACTCAAGGCTATCTCTGTTCACATAGTCCTTTTCCATGTACTAGTTTGGTGACCTTGATCTCGATGTCATATTCCATGACACGAGTGATCCATCCTGCATGTTTCTCATTCAGATCCTTGTTTAGAAGGAAGTCCTTGACTCCCGTATGAGAGACCAACAATTGGATCTTGTTGTTTCGAGACTAGGTGCTTGAATTTCTTTAAGCTCCCGATCACTTTGCAGGACATGCTTTTCGATGAAAGAGTACCTAGTTTCGTATTGGTCCAAGCCTTGAATGAAGAAAGAAACTAGTTGTTCTAATCCCTCTTTGTTTTTTGTACTAGATTGCGAAATCGTGTCCCCACCACCAAAGGCATATAACATGAAATTCTTGGAGAATTCTGATTGACGAGAGTCGAGCTTGAGATATAGCCTCTTTTATTGCCTCAAAACTTGTCTTGCCTTCGATGTCCACTTAAATGACATGCTCTTCTTTAACATTAGTGTTATTGGCTTTACAAGAGCAGAAAATTTTGGAATAAACCCGCGACAAAATTGATCCTTCATAAGAAGCTTTTAAGAGCCTTCTTGTGACTTGGCAATGGTAATTCTCTAATTGCTTCAACTCTCTCTCGGGTCAATCGTCAACCCCTCCTTTGAAACAATGTGGGCTAGAAGTTTTCCTTTGTGAGCCAAGAATATGCATTTTTGGGATTCAATGATACCCCAAATCTCCTACATATCTAAAATACCTATCTCGGATGAAAAGGTGATCCACTCTGCGTTTTGGAGAACACAATGATGTTTTCAAGATATATCGTAACTATTTTATTGATCAACCCATTGAATGCCATATCCATTACCATTTTGAAAGTGGCTCTAGCATTTGATAGCCCAAATGGCATCTTCTTGTAGGCATAGGTGCCCCATTTGGTGGTGAAATCCATCTTAAACTAGTCATCTTCTTTCACCATTATCTGATTATATCTTGAGTAGCCATCTAGGAGAGAGAATCTCTCCGAACCGGATACCACTTGCAATATTTGTTCCATTGAAGGAAGTGGGTAATGGTCTTTGAGAGATGCCCTATTGAGGTCTTGGAAGTCCACGCATAGCCTAATCTCTCCATTCTTCTTCCTTACTGGTACTAGGTTTGCAACCCAACTTGAGTGCTTGATCGGGAATATAATGCTTTCCTCTATTAGCTTGTTTAGCTCGTTCTTCATTAGAGGATTGATGTGAGGGTTGACTGGTCTTTGTTTTTACCTGATGGGCTTAGCATCTGGATCTAGTTCTATTGTATGTTGTGCCAACTTCGAGTTGAATCCTTGCAGGTCATCATAGCTCCAAGTGAAGACATCTGGAAATTCTTGGCAAAGTTGTATGAAATCTGATTTCTCTGTTCAAGGGCACTTTACCAATTTGAAGTGTTTTTCCTTCCCAAACCAGAATTGGCTCTGAATCTTCTCCTTTGACCTGTATGTTAGCCTTTTCTTTGCGGAACTCGGTCGTTAGGACTGAATATGGATTCTAATGTTACTAAACCCTTGGGAATTTTGTTTTTCTATAGCCATGCTACTTCATCCCCATCCTGCTTCTAGCTCTAGTCTAGCTTGATTCCTAGCGGAGAATTCAGCCTCTTCTTGCAAGAAATTGATGATCTGTTGATCATTCGCAAACACCTGCCACTTAGGTTATTATCTGGCACTGCTGGCCTCACAATCACATGGATATGTGGCTGTGTTTTTTCCCTTTTGATGTTTTTAACCACATCAAATGTTGCTCCAACTACTATGAGCTTATCCGCGACTTCATTTTTCTTCCTAGGTATGGACACAATGTTGAAAGCTTCGAAATCCTCAATGAGGTCCCATACCCTATTCTTGTAGCTCTTCAGTAGGTCGTTCTTTGTAGCATGTTTTCCCCTGACTTGGTTGATGATTAGCTCACTATCTCCAAACACTGCAAGTTTTTATTCCCTTTTCCTGCCCAATGAAGTCCATAAATCAATGCCTTATATTCAAATAGGGTTGTTTGAACAGAAAACTGGAAATGAAAAGCTAAAAAATAGTTGATGTCTTGTGGTGAAATCAACATTGCACCACCTCCAGCACCTTGTCTACTTCTCAAACCATCAAAAATAGTTGCCAAACTTTGTTTTCATCCTTTTTTTCAGGCTGAATGATGTCGGGAATGGGTGAATTTTCTTTGTGTACACAATACACACCCAATTCAGATTCTTCAATTTCCTTGTATGGGTCAAATTCATGACTCTTGTTTTCCCATTCATCCAAAGTCAAATTAGGAATTCCCTCGACCTTAGTACCTATTTCTAGATCATTTGAACACTCCTCCTGATCAAAGGATGAGAAATTTGCATTGATAGGACTTGGTACATGAGGCTCAATATGGAAATTTGTAATTGGTTCTGACCTGATTGTTGCTTTGGCCCCATACCTTGTCCTGAAAATCATGTGTGACCAATCTGTAGATAAATATCCACCAATTTTTGCAATGAAGTCTCTTGATAGACACAACGTAAAGAGTGGCGGAGGGTCAATCACAGACACATCTTGCAGAACTATAACATTAGGACAGAAATGTAGTGTTAGGCTTAACCCCTTGATGACCCCAATTGTTCCTACTCTGTTCCATCTAGCTGCACTACTCCTTTCAACACTAGCTCATACTTCAGACCCAGTTGATCCACTATTTTCTTTGGCATCACTGAACTACTTGCCCCTGAATCTATCATGCAGTTGTGTACCAAGTGGTTTCCAACAACCAATGACACATAGAATGGTGGAGGCTTCAAATTCATGTCCCAGCCCCCATTTGATACATTTGAGGTAGACCAATTAGCCATTTTAGCTTGCAATAAATCTCATTGCCAATCTCATTGCTGGGATTGCAAGTGATTCCCACATGGAAATGTTCACATGTGTCTTCTTGATTTGATCGATGATGTTGAAAGGGGATGAAATGTCCTTTTGTTGTCCGTTACTTGGCACAACCTTTTATGGAGCTTGAACAGTGCATGTGTTGCTACAAAAAAGGTACCTTAGGCTGATTTTACACATTTGGAGCTGCGTTTGGTCTATCGACCTCTTGTTGTGTAGGAGTGGGATGAGAAACAATTGGATTATATGGTTTTTGCTCTTCTATGCTTCTCTTCTTTGACCATGTGTTGTACAGCCACGCCTTGAAAAGGTTATTGGTTAACTCCATAGAAGTCTTCCATTTTCCAATTGGCCAATGTGGTTTCTGTTGGAGGTCCTTCTTGTTGCGTTTCTTGCTACTGATTCTCTTCTTGGCTTGGTTCTTGAGGCACACCAATGGTTTGCACCATCAAGGCCTGATTTAGTGCACCATTAAAACATGCTGACTAATTGTGAGGTAGATTGCAAGGGTAACACTAGTCGTATTCTGCGTGCCATGTTATTTTTGTTGTTGTGACCAAGGCTCTTGAGGATGCCATTACATTTGGATCATACGGTCGAAATGGCCTAGAAGCTTGAGGTTGTCCTTGGTTTTGGTTTTGATTTGTAGCCTAAGGTGGTGGTCTATTTTGTTGGTATGAGGGCCTAGATTGGTACTGCGCTTGAGGCGATCATGGTCTAGCACTTTGAGCTTGTTGTCTTTTGATAGTCACCAGCTCATTTCCAAGGTTTTAGTTGTTTCATAACCTCTTACAATTCCTTTGAAGTATTTGAAGGAGTTGATGCCTCATTATTACTTTGATTTCTAGGGGTTGGAATGGGATTCGGTTATGGTGCTTAATTGGTTGTAGGATTTCCCATATTTGGATAGAGAGGCATTGGTGGTCTTGGTGCAAGCTTGCTGCTTGGATCAAACAGTTCTCTTCTCTGATAGCTATGTCATAGGCCCCTGGTAGCATTGTTCCTCCCATTGATTGGATCATCATGGCTATGTTTGAATTTATAGCCTTTAAGAAATAAAGGAATGCACCTTCGCGGTTGGTCTAACAACTATTGGAATCCTGTCCCATGTCCATGGAATCAAGTTGAAATCATGTCATTTGTTTGTTAGGATCCCTTTTGATTGTTGTCAGTTGTTCCAATAAAGACAAATTATCTTCCCTCTCCCCGAATTGGTTGCAAAGAGCTGAACAAAGTTGGTTCTAATTCGTAATAGACCCTGCTGCTAGGCTCCTAAACCATTGTAAGGCCTTACCTTTGAAAGATGAAGCCAATAACTTGACTGCAACATCCATTTCATTTATTTCATGGATTACACATGCATTAGCAATATCCTGGATGTGATCAATAGGAGTAGTATGATTTTCTCTTGTGAAATAGGGGATATTCTTTAGCGCTGCAACTGGAACTTGATTCTGAGCATTTAGGGCAAGTGGACTACTGCCCGTGAAATTGAAAAAGGGATTCGGTGGTAGATGTGCCATTATGATTAGCCTAAGAACCATGGTTGATGCAAGAAAAGTTCTACCAGGTGGAGGTGTAGACAAAGTCCTGTTAGGTGGAGATGGTGATCTTTGTGGTCTTCTTCCTCTCCTCCCTCTGCCTGGTGATAGTTGCAAGTGGAAAAATAGCCCCTCTTCTTGAGTATCAAACCTAGTTTGAATTCTTCTCATGTGCCTGGGCAACTTGTGCTACTACACCATTGAATTCTATCCCTTTGGAGTCGCTAGATGTGTTAGAGAACGAGCCTCAAAAGGATGGATTTTGCCAAGTTACACACCAAACTTGACAAAATTGAAAATAGAAATTTAAAAATTTGAAGGACCCGGAAGATATAGTCTTCAATTCAAAATTTAGGTCTTGTTGTGCAGCTGCTAATCCCTGAAAGGTACAGGTGGAAACTCAGGTCATGCAATGCAACTTACAAAACCTGAATTGCCATGTGTCGGAACTTGGGACATGCTTAACACCTGGGAAAACCCAAAACACTAAAAACCATGAAATTTTGAAAGTCAAAATCTCAAAAATCTAAGGATATCCTTTTGAATATTTTTCCTTGATGTACCAACTGGTGAAATTTTGACTTTTCTTGAGCAAGTTAAGCCCTTGAAAATAAATTTTGGAGTTCAGCTGGAAGGTGAAAAATCCAAAAATTGTAAAACTTGCAATTTCTAAGTCTAAATCTCTTGAAAATTCCTTCAAATCTTATGGAATGACCTCTTTGTCCCACCGTGCATGCCAAAACTATTGATGGAAAATCACAACACCCCCGAATGCCTACAAATAGATGGGTTGAGACTCTCGGTGCGATTGCATAACATGGAGCTTTTCCCCAAGTGTGGGACCACGTGAATCGGTAAAGCTCTCTAGATGAAGGCCGGTTCCTATTCCTCTATTCAGATGCACACATAAAAATGTAGAGGGTTTACTCAAAAACATAATCTAACTTACCAAGGAGATAGGGTAAGAAGATGCATAAAAACAAACCTAAACTAACAAAGGTGATACACCGAGGAATGAAGAACACCTATCTTGACAATAAACACAAACCAAAAAAATGCAATGCAAGATCATGCACAGATAACCAAATTTGCAGTGAAAGATCAGGAGGATGCAAATGAACACTGAGAGGGTTGAGAATCATCCACATACATGCATTACTTGCTCCAAAGATTGATACAATACACTACAAAATGCCAAGAGGCAAAGTTGCATTATATTTTTAGATGGGAGGTTTGAACTCCACAAATTTTCCTGCCAAAGAGAAGAAGGGAGGGGCAAAACAAGAATGTCCAACCTTTAGAAAGAAGCCCCTCCTTACAATTTATAGGGAGAAAAGAGAGGGAGAAGAGAGGAATTCAAAATCTACCCCAACCACCCCCAAACTACACTTAATTCATCTCATTATGGCAGTAGGTGAGAACCCTGGCAAACCCAAAATATGGTGAACTATATTTTACATTTTTGAGGAACTTGTTCTCACCCAATTCAAGATATCAATTCGTAGTTGGATAGAGGACCTTGTAAGCTTTCTGAAAAGTCCAACCTTGTGTGAATCCAAGCTCCCTGTGAAAAGTTATGGCCATTTGAATATTTCCCACGTCAGGGTCTTCTTCCTGTTAGGTTCGGGGTTCTCCTCTACATTTGCATCGGGTTTGGAGGATGCCTCGACATGTGTTTGATGCTTGTGTTTTCCCGAAACCCCTTCCACTCGCTATTGCCAAGATTTCCTTTGTTTCGGGTTCGGAAATTGGACTTGCATATGCATCGGGTTTGGAAGGTGGCTCGACATGTTTTCGCCCCATGCTTTCCTAACCCCAAAACCTGATTTTCCTGGGTAGTGTTTTGGGTTTGTGGAACTCCCAAGCATCGGGATATGCCTTGCGATTTTCATGCTTCATGTCTCATGTTTCCTAAAACCCAAACCCGATTTCCTTTGTGTCCAGCTTTTTGACCTCTCTCGACATATTTTCCTTTGTGTTGGGTTTTGGACCTCTCCGACATATTTTCCTTTGTGTTAGGTTTTGGACCTCTCCGACATATTTTCCTTTGTGTCAAGTTTTGGACCTCTTTGACGTATTTTCCTTTGTGTCGGGTTTTGGATCTCTCTCGACATATTTTCCTTTGCGTCGGGTTTTGGACCTCTCGACATTTTTCCTTTATGTCGGGTTTATATTTACCCAGGGGTAGATATATACAACAAGATAATCACAATCATCTCAAATCACTTGGATACATCCTCACTCTCTTTAGCACACAAGCCGGTATATATCAAAAATACACAACTATACAAAACAAGAGGTATATATGGCTATCAGACATCACCCTGCTAGATATCCTCCATATCTATCTCACCTGTCTCCTCCTCCTCCACTGCCCCACATCGAAGTCCAGCTTTAGCATCTCACCACCCATCATCAACCATGGCTGGAGTTCTACTGTACCTCACCCGGGCTAGCCTCTACACACCTGGTAGCCTCACCACCGAACCTATCTTGGGGCTCGATGACCCCCTATACTCTCTACACTATGTGTATGAGACCTGGTCCTCTCACTTAAAGCCTTCGTGCTCTGTACTCTATGTAGGATGGGACGTCTATCCCTGAGGCCATCAAATGATCTTGATAATACCGTGCCTCTCTTAAGCCATCTTTGAACTGGGCCATAGGTAACATCTAAAGTGGAGCCATCGATCTTGCCCCCTATACCTATAATGAGGGACGGTGTCCCTATCCTTGTGCTGTTCCTATCATGAGGAACCCCGTACCACCCCTACCTATATCTAGGCCTTAAGGGCCACAACCCGCACTCTATGCGTGGGCCAACCGGCCCTACCTTACTATCTCGTGCCTATAAAATAGCTACTTGTGCCTATAAAGTGGCCACCTATACCTCAGACCCTGTCAACTGTCCCTGCACTACCCCCAACTTTGAAAGTAGGGTTTCCACCTACCACTAGATGGTGTCTCTCTCCACTTTGTAATGGTGGTCAAGTCGACTTCCCGATCTCGGTGGTATGGCTCGCAGCTACACTACCCACCACTGTCTATACCCATTTGTAACTCTGGCATCATCAATTCATTGGTCGACCACCTACTCCTCCTACCCTATAGGCACCGTCGGCTATTGTAGAGGAATAGGCCTCTCCACGTTAACTCTCTTGTATAGTGGGAATAGTGGAGGTACATCCTGCAAAGAAACCCAAACCGTTGTCTAACCCCGTCTGTGGGTATCATCTCATGCTCTTCTATATGGCACCCCTTTATTAATCGTAGAGAAACTATAGCTCATCTAACTATGTATCCATCTTCCTCATGCGATGGGAAGTCCACATATGGCCTCCAAATGATGTCTACCCTAGACAACCCCTCTAGTATCTTCCTATAGTGAGCTATATCATGTGTATCCCTAGTCCCCCGCCACACCCCACTAACTAGAACCCATCGCTTGTACCCAACCTAGACCATACCTGGCTCAAAGGCATCTAGTTGGGGCAACCCAATCGATGAACACACATAATGTGCTTGTATGCCCAATAATGAAGCAAAAACATACAACATAAGTTGAACCTCCATAATCTCCCGTAGGACCATAGCTCCCAGTATAGCTATACCAAATACATAGGTGCCCATGCAAAGAAAGTCCTCTCCTCCATCATATCATGCAGGACTCCCATCAGTGCTCATGGGAATCTCCCACCCTTTGCATCCGGTAGTGTGAAACAACACACTGCCTCCATAATCAAAACTACTAGCCTCATCTCCTCAAGATGGGTCACGTACATCTCTCCATAGCTCAAGCTGGCGCTATGAAACCTCATCTCTACCATCCGCTCCCCGGATAGTGTCGGTGTCAACTCCTCTGCTACCTCTGACAAAATCAAATACACTTGCATCCCTATTATCGGCAACCGTAAAATCTTGTAAACATCCTCAAAGGTGATGGTCATCTCTCTTGTCAGCAAATGGAACGTGTTGGTCACAGAATCCTATCTATTGATAAGAGTGACCATCGGACTCAGATCATGAACTATGCACCTATAACACCAAATCCCAATTAACCCACCGAGTCATGTACCTCCACTCCTCATCAGTCACATCTCCTTAGACATCTAGCAATAAAGGTGGTACCCTATCCCACATCCGTAGTTGATCCCTCACCTGCATCCAATAAAAAAATACTATTGTTAGAACCCCCACATACCAAACACACTTCCTACCTAATAAACCTCATTTCCAACCCTCATTACTTATTCCACCCATCCTACAGATTACCCATTACTAAACCAATCTATTCATGTCATTTATACTTATTACCCTACTTTCCTCTCATGAAACCTATCTTTACATCACCCGACATATCCTCACTTCTTACCTTTTCTCTCTATTGCTCTATGTTCCCCAAAATTTGACCACCACCGGTCAGCCTCAACCATCATCAGTCACGTGTAACCAACATTGGTCACCTACTTTTAGACCGATGCCAGCCAAAATACCACCGATATTGGCCAACACTTGACCGACGCGTCGGTCAACATTTGCAAATCAACACAAAAACCCCTCCCCTCTTTTCCAAAATTCTTCAAATCCAACCTATACACCTACTCTACCCTACCCAAAGCTAACCTAACCCCTGCCCATCCCTATCAACCGTACCTTGAACCTCCTCCCTCCTTTATTGAATCAATTTTCACCACCAACTTCATTATCTTTTCCTACCTGTGAAACCCATACCCACATCACATTTTTCTACTTTAAAAAGGAAGGATCATGATAGACTCCTACCTCATCTTAGTATCATTGGCATGGTGGTATGGCTGGCCACTAAACCGGTGGCCCACCCGAACCTTCTCCTGCCTCAGCCATGTCTAAATCACCAACACAAATATTCCTGACCTCCAATCAAATCCTCCACACCAATCTCGTGGACCCGACTACCTGGCCCATCTAACCAACCTGATCTCTATACCTTAACTAGATATCGGACTACCTCATACTTTCCTCTCGTAAAGGCATGAAAGGTTTTGTGCTCTGTCATTTTCCCAAAATTCAAAACACACAAATGAATCCCCTTTTTGTGGATTTCTCTTTTTAAATACCCAACCCGACCCGACCAATGTTGGTTAGCTTATGCCCTAGTAAACCGATGATGGTTAAACCTAAACCGACGTCGGTTACCTATCATTTCACTTATAACTCTTTTTTAAAACCTATTTTTGCCCACAAATTACCCAACCCCTCCACCATTTGACCTTAACCATTTTTATCGCAACCTACCTCCAAGCCTACATTACCTATACCTGTCCTTCATTGTGTTTAGGGACTTGTTATTTTACCCGTACCTCAGCCTTACCCATGCCGTGACCTCGCTACCTAGACCCAAAACATTGTTAATAACCTATGACCTCATGTGCTCGCTATACCTTATGACACTATTACCCGTATTAT
Organism: Taxus wallichiana var. yunnanensis; assembly: GCA_018340775.1. Classification (NCBI taxonomy): domain Eukaryota; kingdom Viridiplantae; phylum Streptophyta; class Pinopsida; order Cupressales; family Taxaceae; genus Taxus; species Taxus wallichiana. Next base: position 97,783,528 of record CM031242.1, read on the forward strand.
TTGACCTAATGACCTTACCTTGCCTATTTCGTGACCTAGCTACCTGGACCTCGAAACATTGTTAGTGACCTATGAACTCATGTGCTCGCTATACCTTGTGACACTGTTACCCATGTTGTTTGACCTAATGACCTTATTTTTCCTATTGTCATGTCGTTTATCCTGACCTTACCTTTGGTGTACTAGAACATACCTAAATGTTCTTGCACCTAACCTGTGAAGTGCTTCTGCACCATATCCTATACCTTGGATACCAAAATCACCTCAACCTTGTTTGGATAAACCTATCGACCTTAGACAATGTAGAGTTTGCATGCTCTTCAACCTGTACCAGTGCTGTAGTTTATACATGTGCGTACATTTGACTATTACTACCTTTGACCCTAGCCCATTATCTAGATTACCCAATTGCATCTTTACCCAATTACCTCCAGTGTCCACCTTCCTCTTCCTCACATCCACCTTTTATCAAACCACTCACTGATTCTGTCTTCTACCACATCAGTTCCTAGTTTGAGGGGGATCACCCTCACCCACACATGGGGCAACCACATCTTATTTTTGTCAGCGTCACTTACCAATACAAGCTACGCAACAAAAAGGGGAAAAATGTAGACACCAAAATTGGGTCACACTCCCTTGGTCCTTTGTCAAATAACCAACTCAATCATACTCATCTAACCATGGCCCCTTCCACCCCACATCACCATTAATTAAATTAAATTAATATATATCCTCACAATATTTAATATCTAATTACCCTAATTTCTACCCCACCACCTCACCTAGCCACCTCACCTAGACACCTCATCTAGCCACCTCACTATGTAGACCTATTCTTGGCATGTTTCCATAACTAACTAAGACCTAATCTTACTTGCCTTAATGAGCTAAGATTTGGTCCAACCCTAAAACCAATACCTAAAATCTCCTAACCACCTTCCCCGCTCATAAAAATGTAACATCCGTTCCAAATCATGGATCAATGAATGAACTTGAGCTAAAAGAGGTGAGATCTACCAATTTTAGTAAACCTAGGGAATCCCGCCTTAACCAACGCTAGTCACCCTAAAACGATGCCGGTTAGCCCAGAACCACCGTTGATTACCATTTATTCACCTAAACAACTTTTTTTTTACGTTAGCACATTCTCGAGAGCAAGAAATGAGATCAGAAATGCATACAAGTGAAATAAGCATCCTTTTATGCATCCAAAACCATTACCAAGATCAATCATAGATCCATTGCATTCAAGGGAGAACTCCGGGAAATCATTGCTACAATACCATACACATATTATCTGATCAACCACCTCCACCACTCAGCCATTAGATCCTTAACATAGTAAGTATGGCCCTAACTAGTAGGGTTTATTTTAGTTAGTAATCTTTATTACTCATGTTATTAATCTATTCTTTGCATGTTTATTGCTTCATCACCCACTTGCCTGTGAACTCAAATATCCCTTCACCCATATCACCAAATCACCTATCCTCACCTAATGTATACTTCTGAGCATACCTAAGACCTCTACAAACCTTCCCATTCAATCTCCCAAAATTTATTTGACCTCGATCACCCCCTGTCATTTAATCTATTTGAGTTTCTTTTATCTCGACCATACCGATGTCGGTTATCCACAACCGTCATCGTTTCTACCTAAACCCACATCGTTCACACTCAGCCGATGTCGGTATCTATGTTTTACACCTTGACCAAGAACAAACCCAAAAATCACCGTACTAGTTGACCTAAATAATCCGTAGATTAGACCTGATCGGTCCCAAGACTTGACAGTCACCTCGCCTCTCAGATCCAACTATATCCTAGCCTATTGTGATTGGATTTTCTTATTGTACTTGAATGAAATACCTAAATCATATCAACTATAGTAGGACTTTGTTTATTTTTCACATTAACTTGTTTTAAATAGTGGATTGATATCCATTTAGGAAGTATCACACTTCCCGAAGCTAACATACACTAGGGTCCACATCATATATCATTTAACTATCTTTTTGTGGTCTTGTTTTCCATTACAGGTAGTTCCTCCTAGCCAAAAGGAAGATCCTACATTTAGCTATGGATCAATAAGTCGTAATGCATGCAACAACCATCAATTGACTAGCATTTAATAGGTATTCCTCCTTGCCTTTACCCTTATCTGCTTTGTCACTTTGAAAACGTAAAGAAAATGGTGAAATAACAAGGAAGGAGTTTTAGAGGTCCGAGGAGAAGAGAAATGACACCAATAAAGGGAGTGAACACTTCACCAAAGAAGGTAAAATGCAAGGGAAAATAAAAACAACCATTTTGACTAGTTTTAATGAAGAGTGGTACGTGGAGATGTAGTACATAGATGGTGTGTTGTTAGGGAAGGAATGGGTATCTCACATACACAAGATGTTCGTGAGAGATTAAAACCATTAGAAAAATACCACCGAAAAATAAATGACACTAGAGTTGGTTCACCCCACAGAAGGAGGACCCGGATGGAAAACTCCGTGTATGAAAACAAGGAGAAAACCAAGTTTAAGAAGGTGGACTCTTGCAGCTCTGAAAGCTACCCTATTTCAGAAATCCCAAAAGGTTATACCAATGGCTAATGTCGTGCATGCATGAGTATCACTTTTATTTTACAAGATGGAGAATGTGCATAACTCATTAGCTAATTTTCTAGTACACTTTGGTATTATCTCGAAGGATATCCGCTAGATGATGACTTGTGCGATAAGGAGGCCATCAAGAAAATAGTTACGACATATGAGTAGAAGAAGGGTTTTCTCTATTTTTGATATCTTTTTGATCACCGACCACTGTCATGAGGATGGCCGTTCACTTGTTCACAAAGTTTAATATGAATGAGAGGTGGACATAGATAAACAAGAGTTTGTTGAATGTTTTCCGCAAGATCTCGGAGGGAACAATCTACAACCTTTCAACCTTTATTGTAGAGGAGATCATAGACTCCACACACGATGGATAAAAGCTTATGTATGGTAACATCCTTCTCACCATTTTGTATTTTAGAAATTGAAGTACCCGATGGGCTGAATAAATATGTTTTGGAGTACCCAGGATGAGGACCCTCTGCTGATAAAATATTTGAATCCTACACTTGTGACACGATGTCGAGTTTCTCATAAGGAGTACTTGGAGAAGTGGTACAAATGAATGAGTGATGCATTTAGGGTAAAGTGGAAAATTCTTGAATAATTACCAACATTAGTGGATAGAGAGGTTGGTTTTTCTATGTATCATCACTTTTGTATCGGCAAGTTTACTTTGACTGATGGCACCAAGAGCCCTTGGTGTAAGTTTCCCTTCTCTTTCATAGCGCAATAATTTCAAAGCACGGTCAACCTGTTTAAGGAGGAGAAGAAACTTAGATTTGATCTAAGTGTAGTAGATTAGGATTACCATGAGCTGAGTTAAATTTTGGTGTATCCCAAGAAGTGCACTTATGTTGAGAAGTATGTCTCTTATGACGTACATATGTTGAAACCGATGACATTACCTATTGCAGGGAGAACAACAACAAGGGTGTATGTATGTCTAAGGCCCAAATTCGAAAAGGGAACTTATGTTAAGGATGACGTATCTATCCCAGAAGACCCCACCGATAGGAAGAATTGGTAATAAAAATAGGGAGCGAGAGGAGAGTCCAATAGAAAATGTGTCGATTGTGCATACAGATTCATACTTTAGGGGCACAAGAATTCAACATGGGCATGATAACTTACACTTATAGGAAGAATTCCATGGTGAATGATTCACCCGAGAGGGAAGATTTACTAGAAAAATAAGAGTCCTTTGTGTTAGAGGAGTCGTCAAAAAGAAGAAGTAGAAAGTGGTGTAAGGTTTAGACTCTAAGGAGAAAAAGAGCATGAAGGGTGATGACTCTGAGGAAGAGGATGAAGAGAACGATGAAGGTAAGAGTCCTCCTATTCATGATATACACAAGTCTGACAAAGAGAATAATAACTATGAATAAGGCACTCATAAAGGAGGAAGTGAAGTAGACATGCATGCTTAGAAGACCTTGACCCTAACCAGGGAATAAATAGATAACATAGTAGAGAAGGAGGTAACAAGTATTATAAAATAGTTAGTGGATCATGAGATAGAGTGCAAAGCCGATGAATTTATAAAATAAATAGAGGATATCTCAAGCATGGATTAGGAGTATGGGAGCATGGGTGGGGACCCCAGTTTAGCGGTGAGCTTCCTAAATGTAGTGCACATGTGGGAAGGGCGTAGTAGCAGGTGTAGGAACATGCCATGACTTAAATTAATGATTCAAACAAGTTAATGTGTGCGCTTTTCCAAAGCATAGTGCCCAAAGGCCAACTACTCACCTGGTCTTCTTTTGATGAAGAGGGTGCATACCCACACACAAGGAAAATGTTATCATGGGATTCTGAGTCCCATGTTGATGAGCCCAAGTTCAAGGTTAATAGTGATGCATTAATGAAGACACCATATGCTAAGGGAATAAACCCTCTTGTGAATTCCTATAATTTTTTGGATGAGCAAGTTTTCAACATACTCAATAAAGTGTCGATGGAGGTGGAAGCAAGGATTTTTGGCAAAAATGATAGAATAAGAGTTTTGGAGGATGAGCTTGGGAAAAAGAATGAGGAGATCATCAAGAGGGATAATGAGATAAAATAGAAGGAATCGATCAATACACAATTAAGGTGTGAGATGAGAGATGAAAAGGTGAAGGTGCTTGAAGTCTATAAAAAGATAGATTGTATTTCAACTTCCATTATATAAAAGCACCTAGACAAGGCCCCTTCTAAGTATAAGTATGAATCACTCATGCACCGCTTGGAAGATTTGATGTGCATACTCACCATGGAGAGGCAACCACTTGCATTGGAGTCATAAGAATAGGTGATGGCACACCAGAAGGAAAAATAAAAGTTGAAGATTGGGGAGACAATAACTCGATTCGAGATCCTTGCCTTAGTGATGACCACAACACCAATGGCCGAAGTTATGTATGACAATTGTGGCGACAAAGATAGATTAGTAAGCATAGTAGTTCTACCCATGAGATAGATTTGAAGGAGTTTCAAGAGAAAAACAAGGGAAATAGAGAAGAGTGAGATAAAATATTGGCATAATTTGAGAATAAATCGGAGGAAATTGAAACCTTGAGGGTTTCGATTAAAAATAAATTGAAGGAATTGTACCCCATGTAACATTCCCATTTTAAGACTTTATAAACAAGGGAATAAAAAAATTTTGTACATAATGTTCTCTGTTCTAAATAATAAAATTTAGAGCACACATTCCATGTCAATCAATCTCATAACATATAACCATATGCAATGTAAATGGCTTGGTTGAACTAGTGATCTCTCATTTCATGACTCAGTTTCTAACCGATCTCTCATGTTAACTTAAGGTATTGAATACTAAGTGTATACCAAGTATACTTGGTTCTCATTACCCTGTTCTGGGTATTGAGTGTTCTGTATAAGAAACCTATATGAATATTTGTTACCAATATTCATCTAAAATCCCATTTCTTAAACTAGGTGACATATGACAACGCAACCAGTAGCTTGCGATACTTTGGCCAAAGATTTCCAACATATTGTTCATGTTACTATTCCTAGATGGCATATTCATCTAACAAAATACATCCTTCACCCCACTCATCTGTTATCTAGAATGGTCTTCACTGACTTCTGATTAGTTCACTTGTTCAAGGTTTGACCCTAACCCAGGTTAGTGACATAATTTGGTATAGGGAACCACTCGTGATGACCTAGGGTATATAGACATACTCAATTGACCTAAGTCAATTGAATGTGCCTAGTTACCCTAAGTCATTGTGAGTCACTTCCTATGCAAAATCATATCCCTAATCTGACCTAGAGAGAAACTAAGATCAATTCCAGTTAGGTCTAGATGAACCAATGCTGAGGGGTGTTACAACATGTCAACTACAACACTTTGTATCCCCATGAAGACCCTAGTATTCACGAAGGTAAATTCCTAGAGTTGGCATGTGCCAACATCCGTGAACTACCCATCTCGATGTATGTAACATTCCCATTTTAAGACTTTAGGAACAAGGGATTTTTTTAATTATATAATGTTCACTATTCTAAATAAATCATTATTATTATGTTTGTGGAGCCTATTTGCATGTTAGAATGTGGTACACCTTCTATGTGTTACACTCGGGTATTTTTACGAAGGTCCCGTTTACCGGTGAGTGGGTCGGGGGTTCGGGCGAAGCCCCAAGCAAATTTTCATGGGTGGTTTAGTAACCCATGGGTAATGGGTAACTGTTATGGGCTGTTTTTGGGCCCATGTTTTTTTGGTACCCATTGTTTTGTAAAACCACCTCTTCGGTTACCCATAGGTTTATGGGACAGTTTTGTTTTTCCCCATTGTTTTGATACCCACGGTTTTGTAAAATTGCTTAAGCAATTGTCTATTTATATGGTCTTATGCATATGATAGAAAAACAAGAAAATGTATTGCAGATGTGTTTTGAATTTGGGTGTGAATTCTGTAGAGTTTGTTGAGCATAGCTCCAAATGGATCTGGGTATTGTATTGAGAGAGTGGTGGCTTGTAATAAAATCTGAGCAAGTGATTCTTGGTGGACGTAGCCCAAATTGGGTGAACCACATTAAATATTGTCTCTTTGTGTTGTGTTATTTTATTCTACAATTTTATTTGAGATCTGTAATAATTTCTGCCTATTAGTTTCTACTGTTGCGATTTTGTGAGGGATTATTCCGCATATTTTATCCCTTATTTCCTAACAATTATTTAGAAAAAACATTCCATGTCAATCGAATTCAAATAGATAACCATATGCAGCTGTAATGACTCGGTGATCCACCAATCTATTTATGTTATCTTATGTATTGAATACATATTGTACACTTGGTTTTCCTACCCTACACCGGGTATTGAGTGATCTTTTTAAAGAACATATATGAATATTTGTTACCAATATTCATCTGATATCACGTTGTTTTAAACTTGGTGACATAGGACAATGCAACCAGCAGCTTGTGATACTTTGGCCAAAGATTTACAACATACTATGTATGTCACTATTCCTAGATGGCATACTCATCATAATGGAATACGTCCTTCACCTCACTCCTCTATTATCCTGATTGGTCTTTACTAACTATTGTTAGTCCACTTGTCTCAGGTTTAACCCTAGCCCTATTTAGGAACATAACTTATTATAGGAAGACACTCATAATGGCTTAGGGTAAATGGGCATACTTAGTTGACCTAAGTCAACCGGATGTGCCAAGGTACCCTAAGCCATTAGAAGCTAATTCCTATCCTAAATATGCCCCTAACTTGACCTAGAGAGAAACTAAGTTCAAGTCCAAGTTCTTATTGTGTGTAGATCTGGATGATTAATGCGGAAGCATGATGCCACATGTCAACTACAACATTGTATTCTCAAGAAGACCCAAGTCTTCTTGAAAGTACATCCACGTAGTTGGCATGTGCCAACATCCTATAAAAATTGCCTCATCGAGATGTACATACCCCAAGGAGATCATTAATGAATTATTAATTTGGATTAAGTCTTGATTACAACAACCTTGCTAAACCCTAATCCAACACTCCATAAGTTCTTTCCTAAATTTGTTTCATTTAGTCCATGAAGAACTTCATTAAACTTATGGTTTCTTTTAATGTTCGTTTTCTCAGTTAAACCGACAATTAACCAAAATAGGACAACGATATCATAAGTTTCATTTTAAATGTACTTTAAATTACAGAAGGTTTAACAACCACATATATCCAATTAAATTAGACTTCATATTATATGAAGTCTAATAAATAGTAATCATACCTCCAAACCTTTTAGGTTTATATTCAATTGAGAGAGAGAAAGAGTCTTTCTCTACATGATTAAGTATTAGGGTATATCATTCCCAATATCCATATTTCTTAATGCATGTTCATTATGCATCACATTATTATGTTAAATTGTTTAGATAAAACACATCATATTATGCAACTCAACAAGTTGCTTCATTATAGGGGAAATTGAACTAATTCCCATTATCCATTTTATCAAAGATAACAAGATAAGCATAACATAATATAAAGAATATCAACAAGATGGAACTTTCATCTTCTTTATAAAAGTACGAGATAATTTTCACAACCCATGCAAATAAAACACAACTCGCAATTCATCATTACAACTTATAAAATTTACAAGACTATGCTCTTTAGGCAACTGCATAACAACAACCCTCATTCTATAAAGTATACAACTTTTCTTTACAATACAACAAAAGAATGAATCAGAATTCTTTACTAAGAATTATACATATATCAGCCAATGCATCATATAATTTTTTGCCTTCTTTTACCACTTAAGTCATCCATCTACAAAAATAGCTAGCATGGGTCAATTCAATGAACTGAGCATGATAAGCACTAATCATTAAAACGAAGTGCATTCCACTAATTGTTTCATTAAAGAAACATTGCTTTAATGAGATAATTAAATCATCATAAGTGATAACAAAAAGAAAGGTAGTTCATTAATAGATCTAGGTCAACTTTAAAGAGAAAAGAAGAATATAATAAACAATATCTGCCTAAGATATTAAAGTTCTAATAATTCTATCAATGGCTTGTAAAAAACAATATATCTTGCCATCCCATTGTCTCATAATTCTATCCTAATAGAATACCATGATTATCTTTTCTAAGAGATAGAATAAATGTATACTAGTATGGTTCCTTCAAAGATGATTCATCTAAATTATAAGTAAGGAATAAAAAGAACCATTATATACCCTTCCCAAACCTATAACATCGAAAAATAGACCAGATTATAACATGAGTTACCTGTTCCTTTCTAGGATAACAATATTGCACATTCAATCATTAGAATATACATCAAACATAATTCCATAACCAAACAAGAAGGTAAGGAAAACTAGAACAGTCCAACTATAACTCCAATTCCAACTTTCCATGAAGAAATTATCAAACAAAGATCAAAAAACAATGATCACAAACAAAGCAGCCCTGAAGAGGAGTTAATCTCTACTCAAGTTCTTCACAAAGGGTAAAGAGTACAAGAGACAACCTACTCCTTTCCATGTAAACTAGGCAAGACTAGTCAACAATAGTCAAACCCATAAGTATCAATGTACTTAATCAACAGAACCTTCTGGCTACTAGCTCTCAACATTATTTCAATCAATGATTCGAACAAGGTAGACCAATAGGTCAAGAGAAATCACTATTTCCAAATGGAATCGAGTACAAAAAATTTCAAACATTGAGCTTATCCAAGGATAGAGAAAAATTCACTCTACTAAGGAAAGGTCCATTTAATAAATCATTTCATACAACTAAACAAAAGGAGTTCCAGTTTCAATTTAAATCTGGTTGAAAGCATACTACGAGACCCGAACCAATATACTACTCACAAAAGAATACATATATATACTTTTATTTCTCAAAGAGAAACCAAAGTCTTATTCACTATATCAGTTGAGAATAACATCCCAAGACAACAAATGATAAGGTTCAGAGTTACCTATGAACCCAAGACTGGAGACTTACAAATGCCTCTCCATGAAATACAAAAGGTAAGTAGTTCGTAATTCAAAAAATCAAACTCAATACAACTGAACAAAGAAGGAATCCTTCCTAATTATTTTAGTGCCCAAGGTAATATCCCAAATCTTCCACTAAGACCCAATTTTATTCAAAGAGACAGAATAGAGAGAAAGAACCAAAAACATTTCAGTCAGAAGATGTCTCGATCATAATTCCCAATCAATAGGATAGAATTCAAAACATAACCCTCACATCCACAAAATCACGACAGAGGTGACTTGGCTTCAACAAAACAGTCAACCCAGAAAGTAGGTTTCTTCCAAATAGCGGGAAAGAACATCCCACTCTATTCTCACACCAAAACCATCTCAAGGGAGTCGTTACAATCATAGAACTGAAGTTCTAAGTTTCTAAAGCTAGATGTTTAAAGTTCCAAATCTCAAAGAGATTTTTAAATGACTCAAACAAGTTCCCACACAGTTCCCTAGTGAGTATTCGCTCAAGTAAAGAGTTTTAAACTTATTCATTAATAAAATAATAACCCAATACAAAATACTAGGATAGATTCAAATGAATCGACCAAATACGAGTCCATAACACTCAAGTGTTAAATAGAAGTACAGAGACAAACCCAAGCTTCGAACACAAACATTCAGAACTACACTAGAAAAATAATGCGAGTACAGTGATAAATACAAACTCCATGCAATAGTTCAGTAATACATAAGTTTCCAAAATAGTGGTTCCATTTAAACGAAGCTCCAACACAAGCTTATTCAAAACACAAGGTTCCAACACAAGTCTGCATCCAAAGAACGCAACCCAGAAGCAAAATCAAATAGAACTCAAGTTTCCTTTAAGCTCATATCCATATATTTCCACGACAGTCGGTTCAATCTACTTAAATTCAAATAAAATATCAAGAGAGAAAAATAGAGGTACAAAACAAGTTTCTAATACCATTTTTACTTGCATGCAGGTCGTAAAACTAGCACAAAAAGCTAGTTTCCAAAATAAATCTATTAAGCCATAGTTTCATATCAAACACACAAGGATTCACCAAACCGAGCAAGAAAAATAACCAGACAAACATGAAAACAAGAATCTCATGAGAGAAGAGTTGTTCTAATGATTCATTTAGAAGAATGCAAAGAATTTTAATAGTTAGAGCCGATCATGCCTAATAGTGCTTCCACCAAATCAAAGGAGACTTCCAGTTGATCTTCCAACTCTTTTTCTCCTCCAAGACAGATCAACAATCAAAATTCTTTTCCTCCTATGCCTCATATATTTTCCTTCAATCAAAAATAGGTTGAAGAAACCAAAAATAGCTTTGAAGTGAAGGTCAAACTGCTGGTTCGAAGAACCAGTTAGCTCCATGCAGAGAAAAATATGCCATGAAAGAAAAACCAAATGACCTCCTACAAACCCACCTCCTAAGTTTACAAGATGGTTTGCACGTGAAGACCGAGGCTCATAAATTCCATAAATTCCATTAAATAAAAAATTCCCGCTTATATTTCCTTGCCACTAGCCTCCTAAATCTGGCGAATGCCAATTCAACACAAAAATACAATTCCATCCTTTAGTGGAGCTTCCACGTAGGCTTCCACCAAGTCTACTGGTCCCCTACCAAATCAGGGTACCTCATCATTTAAACCCCTTTCAAATCATTTAAATTCCATTGGAACTATCACCCTTGTGTCATGTGACCCCCTTTAGATTCCCTTTAATAGTTTAGGTTAGATTCAAATAGACTTAGGTTATTTTAATAATTACTAACATAGGTCTTAGAATATTAGCCATTAGAATTCCCACCTTAGGTTAGGTTCAATTCATAACCCTTTAGTTTTTAGGTAATAGCTAAACTATCCTAGTATCACTTTAGTAACCCTTCCCTTATTTTCTTAGCATAACGCTTAGGTTAGGTCGCCAACCCAACAATAGAATAAGAGGCTTAGGTTAGAACAATATTCAAATAAGTAAACATAGCTAGGACATAGTTGTTCTTACCTAGCTTAGGTTACCGTTAGGATATCCTTAGATTTTCAAGACTATGAAATTCTCCTCAAAGAATTGAATTTTGCTTAAGTCCTTAATGTCCTACCAAGATCAATCACCAAAGACTTAGGCACAAACATATAGCTGAATGAAAACACGTTGCAACAAGACCAAGAATTAGTATCATACAAAATTCAGTCTTCTATGTCCCTTAAACTATTGAATGTCAATTTTACCATTCAGTCTATGAAGAATACTTGAAACATTCCTTGGATCACTGAAATTGATCCAAGGATGAGTCAGAAGAAGAAATAATTCTACAACTCTTAAAACCAGATTACAACTCATCTTTCCAAAGTGAAAATGAATTCTTGACAACCATATAATTTTAGTCTAATGATTTTTAAGAACATAAAATATTTATCCTTATCAAGCATGATCTTCAACAGTCAAAAGAACACATCTTTATCCAGAAAATCACATGTCAACACTTAAATTCAAATGAGGAATATATCGGTTGTCGAGGGTGTTACAATGTACACACCTCAAGAAGAGGTCATTTACACTTATTTATTTCTTAATTAAGATTCAAATTACAACAACCCCATTGAACCCTACTTCCAACAACCCTTAAGTTTTTCATCCTCATTTGAGTTTTTAAAGTAATACGGAAATTCATAAGCTTATTATTACTTTTATGTTCGTTTACTTTTTTCTTAACATTCGGTTAAAAGAAAATAGAAACAACAACCATCATAAGATTTACTTAATATAACTTGACCATTCATAGTATGTTTAAGATCCAAAACAGGTTCCATTATAGTAGACTTCATGGAGATGAAGTCTATCAAGATATTACTCAAGAAGAAGTGCACTTTCCTCTTTCTTGTTATGAGTTGGAATTTGTTATATCTTTGATCCGTTATACCAATAATTACAATTAAGTTACTCTTTCATTAACATCTTTTTACTAATACAAAGAGACTTAGATGAAATATTAACTATGCTTGCCAAATTAATAAGTTGCATTCATTTGAGGGACATTGAAATTGAATCCCTTCCCTCCAATTCATTTAATTCCAACTAAAACAAGAATCCAATCAGATAAGAAAGAGAATAAATGAAGACAAGATTACAACCTTCTTCCAAATAATGAACAAGGAGAATGACACAACAAGTATAAATTTTCTCTTAATTTCTTTTCAATACATCATGATGGATTACACATTTTTACAAGACCATGCATTTCAGACATATTTCATGTCAAACAACATCAAGATAATTAAAGAATACAACTTTTCTTCTTTCAATAATGAATCAGATTTTTCTATAAAAGATCCATACTTTAAGCAACCAATACATCATATAAGTTATTTCCTTCCTTTATCACTTACGAAGTCCATCTACAAAAATTTCTAGCACGGGTTAGTTCATTGAACTGAGCATGATAAGCACTAAGCATTAAAATGATGTGCCTTCAACTAACTATTTCATAAAACCAACTCTGCTTTTATGAAACAATAAGGCCAAACAAATAAATAAATCATAAGTAACAACCATAAAATAAGAACAATTGATCAACCTAAAATAATCATTAAGAAAATATCATGATATAATTAGCACTCTACAACATTATATCAGATAAGTAATGTTTCACCCAAATTACTTATCTCCTTCCAATAAAGGCACGTACTAATTATTTCTTACATAATTCAATCTGAATTAGAAATACAGAAACTAACTCCATTATTTTTCCAAAAATAGAGTTACTTTAAGAAACAAGTACTGTCAAACTCAATATTACAAAATTTCATAAAAAGGCATCTACAACCAAGCTAATTCCAACTTCATGAAAGGCTTTAGGATGAATCATCTACAACATAAAAAAGAAATTCCTATTTCAGATGCTACATCCTAATTTAAAGTCCAAGATATAGCCTAAGTTCTCAAGTTAGGCCACACATTAGAATTAGGAAAGTATTCACTCAATAAATAGCATTTCACATTAATCAACTATTACAAATATTGATTCCTTTAATATAAGTCAAGTGAATAAGTAAGAAGTATCAATGACTACTCAAATGCATTCATGAAAGTAATGCAACTGAACCTATTAAATCTATAACAAGATTTACACAGAAGAGGGAAGGATGAACTGGGATAAAACAAATTAGAACTTCCCTTCCAATTCAGTTAAATGAATATCAATTCACAACACAGAAAAGAGAATGCAACACATAATATCTTATAGTTTCCAAAGGAGACAGTGATGAAAACTTTACCTCAGAGAATAGAAGAGAAAGGATTCAATCAATCATGTTTAGATGAGGATTCCAACATTCTATCCCAAGTAAAGAAGGTCATAAAAGGACTGGTACAGACCCAATCACAACATCCTTTAACTCTTAAAAATAGAAATCATGCACTAGAAGATACTAAACGAATATATGTCAAAGTATTCAAATCAGTTCTCAAAATAAGGCTCCCCATCATGACACAATTATAGTATCAGTAGTACATTATCCATATCAAGAAGGAGATGAAATAACAAGAATTTCTAAACATCTACAGGAAAATAACAGCCTTCAACTAGTCATTCCAAATCATTAAAGTTTTAGTCAAGGAACCATAGTCTATTCATTCCTTTCAGATGATAGTGCAACAATCGGTAAGAAAGACTCACACTCACATCCTCACAGAGGTGAGAGAAAACATCTTTTGAATGGATAGAGAAAGATCCATCTGAATTCAATTTCAAAGAAGATGCAACACAAAGAATGACATGACTTAGCTACAAGTGCACAAGTCAGCTTAAGAGATGATAGATAAACTAAAATCCATTCACCCCATCCCTATGGACAGACTCAACTACAAAAATATACTATGTCAACAAGACATTAATTCCTTCGACATACTCAGAGATCCTAGAAACTAGTGAATCTAGAAAACTATGTTGGGCCCCTGCAAATATTGACTAAGTACACTAGGATGCATGGGCATGCAATACCTAGGTTAAAGGATGGGAAAACAAGGAAAAGGCGTACAAGGAATGGTTCTAGAAGGGTTTTAGAAGTGCTATATTGTGTGCGAGAAGACAAGGTCTCAAGATAGCCATATTTGGCGTATCGGGAAGGACAAGAGAAAAGCGTGACCCGATTGTGCATGTGAAGTGGATAAGGTGCCAACCTGGTGACATGTTGGCCTAGGAAGGAATATGCCCTGTGATGGAAGATTCTAGAAGACCATCATGGAAAAAAGTGGAGAGCTCAGGCCTGATGGAGCATGCTCCCATGGAGGACCACATTTGGAAACTTGGCAACGAATTTGAGGCTACAGAAGGATGAGTTGGCACTTCAGGATGCCTATATATACAAGTGCCCATAGAATAAAAGAGTGGTGGAATCGGATACAAAGAGAGAGAAAGAAGGAGCAGAGCTCTATAGAAATGTTGCAAAGGAACTATGTTTGGGTTGGGTAGATTAATATAGGAGAATGATGTATCAAGGGCTTGGGGTTATAAAATTTCTTGTTGAGAGATAAATGATATGGATCCAGTTATGATGCATGACTTCAGTTTGCCATAATTTGGTGTTTTGTAGTAAGTCTAATGAATGTAATGAGGTTACTAAGTTAATTGAATATGATCCTTCTTGGTTTGGATTCATACATGATTCTTCATAGTTCCTTTTCATGTCTATTTATAATATGAATATGAATTCCTATGCATTTTCATTTCTGTTTTATTTCAGTTCTTTAAGTGTGTTAAAGTATCTCTATGTAATAATAATGCAATGATCTAGATCCATTCTGATCTCTATGATGTTAGCATGTTTCATTCCCACTCACTTCCTTTAAATTTTGGATCATCGATGATGATTTCCCACTCAAATCACATAAAAGAGAGACTTGGCACCCATGTGTACCTCAAAGTGAGCACCCAAAACCCCATCTGGGTGATAGGCTAGTGTGCATGGGATTCCCTTGTCCTTTGGTGGGTTTAAAAAGGACTACATCTTCGTTCCATTGCCAAGATCTCTTTTCAAAGTTGTAGTGGGAAATGACATACATCATGATCTGTGTAATAAGTGATGAAAAAATGCATAACTTTGGAAAGTGTTGAATCATGGTTCAAAATCATGGAGGACAAATTTTCTCAGAGATTCAGCACTGGACTTGAGTTTGATGCATGTAGATGGGTAGAAGAGAACCTCTACCATGAGTTATTTGAAACATTTTTCTATTGCTTCCCAATAGAGATGTATGAATGGCTCATATGTATGTGTCTAGATCAAGCTGGTATTATAGATCATGTGAGTGGACCCAAGAAGAATATCGAGGCTATAAGATTCGAGATATGACATGGACTCATGCTTTGGATCACTGGTGAAAAGGTGTGTTGGCTAGCTACACTCTGGAGTACACTATTTCTACATATTCTTGTCCAGAAGCTACCGAGTTTGAGTTTTTGCGGGATCCCAGAGGATCATTTCTACATGTTATTCCTCTGTCCATGAAGATCTTGATTGTTACCTTAAGTTTAGAGGCATTTCTGATGGCCATATAAATTTTTCTCGAGCATTGGGTGAGGAAGCTAAGGTGGAGAAATATGGTAGAAATTGTGACGAAAAAAAAGGGAGGAGAGACAACTCAAGTATAGTAAATCGCATGAAAGGGAGATTTCTAGAAAATATGAGGTTGTAAGTGTGATGGACCTATGGAGGTAGATGTTGTGGGAAGGAGTTGAGGTTCACGTGGAGGACATGGAACTTGAACAATCTATGCTACCCAATCTTGGAAAGCACATAAGATATACCCCTTTGGCTTCTGATGAGAGTTCATCATGTGGAGAGAGAAGATTTGTTGGCACACATTTGAACCCACCTAGTGACCAAACCTAGCGCTTGGTTTTCCAAATCAAGGAAGGAGTATTGCTGACCCAGTTGGTATCAGTGGAAGTGACAAATCTATGCCTAGGAGATATAATTTCTCATTTCCCACTTCTATGGCTATGCATACTATTCCAGTATTTAGAGGAATTTTTGGACAAGGAGAAAGTACACAATCCTTCAGTCTCATGTCTGGGAGTGGCATGGGGTACACTATTGGTAGTGGGGAATTATCACATACTATTGGTGTGTAGTTCAATGGAACTTTGGGGACCCTTGACATGACCACTACAAGACCTCGGTGGACTTGGTGGATCCAGTGGATCAAGAGGAACAAGACTGGTGGTGGATTTGGTGGGTCAGGAGGCACATGAGCTGGTGGATTTGGTGGATCTGATAGAGGATGAAACACCAAAGGAAACAAAGGGTCTAGCTCAGGGAGGAAAAGGGCCCCAACCACCTCCTCAAGTCTTCTTTGAGATGTCTTTACATTTTCCATATTATAGGGGTATTGATGATGTTTTGGAATATGTTCACAAGTGTGAGTTGCTTATGCCACACAAAGGGGATCACAACCCTAGAATGGAAGGCTAGTTAGTTTCTAATGATGTTGTAAGGGCACATGCATAGCTGGTATAGGAAATATGATCCTCATCAAATGGTGGTGGATTATACTTGCTTTAAAAATGCTTTCTGCAGAATTCCACATCCCCGAGTTTGAACAAAAGAGCATTACCACCCTTAAGGAGATACAACAGGAATGACAAAGAGAGTGTGGGAGTATGACACATGGTTTAAGACTCTCCCATAAAATTTTTCATATGATATTCACCCTTCTCAAAGATGCTCAATGGTTTTTGGGGGTTTGATAACTCCATTTAGAAGATTTTTATCTCATAAAACTTTCATAGACTCACACAATGCATTAGAATTTGCCCTATGCACCGCTGTTGGAAGTGTTGATACTGGTGTTATCTTGTTCCTAGAGGCTCAAATCACTGTTATGGCTAAGCAGCTGGATAATTTGTCTACAAACTCATCTCATGAGACTCACAGTGGTATATGGTGTACAAATTGTGAAGTAGAGGGGCATGTCAAGGATAGTTTCCCCCTGGAAGACAAAAGTGTAAGCGCCGTAGCAATAGACTATGAGATTTTTCATGGGGACCATGATGCGAGTAGATGATATCCCCTGTTGTAGTATGCGATGCGAAGAAGAATGTGTCTTGCTACCATAAGATCTATACCTCTACAACCCATGACACTAAGGATTTTAGGCTTATTGATTAGATCCATGAGGCCATTGATCTTGGTGTGCACCAAACTAGCCTTGCCAGTAGTTATAAGAATGATGACTACCATTATGAGGAGTGGGTAGATGGAGGCATGCGCAAAAGGGTATTTCATAGAGGATACCATGGTTGAGGTAACCATGGAGGAAGAAGTGAGTTCCCACGTGGAACCTATTTTAATTGTGGGTCTACAAACCACTACAAGTGTGAGTGCCTAGACTTATTGCAGTGCTCATGGTGTGGGAAGAAGCACAAGTATGAGGAGTGCCCTAAGTTTTTTAAGCATATGAATCAACAACACTAGAAAGACAAGGGCACTGTAATGGTGAGAATTAAGAAGGATGACACACAATGGATGCCATGGGTGACATGTGATGCAAGCTTGGAACCTGTTATGGTAACAACAAGAGCAAGAGGCCATGAGCGTGTAAAGAAATACAAGGCAGAAGAACCTAGTTTCAAGGGAAGAAGTGGTACATGGGAAGTACCCGATCCTACACATCAGAAGGAGGTATATCAAGAGACCATGGATGTCATTGAAAGTTTACAAGGAGAAATCCATTAAGTGTCTAAAGGAGTAGTCTAGGAGTAGGATCAAAGAAGGAAGGTTGAGGTGCCAAAGGATGAGCTAGATGAGGTTAAGGAATTATGTAATATGCTAAGGCAAGAGATATTATCCCTTGCTAGGGGCATTGTTGAGAGAGAAGGTACTACGTGCTGGAGAAGAGTGTGAGAGGTATGTCTTGCATGAAAACCTTCCCCTCACAACCTTGACTATGATAGGGAGATCACATTAAATGTGGTCATGGATGGATGGCTCCTTAGTAATATCCTCATTGACATAGGTGCGGAGGTCAATGTTCTCACCTTGGATGCATGGCATTAGATGGGAAGACCTACATTACAACCATCTTCAAATGTGTTGTATATGGCAAACAAAATGAAGGAAATGCCCATTGGTGTCTTAAAGGATGCAGCCATCACCATTCAGGGAGCTAAGTTTACTAGGGACTTCAAGTCTTGGTGCTCGTCGAGGAAAACAATTTCCCAACATTACTTAGGTGCCCATGGTGCTATAAGAACAATGCATATATTTGGTTCAACAAGGGATACATAAGATTTGAAAATGAGGAGGAATGGGTCATCATACCCCTAGCTAATGGAAAATCAACACCCTATACTTGAACCTTTGGGAGAAGAGGTCTTAGATAGAATATATGTGCACTCAATCAAGGATCCAGAGACAATTCATCCCATAGAAGGAGTTATCCAGTTTGAGGATGCTCAGTCCCTAAGTGACACCACCAGTATAGCATGTGATAATTGGGTGCATAGGACCTATGAGTTAACTAGATGACACTTGACGAGGATCAAGTGATAAAGGTAACAAAGGTGCATACAGTCTAGCACCTAGGAGGAAAGGAGCTACCTAAGTACTCGGGAGGAGCTTTCCTAGAGCTAATTTTTCAGAGAGATGGAAGCTCAGTGGAAGGAGGAAAATGAATTAAGGGGGATGTTAAGTTACATTCTACTCACTCTTAACTTCATGCGCTAGTGGGAAACACAAATAGGATAATCTCTTAGAATGGCGCGAGGTGAGAATTTCCTTCTCTATAAGGTTTTACAAGAACAACGTGCCCACGGCTATAAGAGACTACCATGGTAAAGAGACTCACTTCCCTCCATATCTAAACATGTGAGACAACCTAGATGGGAAGCGTAGAAGCATTTCCACCTTCATTATGGGTTCACAAGTTGTATTCCACATTACAAGGTTACGCACACACATGGTACATTCATTCTGAGACACACCTCCAGATAGGGAATTTTCAAGAGTTAGCGGTTGATCTCATTTAAATATTTGAGTATCGTAGTACAAAACCCTTGGTGGATAAGGCATTGCAGTTATCAAGTGCCTTACCATTAGGGATAGTGTCATGGCGAGAAAGATAGGTGTTTGGAGTTACTAGGTGAACTTGGCCTAGAGGCACGCTTTGAGGAAGAAGAAATATGATTTGATCGTGCATGTATGGAAAAAGGAAAAAGGGAAGATGGTGTATATTATTTATGGGGAAGAAACGGAAAACTTGGATGTTGACCATTCTCTAGGATGCGTGAGGTGTTAGACAATTCGATGAATAAATGCACTCCTACCATGAGCCTTTAAAGACAAATAAGGTTAACATCAGATCAGATGAAGAACCTAAAGAGGCTATCATCAAAGACTATTGGTCAGAGAAAGAATTCTCTAAGATCATTGATCTTTTACATGAGTTTGAGGATTTATTCCCATGTGGGTATCATGAACTCAAAGGCATTCACCATTCCTTGGGGAAATGAGAATTAAGTTGAAGGAGGGTACACACCCAATCCGGAAGAGACCACACCAAATGAATCCTAACCTTGTGTGTGAAGGTCAAGGAAGAAATAGATAAAATGATAGCATCAGGTATTATTGAAGTTGTTGAAGAGTCAGAATGGATGATTCTAATGGTGATTAGTATCAAGAAGGATGGAAGGATAAGGATCTATGTTGATTACAAGGACCTAAATGTAATATGTATCATTGATCCTTTACTAACCCCATTTACTGAAGAAATATTAGAGGAGTGATAGGATGTGAGGTCTATTCTTTCACGAGATGGATTCTTGAGCTATCACCGTAAGGATCATGAAGAAGGACCAAAGGAAGACAATTTTTGCCACTAAGTGGGGAAGTTTTTCCCATACAAATCATGTCATTTGGGTTAAAGAATGTGTTGATTGTGTTCTCATGCATTGTGGTACAAGCTTTCCAGGACTTCATCCATAAATTCCTTCAAGTCTACCTCGGATGATTAGACAAAGATATGGGTTAGTGAAGGACCATTATGACAATTTAAGGATTATATTTGAAAGTTGTCGGTAGTTAAGGAAATCCCTCAACATTAATAAATGTTTCTTTACTACCCCATTTGGAACATTATTAGGGCACATCATATGTAAGGAGGGCCTACTAGTAGATCCCACAAAAGTTGCGAGTAACTTGGGGTTGAAGAAGCCTACTAGTCAAAGCATAGTGCATGGATTTATTGGGCATACGGGGTAGTACAGGAAGTTCATCAAGGGATATGCCAAGATTGCCATGCCTTTAGAAGAGTTACTTAGACATAAGAGTACCTTTCATTGGGGAGAGGCACAATAGAAGGAATTTGACACTTTAAAGGATTGGCTTATCACCGCGCCCATCCTATGTTTCCCTTTTTGGGATAAGCCTTTCCATGTTCATGTGGATGCGTAAGGGACCATCATTGGAGTAGTACTTTCACATCCTGGTGAAGGGATTGTTGACCATCCCTTTTCTTTGCAAGTAGGAAATTGACACCAACAAAGCAAAATTATACTACAACTGAGCACAAGGCATTGTCAGTGATCTATGCGCTTCATAAATTCATATAGTATTTGTTGGCAACCCCTTTTATATTTTACATTTACCATATGGCATTGAAATACATGGTGAACAAACCCATTCTACAAGGGCGCATATGATAGTGGGTACTATTGTTCCAAGAATTTGATTTCATGGTGGTTGTCAAACCAAGAAAAAGTAATTCCGACCTAATCATTTTTATAGGATTCATTCAGGGGAGGACACACAGAGCATTGAAGACACCATGCTAGATGCACAACTATTAAGGTTACTGATGCACACCCTCGATTTGGAGGATATTATAGTATTTCTCAAAATGGGTGTGGCACCAGTCAGAATGAAAGCCTTGGAGAAGAAGTTGGCCATACACACCGTGCCCTACATGTTAATTAGTGGAGATCTATAAAAAATGGGTCATGCTAAGGTTTTGTGTCATTGTGTGCTAGAATGTGACTACATTACAATTATGGAAGAGGCACATGGTGGGATTACAAGAGAACACTATGTGGGAAATATAACCACGTGGAAGATTCTATTAGAAGGGCTTTAGTGGGAGACCATTTATCAAGATTGCATTGAGTTTTGCAAGGCTTGTGACCATTTCAGTGCCTTGGAAAACTTGGAAAAAGGGATGAAATTCCCATACGACCAATAGCTAGCACAGAACTATTTGAGAAGTGGGCTATTGACTTTGTCGGACCAATCTTGCTAGTGGCGTGAAGGACTAGTTCACGGTATATCCTCACTTGCATTAATTATTTGACAAGGTGGGCAGAGGCAGTGCCTACAAAGGATTGTACAGTGGCTACCGCTGCTATATTTTTATGGGAAAACATAATCAGTAGGTATGGATGCCCATTGAGTTTGACAAGTGATAGAGGTACACACTTCCTCAATGAGACGGTCAGATTCTGTTATCAAAATTCATGGTGGTCCATCACAAAACTACTCCCTATCACCCTCAGGTAGATAGAACTATTGAGGCATTTAACAAAATACTTAGCCACACATTGACTAAGATATGTGATGTTGGTAGACATGATTGGGATGAAAAATTATCATCTATTCTTTGGGCATATAGGACAACCTATAAGAGGTTGAATAAGGCCTTACCATTTTAATTAGTGTTTGGCACGGAGGCTATCCTACTAGTTGAATTCATGTTACCTTCTTTTGGTATAGTGTGCATAGGAGGATTAGCTGATGAAAAAGCACTTGGAAGAAAGAATTGACAATTTAATACAATTAGATGAAAGATGATCACTCACTAGGTGGAGCCAGAAGACTGAAAAAGCAAAACAAAAGGCATGGAATGATCATCACATTAAGAACAAGAAGTTTGAGGTTGGGTAGATGGTCTTTCTATATGATTCTAAGTTTTTACACCATCCTGGGAAGTTAAAAGTCCATTGGTTGGGTCCCTACATCATCTCGTACATCCTTGATTTAGGTGTGTGCAATTCTGACAATTACAAGCTGGATGGGACGAGATTGTGAGGACACTTCAATGGGAGTAGACTGAAGCCCTACTATAAATAAGTCAATAAGTCTTCTTGGTGTTTGTAATAAGGTAGTTTTTCTAGTTAGTTTAGGATTTCCTTTAATGCATTTTATTTTCTTGTGTTTCCCTTTCTTGTTGTTGTGCCTTGGGTGCCGGTAATCTCATTACTTTTTGAAGGTTATAATCTGCGTAGAGGACTACACATCATTTTAGTGTGGGGTGGAGTAATGTGGAAGAAATTGAAGGGTGAATTGCAGAAGGATTACATAGGAAAGCCCAATTGAATGGCCCCGAAGGAAGAGATCTTACGAACTAGGGTTTTAAGAGTTGATCCGTGCGAAGAAAAATTGGAATATTTTAACCGTTAGTGGCTAGTTTGGATCTCGTAAACTCGGGGGGAGTAATTCACGGGCGTGGGGAGAGTTGTGGAGAAGTATCATATTATGAAAAGATATTCCAGTTGGGGTTTGGAAGCTAGGGCATGGGTTGGAAAGGAGTATTCTTCGTAGGTTTGAGATTTGAACTTGGAAAAGATAGAAGAGTAGAGCTAGGAAGAGACATTGAAGTACAGAGAAAACCTACACAATGGTACACAAGAAACCAATCAATAACACTTAAGAAGGACAAGGGCAAGGGAAAATAATAAGAAACTACCGTAAGTACCAATGAGGAATGGTATGCAGAAATGTAGTACCCAGATGGGGTTTCAAAGATGGAATGGGAATCCCACTTGAGAAAAAAATGATAGTTAGTGACTACAATCATCACACGAATGCGATTGAAAAGGAAATGGCACTGGAGTTAGTGTTCCTGAATAAATAGAGAACACCTGAGGGGTTATTAATTTATAGCGATGAAGTCAAGGTGAAGTTAGAGAAGGTGGGATTATTGTAACTCTATGAGTTTCCCTACTTTGGAAAGCTAGAGTGCCTCTATCAGTGGCTAATGTCATGCATACATGAAGACCACTTTCACTTCACAGGGCACAAGATGTGCATAACCCCTCAACTAATTTCAAAATTCATAGGCCTTATCTATGAAGGAGAAGATATAAAGGATGACCTATGTGACAAGGAAGTAATTAAGGAAACAGTGGCCATGTATGCATACAAGAAGGGGTAAAGGTACTTTGATATTATAGATATCGAAGATCCAGTGATGAGAATGGTTGTGCACCTAGTAACAAAACTCAACATGCAAGAGAGATGGATGTAGGTAAATAATTCCTAGTTGAATGTTTGTAGAAAAATATCAAAGGGTACCATCTACAATCTATCTACATACATTACAGATGAAATTATCACCAGCGCACAGGAAGGAGACAAGATTCTCTTTGGTAATGTCCTTTTAACCATTGTGTTCTTGGAGATCGGGGTACTAGATGCAGTAGACAAGTTTGTTTAGGAGTACCCAGAGGAAGACCCTCACCTAAAAAAATATTTGAGAAATACGCTTGTGATAGCATAGCATAACGTCCGTTCACAAGGTGTGTCTTAAAAAATGGTATATGCACTTAAGGAATGCGTTTAGGGTAGAATGGAGAATACCGGAATAATTGCCAAAGCACTTATAGTAGGAGAAGCTGAGTTTGCTATATACCAACAATTTTGTATTGGTAGGTTCAAGTTGACTGATGAAAACATGAGCCCATGGTGCAAGCTCCCATTCACCTTCATAGGCTTAATACTTTGAAGTGGGAGTTAACAAATTAAAGGAGTCCAAAAAGTCAAAGCTTGACCTTAGAAGTTTGGACCAGACCATAGGGATATGCGCAGGATGTTGGTCTACCCCAAAAAGCGCATACGTGGAAAATTATGTGTTGCATGAATTCCAAATGGTAAAACCCCTAACTTTGACTATTATAAGGAGGTCCAAAACACGTGTATACCTTCGAGATAAGGCCCAATTTTGAGAAGGGAACTTATATTGGAAATTAGATAGCTATACCTGAGGACCTAATAAGTAGGAAGAATCCCATGCCCAGATAGAAGGAAAAATAAATGCATAAAAGGCACCAAGTGCCCAAGATACTCAAGCGGTAGGAACCCCGGGAACAAGTGCTAGAACGATTACTTACACACACAGGAAGAGGTCCCCAATCAAAGAGGATGTTCCACTAGAGGAATAGCTTATCGTAGAGGAGAAATCACCAGAGGAAGAGGAAGAGAAAGCAAAGTCTTCTATACTGGAATCCCTAGTTAAGAAGAAAAAGAAGGTGATGGAGGAAGCTGACTCGGAGGAGACAGAGAGATTGGAGAAATACATAGGTGAGAAGGATGATGATGAAGAAGATGAATCTGAAGAGGACCAAGAACCACTTGTTTTTAGTGTGCATGGTTCAGAAGAAGAGGGAAGAGAAGAAGAACATGAGTTCCTTTTCGTGTAATGCAAGGGTATTCGTGGAGGAGGAAGGAACCCGGACACATAGGAGGAAGTGAAGAATTTGGCATGCAGGATCAGAAAAATCCAAGCCTCATGAAGGAGAAAATAAATAAGGTGACAGAAAAAGAAGCAACAAAATCATCGAGCCTTGGTAGAACAAGAATTGGAGTGCAACACCGACGTAGTGATGGAAGAGGATAAGGAAGACAATGTAGGGAAATATCATGGCAAAGTGCGGGAGGCCCTAGTCTATCGGTAACTATTCCTAAGGGCACACGTACAGGGGGAAAGCACATGGAGATCCAGAGGCAAGGAATGAGCTACATTAATGATCCCAGCAAGGTGTTACGTGTGCACTTCTAAAGTACCATTCCAACAGATCAAATCGTGGCAATGAAGTCATTTCTATGAAGAAGGTACATACCCTCAGATGAGGAAGATGCTCTCTTGGGAAATTGAGTCCCACATCGATGAGCTAGAGTTCAAGATAAGCTAGGGGGAACTAATGACAATACTAGAGTCAAAAGGAGAAAACCCCTTAGTAAATGCTTAGCAGATTTCAAACGAGCAAGTTATGAAACGTGCTCAACAAGGTCTCAATGAGTTTTAAGCCGGATCTTTAGACATAATGACAGGATAATATTTCTAGAAGAAGAACTAGAAAAGAGGAAGACTAGAAAAGAGGACCAAGGATTTAAAGCGGGAGGAGTTAATTATAACTCAAATTAAAGTGTGAACTCAAAGAAGAAAAGGAAAGGGTGTGCGAAGTACATAAGAAGGTATAATCCATCACAGATGTCATTGTTTTGAAGCATCCGACCTAGCACCACCCACACAAAAGTATGGATCTTCCCTTGAGTTCCTTGAAGACTTAACGTGCATCCTCACCATGGAGAGGCAACCTCTAGTCTTAGAATTCATGGAAGAAGTAGCAACACACCTAGGAAAGGAGGATAAATTGAAGGTAGGAGAAATCATGGCTGAATACAAAAATTCCTTGTTGATGTAAAGATTACTTGCCCATACCGCTGAGGCCACATATGACAACTGTGCAGACAAAGATAAAGTGGTGAGTATTCTGGTCACCAACTATGAAGCAGAGCTTAAAGAGTTCTAAGAAAAGAACAAAGGGAACAAAGCAGATCATGATAGAATCCTAACTAAGGTTGAAAAGAAGTCAGAAGCTATTGAGGCCCTAAGGGGTACAATCAAGAACCTACTAAAGGATCTCTACCCACATATTACTAGAAGGATGGACATGCTTAAAGACATGGGCAAGGAGTTGGAGAAAATTTTTGACACTATGAATGCTTAAGGATATGGACTGAGTTTTCATAGGTAAGTGCCTAGTCAAGACCTCTACCAGAGAGTGCAAAACAAATTCGATACCTGGAACAAGTTGCAGGCCGACTTGCAAAAAAAATTCCTATCTTGTTGCAATAATTCCATCACTTCCCCATTCTTTCTTCTTTCCTAAATTCCTCATCCCCGTATTCTTTTCCCAAGACGTTAATTCTATTGTGAGTCTTTATTCTTTTGAGAAGTGTTCCTGTGGGTGGAGAACAGGCGTAGTGTGGGGTGATTTTGGGCCCCTAGAATATTGATGAAGTACATAGGAGAAGTCACGCAAGGCAGGGTTCTAGGAGGGTTTTAGAAGGGCCGTGTTGCATGTTAGAAGACAAGGTCTCGAGACTTAGCCATATTTGGTGTATCGGGAAGGACACGAGAAAAGTGTGACCCGACTACACATGCAAAGTGGATAAGGTGCTAGCTTGGCAATAGGTTGGCCTAAGAAGGAATATGCCCTATGATGGAAGCTTCTAGAAGACCATCATGGAAAAAGTGGAGAACTCAGGCCTGATGGAGCATGCTCCCATGGAGGACCACATCTGGACACTTGGCAATGGATCTGAGGCTGTAGAAGGATGATTTGGCACTTTGGGATGCCTATATATACAAGCGCGCGTAGAAGAAAAGAGAGGTGGAATCAGATATAGAGAGAGAGGAAGAAGGAGTGGAGCTCTGCAGAAATGCTACAAAGGAACTCTGTTTGGGTTGGGTAGATTAAATATAGGAGAAGGATGTATCAAGGGCTTGGGGTTATAAAATTTCTTTTTGAGAGCTAAATGATATGGATCTAGTTATGATGCATGACTTCGGTCTGCCATAATGTGGTGTTTTGTAGTAATTCTAATGAATGTAATGAGGTTACCAAGTTAATTGAATATGATCTTTCTTGGTTCGGATTCATACATGATTCTTCATAGTTCCTTTTCATGTATGTTTATAAGATGAATATGAATTCCTATGTAATTTCCTTTCTATTTTATTTCAGTTCTTTAAGTTTGTTAAATTATCTCTATCTATAAATAATGCAATGATCTACAGCCATTCGATCTCTATGATGTTCGCATGTTTGATTCCCACTCACTTCCTTTAAATTTTGGATCATAGATGATGATTTCCCACTCAACTCACATAAAATAGATACTCAGTGCCCCCATGTGCCTTGGATGATCACCCAATTCCCGCTACATGATAGGTTGGTGAGCATGGGATTCCCTTGTCCTTTGGTGGGTGTAAAAATGACTACAACCCTTCATACTGAACTAAGTGGTTAGTTCCAGGTCACGTATGTCAACCAAAATCTGAATATACATTCAATAAATCCTCACAAAACCACAACAGTAAGGTTTCAACAACTCATACGAGCAAGTTAGCTTATGATGTTTACCCAGATCAATACAAGTAAGTCTAAACGATCATTATCTACTTTAGAGTGAAGAAGGACATCAAGATCGACATCTATCAAGCTCAACTAGAGCTATGTGAATAAATCCAAATATCAACTCAGAAAAAACCAACTCTCGAAATATCCTCAAACAAAACAGAATTCATCTATCCAACCTTTAGTTCAATCTTCCAAAGATTTAAAGAAAAACCCAAAAACATATAAAGTTCAGAAAAGGAAGAATTCGTTCATTGTTATATTCAAACAAGATGAATTCAAATCTTAGTATCCAAGTAACCATTACCACATAGTTTCCATAAAAGGAACAAGATTTAAACAACTAAGTTTTAACTGAAAGGGTAAGAGGATAAATAAATCATTCATTCTTGTTTCCACACGAGTTTGAATCCATAAATATAGAAAATCCAAACACCCATTATCAATTCAGCTTTCATCGAAATACAGAGTTCGAAGAAGTGAAAGTTTCTTCAGTAAAGTTTTAAGAAGTTACTTACTCATTATTGTTTCCATACAAGTTCGAGTTCACACAACATTGAACCAAGCATCCATATAAATACAGTTCCAACAGAAGTAACAATACTTCAACCAATCAAAGATGCGATAGAGAAGGACACTTTTCTTACCTTCTATCAACCATAACAGACAAACCCAGTTCCAAGACTTAAAGCAACAACATATTTCCATAAACCCTTTTTAGCAGACATGCAGGGTTCAAATAGATTGAAATTATTCAAGACTCAACCAAATATCAAGGTATGATTCACTATTAACTTAAATAGGAAACGACCCATATTCCATATTATCTAACAAAGACTCATTATCAGAAAAATACAAAGATATTTCAAGCAAGGAAGAAAGGTATTATTTATAAAGTAAAAACCCATTGATCACAAGAGAAAAGTTGTTTTAATGAAGATGTTTAGAGAAAAGCAAAACAACTTAATGGATAGAGCCTATCATGCCTAATAGTGCTTCTGATTGATTCAAAGAAGATTTCCAGCTGAGCCTCCACAATTCCTTCTTCTCCAAATGAAGTCAACAACCCAAAAATTCTTTCTCATATGCCTCTTATACCTCCATTGGATCAAAAATAGTCCAAAGGAGCCAAAAATAGAAACAGATAGAAAATTGGACTACTAGTTCGAAGAACTAGATATCCCCATGCATAGAAAAAATTGAAATGAATGAAAGACCAAACAACCTCCAAGAATTCTACTTGCATGGTTTCCTAGGCGGTTTGCTCACCAAAACCAATGATCATTAATGCCATTGAATTCCACTTTCCTACCTAAATCTCCACGCCATTGCCATCTAAAACTGGCAAACTCAAACTTAACTAAAGCATGCATCTCTATCTTTAGTGACAATGCTAGCTAGGCATTCCATCTAATTTCCATGCCTCTACCAAAACTGATTACCGCATTTTTAAATTCAAATCAAATCACTTAAATGCCATTGAAACCATTGCCACCACCTCCAAATTTCCATGTGACCCCTTAGGTCCCCTTTCACCTTACATTAGTTTAGGTTAGATAAACATTAGTTTAGGATCCAACCTTAGGCTAGTTAAAAGTTATTTACCTTAGGTCATTAAACATTGCCTTAGGTAAGTTTTCCATCATAGAATAAGCCTTACCCCATAGTGGTTTAGTATTAGGTAATAGGTCATAAATAGGCCTTACATTACCTTAGGTTAGAATCCAGTTAGGATAGATCCTAACAATCTAGGACTAAGGTTTTACCTTAATAGTCTTGAAGTAAGTCTTTTTCCTTCTTACACCAACCAACGTCATAAGAAATTAACTAGAGGATCCAATTTTGTATTTCACAGAAAATGTAAAACAAGGACCTCAAAAGAAGGGTCCAAAAAATTGTAAACATACAAAGACTCATTTCTCTTAATACCTTCCATTTCGAATGTCGACTTAACAAACTGAACAGGTAAGAAATTGAAGCATACCTTGGATCAATGGAATTGATCCAATTTTTTCTATTATTAAAAATAAGTATGCAAACAGAAATTCTGGTTCACAACTTTTACAGAGCCCAAGGAAGGATAATTTTACTTCCAAGCAACAACAACATAGAAAATGAATCCATGAATGGAAATAATTTATCCCTTTGCAAGCATGATTCCCAATAGTCAAAAGAATACACCTTCTTAGGAAAAATCACATATCAATGCTTGCAGTGTAAGGAGGAGAAAGCTATCAATTTTCCAAAGATGTTACATCCCAAGTCACTCACGGATGCATGCACTAGGTGACCTTAGCAAGCATATGGAAAAAATTAGAAATATGCTAAAGGCTATGGGAGATGAACTAATTTTTGACGAGGTTGGTGCATTGGTGGGTGATTTAATTTAACATGTGCATGGTGAGGTAGATTCTTGGGATAAAATTGAAGCATCCAGAAAAGAGACTTACCACTTTGCATGCATCGATGTAACAAGATCCCTCTATTCTTTCGTTCCTTTATTCAATTGCAGACTATTTCATTCCTCCTATTCTTTATTCTTTGGTGAAATATCATAGTGTTTAAGGGGACTAATAACATGCTTAGTGTGTGGTAATGTTGGGTGCTAAATTGACTAAATCCCAAGGTAGAAGGAATGCATGCATGCACTGAGAAAGTGGGTAGGAAGGCACTCAACGAAAGGCACACAAGAGAAGAGGTTGGCATGTGGAAGCAAAATAGGGTTTGGGGACTTAGCTACATTTTGAAGTTGGTGTCATGGGAGTAACACATGAGGGCCCGAGTAGGCATGATGAATGGATAAGGTTCCATCCCGGAACCTTAGAGGTTAAGAAAAGAATATTACGCACAGGAAATATTCCTAGGAGGATCATTACAGTTATTGGAAGCCTTTATAAGCTTGCATAAGCACTTGATTGATCATGGAGGACCACACTTCCACTTGGTATGTGATCTTCTCATGGGTGAAACTATGGCAAGAATCCAGTTTATATTCAAAAGAGTGCTTGGGTATGAAATAAAGGAGAGTGAAGGGGTACTAAAGTGCTGCAAGGATGTTGTGGATTATAGTGTTGGAAGATGTGATTATTATAATTAGTTGTTGCTGATAGAGTGAGAGTTAGAGAAGTAACTAAGTGTTGTAAGAATGTTGTTACTAGGAATATATATATATATATATATGTGCCCAGTGTCGAACAAGGAATGTAATGGGAAAGTGTAGCTAGGATCTTGGTTGAGTATTTTTGTAAGGTTGGAATGTTATTTCATGATGTTTATGGTATGAGATGACCATGTTTGATTTAATATGGCTAATCTAAATAGATTTAATCAATATACGGAGCTCTGTTTCATGTATTTGTGTTTATAAATAAACCCTAGTGTGCTTCATGAAATTCATGGTTTAGATTTATTTCTATTATGTTGTTGTAATGTTTATGTTTATCTTATGGAGAATATGTGATTAAAACTAGATTCACTACATCTATATTAGATTAAATGCATGTGTTATTGCTCTATTGAGCCCTAGAATATTGGCTAAGAAATACGAGAAGGTGTGTGGGAGTACATGAACTATATGAAGAAGTTCACACAGTTTGAATGCACACAGGGTAGGGTTATAGCAGGTTTAATTGAACATACAACATGCATGTGTAAGACAAGATGGTTGTAGGAATTAGACATATTCAGAGTTCTAGAAAACACACGAGTAAAGTGTGACCCATTTAGCATGTAGAGTGGATAAGGTGTCAGCCTGACAGGATGTAGGATCAATAATAGAATATTTCATGCATGTAATGGAAGGTTCCAGAAAAACATCATTGAACATAGTGGAGAGCTCGGATCAAAGGATGCATGATCCATTAGAGGACCACTTGGACACTTGGAATATGATTTGTTACCTCAAAAGGCATGGTGGTGAAGGTAAAATATTTATATATAGAGGTGGGTGGATACTAGAAGGGATGATCTAGAGAGAGTAGAGGTGGTGGAAAAGAGACAAAGCTCTACAAAAATTTAATAGAGGATTCTATGGGTTGGTATTAGTGAAAATATAAGAGTGATGGAATATTTTAGAGGGTTGGGTCTATGTTTATCCTTGTAATATGAAGGCCATGGTTTAGTTCCTTATTCATGACCTTTCTCTGCATTATTATATGGGTCAATTATGGCCTTAAGGAGTGTAATGTGGTTATTAAACTCATTAATATGAATGGAAGGTTTTGTTTTAAAGCATATATGTGTCCATGAGCTTAATTCTAATACATTTCCTTTGTGTTATGAATCATTTCTATATGTTGTCTGTTATTTCTCTTTTATGGATGCATTGATATGATAACTCATCCTAGGTTCTCAAAATGATGCATGGATATTTTCTATCCTTTTACACTTGAATATATGCCATAAGATTATGTATTCTCACAATAATCACATAAAGGAGGAGCTCAGTGCCTGCACGTGCCTCAAGTGAGCACCCAACACTCACTAGGTGATAGGCCAGTGCACCCAGGATTAGACTGTTGTTCTAAGGGTATAAAAATGACTACATATGTGTTCAATTTCCGGGACCTCTTTTCAAAGTTGTTGTGAGAAATGGCATACATCTTTGTCCCTGTGATGTGTGATGACAAAATGTTTGACCTTGGAAAGTGTTGAAGGATGGTTCAAGAGCACGGAGGATGGGTTTACTAAAAGATTCAACATTGGACTTGAGTTTGATGCACATAGATGGGTAGAAGAGAACCTGCACCATGAGTTGTATGAGAAATTCTTCTGTTGCTTTCCATTAGAACTATAGGAATGAATTTCAACATATGCATCCAAATCAAGATGGTACTACATCAAGGTGTATTGTGAATATGGACTCAAGATGATTATCATAGGCTACAAGATGCATATTTGACTTGGATGTGTGATGTTGATCAACGGTGGAAAGGAGTACTAACCAGTTATACTCTAGAATACACCATTTCTACATATTATTACCCAAAATTTACTGAGTTTGAGTTTCTAAGGGATCCCAGAGAGGATCATTTTTGTGTGTTATTCCTTTGGCTATGAAGATCTTGGTCATTACCTTAAGTTTAGAAGCATTTCCCATAGGCTAGATGTCTAAGCTTCTCGAGTGGTAGGAGGGGAAATTAGGGTGGAGGAAGATGGTAGACATTGCGGATGAAAAAGGAAAGGGAGGAGAGGTGACTCAAGTATAGTGAAGCTCGTGAAAGGGATATGACTAGACAACATGAGGTTACAAGTGTGATGGATCTATGGAGGCAGACGTTGTGGGAAGGAGTTGAGGTTCACGTAGAGGACATGGAACCTGAGTAGTCTGTGTTACCCCATCTTGGAAAGTGTGCTAGAGAAGCCCTTTCAACTTCTAATGAGAGTTTGTCACATGGAGAAAGGAGAGTTGTTAGCATGCATCTAGACCTACCCGAAAACCAACCCCTGGTGCTTGGTTTTCCATATCAAGGGAGATGTATTGTTAACCCAGTTGGTATTGTTGGGAGTAACCGATATACTCCCGGAGATATAATTTCTCATTTAGAACATCCATAGATTTGTAAACTATTCTATTATTTGGAGGAAGTTTTGGATAAGGTGCAAGTATACAAGGTTTGGTTATCACATCTGGGAGTGGCGCGGGACACACAACTGGTAGTGGGATGATATCACAAACCATTAGCACGTAGTTTAGTTGGACATTAGGAACACTAGGAATGACCACTTCAGGCCATTTTCCAGACTTTGGGGAGGTGGATCGGTGGTATAGGAGTAGGAGGACCTGGTGGACCTAGCATATCTAGTGGGTTAGGAGGACCAGGACTTGGTTGATCCAATGGATCTAGTGGAGGAGGAAACACAAGAGGAAACCAAGGCTCTGGGTCAAGAGGACAAAGGCCTTAGCCACCTCCAAAAGTATTATTTGAGATGTTTTTTCACTTACCAGACTATAGGGGCATTGAAGATGCTATAGAGCATGTGTACAAGTGTGAATTACTATGGCACATGAAAGGGATCACTACCCCAAAGAATAAGGAAAGTCAGTTTGTAATGATGTTGCAAGGGTGCGTGCATAGTTGGTAATCTTGAAATTATGACCCTCATTAAACGATGGTGGACTACACTACATTAAAGAATACCTTCCTAGTAGAATTCCACATCCGTGAATTTGAGTAGAATAGTATCAACTCTCTGAAGGAGATCGTATAAGGAATGATAAAGAGTGTGCAAGAGTATGACATGCATTTCAAGCCTCTCTTTTCTAAACTATCTTATGAAATTCACCCTTCTCAACATGCTCAATGGTTTTTTAGAGGATTCATAACACTGTTTAGAAGGGATCTATCATGTAAGAATTTTATAGACCCGTGCAAGGCATTGGAAGCTTCCCTACACACCAAGGCTATTAGAAGCATTGATACTGGTGTTAGTCCTTTTTGGAGACCCAAATTATTGCAATGGCCAAACAATTGGAGAAGCTATCTGCAAACTCAACGCATGAGGTTCATAGTGGGATTTGGTGTATAGATTATGAATCTAAAGGGCATGTAAAGGATAGTTTCCCTCGAATTCGGTACACACTATGGTGGTAGACTATGAGATTTGTCATGGGGATCATGATGCAAGTAGGTTCCCTCTACTACAACACACAATCCACAAGAATGTTTCTTTCTATTGTAATATTTGTACCTCTATGACCCATGATACCAAGGATTGCTGGACTAATTGACTAGATTCATGATGTTATTAATCTTGGTGTGTGCTAGACTAGTCTTGCAAGTAGTTCCAAGGATGATGATCATTACTATGAAGGGCACATAGATGGAGGAGCGCATGGAAGAGGTTTTCATATAGGATTTCATGGTTGTAGTAACCGTGGAGGAGGATGAAGTGAATTCCCATGAGGAACTTGTTATAATTGTGGAGCTACGAGAACATTACAAGTGTGAGTGTATTTATCTCATTAAATGCTCGTGGTGTAGGAAGAAACATAAGTATGAATATTTTCTAGAGATTTATGAACATATGAATCAGCAGCACCTAAAGGACAAAGGTGCTTTAGGATGGTGAGCATCAAGAAGGCCGATTCACTATGGATTCCATTAGTGGTGCATCGATTGGGACTAGAACCTATATTGGTGATGACATGAGTAGAGGTTACACGTGCCATGGAGGTGCCAAGTTAGAGGACACTAGTTTCAAGAGAGAAAGAGGTAAATGGAAAGTATGTAGACCCCGATCATCGAAGGAGGTGTATCAAGAGACTATGGATGTGATATGGAGTTTACAAGGGGAGATCCAATGTCTAAAGGAGTAGTCTAAGAACTTAGAGAAAAGGAAGAATGTTGAAGCTCCAAATCATGACTTGGATGAGGTCAAGGAAGTATGTAGGATGTTAAGGAAAGATATTATTATTCCCTTGCTAAGAGAATGGATAAGGGAGAAGGTACCATATGCTAGAGCAGAGCGTGAAAGGTAGGTTTTGCTTGCAAACCTTCCTCCTCGCAACCTTGAATATGATAAGGAAATTACATTGAATGTAGTTGTTGATGGATGGCTTCTGAGTAATATCCTCATCGACACGGGAGTGGAGGTCAATGTTATTACCTTGGATTCCTGACATCAATTGGGAAGGCTCGAGTTACAACCATCTTCAAATGTGTTGTTTATGGAAAACAAGTTAAAAGCAATGCCCATTGGAGTCTTAAAGGATGCGATTATCACTATTCAAGGGGCCAAGTTCACTGGAGATTTTGAATTCTTTGAGCTTGCCAAGGAAGACAAATTTCTAGCATTGCTTAGGTTCCCTTGGTGTTATAAGGATAATGCCGACATGTGGTTTAACAAGGGGTATATCAGCTTTGAGAACAAGGAAGAAAGGGTGATTATCCCTTTAACAAATAGAAATTCAGCACCCTATACTAAGCCCTTAGGAGAGGAATTCCTTGACAAAATCTATGTGTGCTCCATCAAAGATCCAAAAACAATTCAGCCTACAAAGGAGTTATCCAGTTTGAAGATGCTCAATCCTTGAGTGATACCACTAGCATGACATGTGACAATTGGGTGCATGGGACTTATGAGTTGATTAGGTGAAAATTGAGAGGATATTTAATAAGGGTAATGAAGGCATACTCGGTTAAAGTGCCTTGAAGGAAATAAGTTGCCAAGTTACTCTGGAGGAGCATACCTTGAAAGTGTTTTGCAAAAAATGGAGGCTCAGTGGAAGAATGAGGATGAGAGAAGGGGATTTCTCAACTATAACTTTCTTAGAACTACACAGAACTACGGTGTGTTGGTGGGCTACATATCGGGAGAGCCTCCTAAAATGGCATGAGGTAATAATTGCATTTTCTATAAGGTTCTCCAGGAAAAACGTGCCCATTGTCATACAAAACTACCATGGTAAGGAGACCACCTCATTTCATATCCAAGCATGTGAGAAGGCCTAGATGGGAAGCAAAAAGATTTATCACCTTCATTATGGGTGCATAAGTTATATTCCACCTTATAAGGATATGTACATGCATGGTATATTCATTCATAGATGCACCATCAAATAGGTAATTGACACAGGAGTTGGATACTAATATAATTCAAGATTTCTAGTATAGGAGTACCAAGCCATCTCTGGATAAGGTGTTGCAAGTAATCAAGCACCTTATGATGGGAGATAGTGCTATGGAAGAATATAGGCTACTGGAGTTACTGGGTGAGCCTTATTTGGAGATACACCTTAATGAAGAAGAATCAGAGGAAGTACATCTTGAGTACGCGTGCATGGGAAAAGAAAAATGAAAATTGGTCTATGTAGTAGACGGTGAAGAGATGGAAACTTTGGATGTTAACCATTATGAAGGTACGCATGAAGTCATAAATAGAACTGATGAACAAGCACGTGCCTAACATGAGCCCTTGAAAATAAGAAGGTTAACATTGGGATAGAGACAAAACCTAAGGAAGCTATCATTAGGGACTATTGGTCGAGAAAAATAAGTTTCAAAGATCATTGATCTATTGCGCGATTTCTAGGATTTGTTCCCTCTTGGGTATCATGAACTCAAAGGTGTCCACCATTCCTTAGGGGAGATGAAGATCAAGTTAAAGGAAGTTGAGTGCCCGATTCGAAGAGGCCTTATCAAATGAATCCAATTTTACACATATGGGTCAAGAAGGAAATAGAGAAGATGATATCATCGGTATCATTAAGGTTGTGGAGTAATTAGAATGGGTAAGCCCAATGGTCATGAATATTAAGAAGGATGAGAGGATAAGAATCTATGTTGACTATAGGGACCTGAATGCATTATATGTCATCAATGCTTTCCCAACCCCCTTTCTTGAAGAGAATTTAGAGGGAGTAGCAGGGCACGAAGTATACTCTTTCATAGATGGGTTCTCGGGGTATCACTAAGTCAAGATTGCAAAGGAAGACCAAAGAAAATACAACTTTCACCACTAAATGGGGAAGTTTTTCCTACATGGTTATGCCTTTTGGATTGAAGAATGTGCATGTTGTGTTCTCACGCATTATGGTACAAGCATTTCAAGACTTCATCCATAAATTTCTTCAAGTTTACCTAGATGACTAGACTATATATGGGTTGGTAAAATACCATTATGAAAATTTAAGGCTGATGTTTGAGAGATGTCAGCAATTAAGGATATCCCTCAACATTAAGAAATGTGTCTTTGCTACTCCATTTGGAACCCTGTTAGGACATATTATATGTAAATAAGGCTTACTAGTGGATCCCACCAAAGTTGTAGTTATTATGGGATTAGGGAGCCTACTAGTCAAAGTGCGGTGTGTGATTCCTTGGACAAATGGGGTACTACAGAAATTCATCAAGAGGTATGCCAAGATCGTAGTGCCGTAAGAGGAATTGCTAAAACATAAGAGTGTCTTTCATTGGGGAGAGAGCACGCAGAGGATATTTGACACTTTAAAGGATAGGCTTGTCATGACACCCATACTAGGTTTTCCTTTTTGGGATAAGAATTTTCATGTTTATGTTGATGCCTCGAGAAAAAAACTATGGGAGAGGTACTAGCATAACCCGTGTGAGGGGATTGTTGATCATCCCTTTTGTTTTGCAAGATAAAGTTAACATCAATAGAACATAATTACAAAACTATTGAGCACAAAGCATTTTCTATGATCTACATGCTACACAAGTTCATACAATACCTATTGGCAACACCATTTATATTCTACACAAACCACATGACATTGAATTACTTGGTAAAAATTTCCATTTTGCAAGGGTGCATATATTGTTGGGTCCTATCATTCCAAGAGTTTGAGTTCACAATGGTTGTGAAACTAGGAAAAATCAATTCAGACTTGACCACTTATCAAGGATTAACTTAGGGGAGGACACACAAATAATTGAGGATACCATGTCGGACATGCAACTATTTAGGTTGTGGCGCATGCCCTCATACTTGGAAGATATCACAGTATTCTTGAAAATAAGTGTGGCACCGGAAGGGATGAAGGCTCTAGAGAGGAAGTAGTTAGAAATATGCACCAAAACTTACATTTTAATTAGTGGATACCTATATAAGTTAGGACATGATGAGGTTTTATGCCAATGCGTATTGGAACATGAGCACGTGGAAATTATGGAGGAAGCACATGGTGGGATTGCAGGAGAAAACTATACAGGAAATGCTATTACGTGGAAGATTCTACTTGTAGGGCTTTGGTGGAAAACCATCTATGAGGATTGTATTGAATTTTGCAAGGCCTATGACCATTGCCAACACCTTGGAAAACTTGAGAAGAAGGATGAAATTCCCTTGTGACAAATATCTAGTGTTGAACCATTTAAAAAATGGGTAATCGACTTTGTGCGGCCAATTTCACTAGTCACACGAAGGACTGGTTCGCGGTATATCATTACTTGCACTAATTACTTGACGTGATGGGCTAAGGCATCACCTATGAAGGATTGTAATGTAAAAACTACTAGATTTTATGGGATAACATAATCAATGCAGTATGGTTTTCCTTTAAGCTTAACAAGTGATAGGGGTACACACTTTTTCAATGAAACAGTCGGGATTCTGCTTAGTAGAATTAATGGTGGCCCATCAAAAACTACCCCATGTCATCCTTAAGTGAATGGAACTATTGAGGAATTTAAAAAATACTAATTCACACTCTAACTAAGATCTATGATGTTGGAAGACAAGATTGGGATGACAAGGTATCAGTTATTCTATGGGAATATAGGAAAACCTACAAGAGGTTGAATAAGGCCACACCATTTCAATTGGTGTTTGGCATGCACGAGGCTATTTTACCATTGAATTTATGTTACCATCATTGTGTATAGCGTGCATATGAGGATTGGATGATGAACAAGTGCTGGAAGAGAGGATTGATAAGTTGATGCAGTTAGATGAAAGGTGATCACTTGTTAGATGGAGTTAGAAGACAGAAAAAGTAATATAATAGGCATGGAATGATCGTCATATCAAGAATAAGTGGTTTGAGGTTGGATAGATGGTGTTGTTGTATGATTCTAATTATCTATGCCATCTTAGGAAGTTAAAAGTTCATTGGTTAGGACCTTACATCATCTTGTACATCCTTGATTCAGGCGCTTGTCAATAACAAGCACTAGATGGGATGAGATTACTAGGTCATTTCAATGGGAGTAGGCTGAAGCCCTACGATAAATAAGTCTTCTTAGTGTTTTTAAATAAGAAAATATTGCCAGTTAACTTAGAATTTACCTTTATGATTTTCTTTTCTTGTGTTTACCTTTCTCGTTGTTTGTTCCTTTCTTTTTGTTTCATTTTGCGCCTTTTGCACCAGTAACCACATTATTTTTCCAAGGTTGTGTATGCACATAGGACCATGCATATATTTTAGTGTGGGGTGGAGTAATGCAAACTAAATTATAGGCTTGTAATACAAGTTGAGTGGCCCAGTAGAAGGAAGCACATAAAATTGAGAAAGTGCGTGGGGAAACGGTAGATAATGAATTGTGGTCTCAAGAAGGATGTAACACGAGATCACGTATAAAGGATGAAGAGTGCAAGAACAGTATGAGGTAGGTGAAGGAAAAAATTAGGTAAAGAATAGAAGAAGTTCCCTCAGTTTTGTAGAGCACGCGTGCATAAGAGTCTTTGGTTAGATTGTATTTTTGTGCACCAGAAGGTTGTAGAAGTATTTTTACATAGGATGTAGTGCATGGATAAGGGCATTTAAAGTCATACTAGTGGAAATATCTGTATATAATGTTAAGTACATTGGTAGGTGATATAGTATTTATTCTTTGGAGGAAGAAAAAAAAACATAAATATGAAGTCAGGCAACTCATTATTCTACCTTGCTATTACGAAGTTGAAGCGCTCTTGTAAACTACCACATCCAGAGAAATTTGTGCAAAGGAAGAATAATCCAAGAAATCTAAGTGGTGACTATAGTGGATCTACAAACTAGGAGGAAGAAGTACATGGGTGTGAGAAAAGGTTGTTTAAAGTACGATGTCTTGTGGAAGGTTTTCCTAGTTAGGGTTTGGTAGCTAGGGCATGGAGATAGAAGGATTTCTTCCAAGATTTGGGTTTTGGGATTGAGAAGGGTAGTTAAGAAGAGCAAGAGGTGTTATATTTTAAACCGGTAGAAAAATAATGGCACCAAAGAAGGAAACCGTTTCATCAAGAAACAAAAAGGCAAGGGAAAATGAAAGAAAATTGCTACGAGTCATGAGCTCCAATGAGGAATGGTATACAAAAATGCAATACCCATATGGAGTGTTGTAATGAAAAGAGTGGTTGTCGTACTTGAGACAGGTGACCATGTGAGTGATTACAACCATCACACAAGTACTACAGAGAAATAAATGGCATTGGAGCTGGTTCATCCAACCAACAAGAGGACAGTAGATGGGATGCCAATTTACAATGATGAGGTAAAGGTAAATATGGAGAAGGTAGGGCTATTGCAACTGTATGAGTTTCCTTACTTTGGCAAGCCCGAGTGCCTTTATCAATGGTTGATGTTACATGTGCACAAAGACCATTTCTACTTTGTATCTTGTAATATGCACATAACACCACAATTGATATCTAAGTTCACTGGCCTAAATTGTGAAGGGGAATCCATAGATGATGATTTGAGTGATAAGGAGGATATCAAGGAAACAGTAGCAACTTATGACTACAAAAAGGGTTCATGGTACTTTGACATCGCAGAAATTCTAGAACTGTTATATGAGGATGGCCACGTGCTTGGTCACCAAGCTTAATGATCAAGAAATATGGACACAAGTGAACAAGGCATGGTTGAATGTATGCTGGAAAATATCAGAAGGGACCATCTATAACTTTTCCACCTTTATTGTGGATGAAATCATAAGCAGCGTGTAAGAAGGAGAGAAGATACTATTCAGTAATGTCCTCCTCACCATTTTCTTTTCAGAGATTGGAGTACCAGATGGGCCGGAGAAATTTTTTTGGGAGTATCCAGAAGAGAACTCCTTGCCCATGAAAAGGTTCGAAAATTATACTTGTGAAACCATGATGGCCACTCACAAGGTACACCTAGAGAAGTGGTATAAACGAATGCATGAATAATTTGGGGTAGAGTGGAGGATCCTATATTAGTTTCCTACACTTTTGTATGGGGAAGTAGAATTTGTAGTTTACCAACACTTATGCATTGGCAGGTTCACTTTGAAAAATGGGACTAAGAGCCCATGGTGCAAGCTTCCCTTCTCCTTCACCACACAATACTTCGAGAAGGTTTCATAGATTCAAAGAGGCCAAAAGGCTAAGGTTCGACCTTAGTGAGGTGGACCAATACCACCACGACCTGTGCTGTGTTGAAAGCTCTTGTACCCTAAGAAGTGCACGTATGTGGAGAAGTATGTCTCCCATGAAGTAAAAATGATGAAGCCGATAATGTTGTCGATCACTTTGGAAGTCTTGCGGTGAGGGTATATCTACACATAAGACTGAATTTTGAAAAAGGCACCTATTTGGAGAATGATGTCTCCATTCCAAAGGACCCCATAGGTCGGAAAAAGGCCATGCCAACAAAGAGGGAAAGAGAAGAGGTGTAGGAGAAGAAGGCACCAAGTGTGTAGACCGCACAATCGTGGGCTTTCCGAGAAATAGTCATGAACCGAGCACTTACACACGTAGAAAGAATTCCTTGGTCAAGGAAAAGACCCCAGAAGAAGAGGCACCAGAGCATGAAGAGCCCCTCACCCATGAGGAATCACCAATAAAGAGGTCACCTATCAAGGAGAAGGAGAAAGAAGAATCTCCTATCTTTGGAATCACTAGTTAGGAAGAATTAAACGGTGATAGAAGAGATAGACTCATAGGAGAAAGAAATTTTAGATTCCTACATTAGTGACATGGATGCCAACGAGCACGAAAGGAGGTGAATACCATCCAATATATGATATAAATGACTCGGAGGAGGAGGAAGGTGAAGAGAAGTATAACAAGGAGGATGAAGAGAAGAATGACAAGGAGGAAGTAGAGGATCAAGGAAAGGGGGTGAGCGAAGAGGTGAGCACCAAAAACTAAGGAACCCCAAGCCTCACCAAGGAGCAAGTGGAGAAATCCATAAAGAGAGAAGTGGTGGGAATCATTAAGGAGTTTTGGAATAGGATTTGGAGTGAAATGTGATGAAATTTTGAAGGAGATAGAAGAAGAAAGCGTTGGGAAGGAGTATGGCAGCATGGGTGGGAATCCCAATTTGGTAGTAAGCTTCCCAAAATCCATGCAAAAAAGTGGGAAGGGCATAGTGGTGACACAAGAGAAAGGAATATGATATAATAATTATCCTAGTAAGGTTCTACGTGTGTGATTCCAAAGCACCATGCCAATGGAGCAACTCCTCTTTATGTCATCATTTGATGAAGGCACATATCCTGAACCAAGAAGATGTTATCTTGGGAATTCGAGTCTCATGTAGATGAATCTGAGTTTGAATTAAGTTAGAGAGTGTTGATGAAGGTGTCAAGATCAAAAGGAGTGAATCCCTTGGTGAACACTCATGAATTATCGAGATGAGAAGGTCTCTGAACGCACTCAACAAGGTTTCGGTTGAGGTTGAGGCCATACTATTCGAGAGGAATGATAGAGTAATATTCCTAGAGGAGGAATTGGAGAAGGAGAAGAAGGATCTCACTTAGAAGATCAAATACTTGAAGCAGGAAGAGATTCTCAGTGCATAGTTAAGGCATGAACTAAAAGAGGAGAAGGAAAGGGTGTGTGAGCTACACAAGAAGATTGATATGTTTACAAGTGCTATTGTTTTAAAGCATCCACGACATCTAGAGGATTTGACATGCATCGTCATGATGGTAAGGCGGCCACTTGCTTTAGAGTCTACATAAGAAGCATTGGCGCACCAAGAGAAGGAAGAGAAGCTGAATTTTTTCAATATTTTTTCTTGATATACTAAACTCCTTGAAGAGGTAAAGACCATCACGTGAGTTGTAGAAGCTGTATGACAACTATGCTCATAGAGATAGAGTGGCAAGCATTTGGTCACCACTCATGAGATGGAACTCAAGGAGTTTCAAGAAAAGAATAAGGGAACAGGGATGAAAGAGATAGAATCCTAGCTGAGGTAGAAAAGAATTCAAAAGCTATCAAGACCTTTTGAGGCTTGATCAAAATCTGGCTAAAGGAGTTATATCCCCGGATCACCTACAATATGGATGCGCTTGAGGACTTGGGAAAATAGTTGGAAAGTATTGTTGAGACCATGGTCACCAAAGGGCGGGAATTAAGTTTTAAGGAGGTGAGTGCCTTAGTCAAAGACCTCTGTTAGCAAGTGTAGAATGAGGTTGACACTTGGGATAAGCTAAAGGTAGAATTAGGGAAGGATTTCCCTCTCCTCCTTCAAAATAAGCATTTGTTCTTTATTCTCCCCATTCTTCCATTCTTCCTCCCAATTCTTCATTCCTTCATTCTTTCTCCCTATTCTAAGACCGCCATTCTTTATTCTCAGTGAAGAGAAGTGTTTCCCAAGATGGAGAATAGGCGTAGTGAGGGGTGATGTTGAGTCCTAGAATATTGGCTACGTAGGAGAAGGCGTGTGGGCATGCAAAACCTATATGAAGAAAGGCACGTGAGTTGACAACGCATAGGGAAGGGTTCTAGCGGGGGTTTAGTAAAACACATAGTGCACACATGTAAGAAAATATAGTTTTAGGACTTAGCCATAGTTGGAGTTCTAGACAACATATGAGGAAAACCTAACTTTGTTTAGCATGTGGAGTGGATAAGGTGCTAACTCATCAACTGTAGGATCAAGAATGGAATATTCCATGCATGTGATGGAAGGTTCCAAAAGAACATCATTACACATAGTGGACATCTTGGATCAAAGGATGCATGCTCCATTGGAAGACCACTTGGACACTTGTAGCCGATCTGTTATCTCATAAGGAATGGAGGTGAAGGAAGAAAATCTATATGTAGAGTGCGCAGAGATACTAGAAGAGATGATC
Source organism: Taxus wallichiana var. yunnanensis (assembly GCA_018340775.1). Classification (NCBI taxonomy): domain Eukaryota; kingdom Viridiplantae; phylum Streptophyta; class Pinopsida; order Cupressales; family Taxaceae; genus Taxus; species Taxus wallichiana. The sequence goes on from CM031242.1 coordinate 97,827,813, forward strand.
TGAGAGAAGAGATGGTGGAAAAGAGGTGAAGCTCTACAAAAATATCATGGAGGATTCTATGGGTTGGGATTAGTGAAAATATAGGAGTGATGGTAGATTTTATAGGGTTGGGTCTGTGTTTATCCTTGTAATATGAAGGAAGTGGTGTAGTTCTTGATGCATGACCTTTCCTTGCATTATTAAATGGAGTCATTATGGCCTCAAGAAATGTAATGTGGTTACTGAACTCATTAATATGAATGGAAGGTTCTGCTCTAAAGCATATATGTGTCCATAACCATAATTATAATGTAATTCCTTTGTGTTATGAATCATTTCTATATGATGTCTGTTATTTCTCTTTTATGGATGCATTGATATGATAACTTGTCCTAGGTTCTCAAAATGATGCATGGATATTTTCTATTCTTTTGCACTTGAATATAAATCATAAGATGGTGTATTCTCACAAGACTCATATAAATGAGGGCTTGGCACCCGCACATTCCTTGGGTGAGAAACCAACATCCATTTGGGTGATAGGTCGGCACGCATGGGATTAGATTGTTGTTACGATGGTATAAAAATGACTACATGCTCTGTAAACCTTTCCTACATTAATGGCAGAAAATTCTCACAAGGATCACATAAAGGAGGGGCTCGGAACCTACGCATGCCTTAAGTGAGTTCCCAAAACATGGGTAACAGGCCGAAATACTTGGGGTTAAGATAAAGATTAGATGATAAAGGTAAATGAGACTACACAAACCCTAGTCAAGAGAAGTTTGCATAAAAGTGTGTATATTGAGCATGTTTTTATTTCTAGTAAAAAATTTATGATTGGAACATGTAGGGGAATCCTTCATATTTCCATAAAGGTATGGTAGAGGTCATGGTGATGAGTGGGCCACACTCAAACATGTTAGTTTCTAAAGAAGAATATTTTGGGACAAGGTTGTCCAAAGGAGTTACATGATAAATTTACATTGGGTAATGTATGTGAGTTTTTCTTGACGTAAAAGGAGGTTTCAAGACATGGTGATGTAGTTGCATGGTCAAGTGGGCTCCATTTAGGTTGATTAGTCAAAGAGTAGTTTTGAGATAATAAAAAGTAGTCTCCAATGAAATGAGAATAATGTGAGCTACATGAGGAGTTAAGAGGTGATTAAAGTTGTGTTGGAAATATAATTCAGAGATACTTCCAATTATATGAGGTTTTTCTCATGATTATAAGATATTATGTTGTTTCCATGTCAGTTTTTGGACAAGAATACTTTTTCTATTGCAAAGATAGGACAAGAACAGTTGGATGTTTTGAGTTGATTGAGGCATGATATATATTAGGTGATGCTTGATATTACTTGGAGAGTGAATAGGGATGAATTTTGAATACAATGAATCCATTTTGAGGTATTTAATGTTACTATAAAGGTGTTAACCAACTGATATTTGAAAATAGATTTTTGGTAGCTTGATTTGGTGATGACAAAAGTGATTGTGGTTTGATTAGGTGATTGTTTCAAGGCTTATAAATTTATTAGAAGTGTTATAAAGGTCATGTAATTTCCATCAAGTGGTCACATGGAATATTTTGGATGTTTTCAAGTGATATAGTGGTATAAATAAGTTTTCAAGATCTGAAGGGTGTAGAAACAAGCTGTTTTGACAAGTATAAATAACACTTTGGGCCCATTAAATTAAATAATTGCATTGGTTGAGTTAAATTTCGACCATGTATGATGTTTAGATATAAATTTAAACATGTGTGGTGATTAATGGGTCATGACTAATCATGGTTTTGGAATGAGGATATTTTTTCATCTTAATGCAAAGGATTTTAGGATTTTTGTGTGCATTGATGAAGTGTTTTTTCTAGGCATACCTATATGGGTAAGTTTTGAATGTTATAGTGATTCTTATGGGATTATTTTAGGCTGGTATGGTCATGAAAATGGAGGAAAACTGACCTATTTTGAATATGAATCAAGAAGAGGCTATAGAGGGTATAGTTTGGGTGCAATGTTGTTAATCTTTTGGAACCTCTTTTATCTCCTTTTGAATAAGATTTTGCTGCAAAGAAAAACCCATTGGTCCTATCCCAAAACCCTTATAATTTCATTCTAGGTCAGTAGGCTGGCTATGTTTTCATAAGGAGGATTTGAGTGAAGAAAAGATGTAGAAGTTTCTTTGATAACAAGTTGAAGAAGGAGGGTAGATTTGGAGATTTGTGTTTGGGTGATACCTTCATATCATATTGATGTCATTTGTAGGTTTCTGAAGTATTTTTAGATCTGATATTGATTTTAATACATTTTCAAAGTATTATATATTCATATGTATTCATGAGACAAGGTTTATTATCTTGAGAACTCTTGATTGTATCTTGTTGATCATTGTTGAAGACACCATTCATTATGATATGATTTAAATATCAATAAAAGTTTGGTGATCAGATTTAGGTATCAATATAATTTCTTTGTTTTTATCTTTTGGTCCTTGCTTTAGTTTGTTTCATTGTGAAATTTATTTCTTGTGATTACTTATTGATACGTGTGCTTCATGATTTTGTGTGTTTGATATTCTGAATTATAGTGTGAAAGTGTTTATTGGGGACTGATTCACCCCCCATCTCATTCCTTGTCACTTCCAAAAATTGGCATCAGATCGAGCCCTTGTAAGTAGCCTAAAAAGTGAGAGGGAGATCTTTGGTGACAAGATGACACTAGAGGTTCATATCCATTGCATAAGTTGTTTGGTGGATGATTCTTGTAAAAGGATTAATAATTTGGTTGCATCTCATGAGGAAATAGTCAATTTTTAAAAAAATCAACTTAAGGAGGCCTAATCTGAGATAAAGATCAAGAGGGAAGAATGTATCAAACATGAGGGTGAGAAAGAGGAATTGAAGAAAGAGTTAAGCACCATGACAAGAAAGGTATTATATTTTCAAGAGAGTTTACAAAATATGAGTATGTTGGCTTGAAAATCATCGGATGGGAAGATCATGGGGAAATAGTCCAACAGTGTGTAGGGCATAGCCCTCTTTGAGACAGCAAAGCGAAACTGGTTTATTGTTATTCTACCAAGCAGGAACCTATGCAAGTCTTACAGTATTTTTCCTTCAGGGGGTTTGGGATCTCATCCCAGTAGAGGTAGTTCCGAATGATGAACGAAAATGTGAGAGGGAGGAATGGAGGAAGGATAGATCGAAGGGAGAAAAGAAATGAATTATAAGATAGAAAGGTCAGAAGGTTTATGCTTTGGGCTGGTAGTAAACAGAGCCAAACTTACTTACATAAACAAATAAAGCAATACTGATGAACAAATGACAAAAGCAAGAAAGAATCCAATAGAATAGAGACAGATCTAACTTAAGAGAGATCTAATGCACATAACACATAAATTCAACACAAAGTCTCAATGTATGTATTAATATTTTCTTACATTACAAAAAGTACAAAGTCTTTCTCTCCTCACTTCTATTTTTCATACAAAACCATCCACCTGGAATATAACAAGTATTCCAATATTTATAGGAGGAGAAAGAAGACAAAAAGAAGCCAACCACTTATTTAAAAAATATGTACAAAATATCTAAAAGTAAAATATTGACTTTGGGGCAATTTTTAGGATGGAAACATCCCATGGTGCAACATGGATGATGTCATTGTGTGTGCCAACATGCTTTTAAATATTTTACAAAAAATGGAAAATCCATCTCGGAGGAAGCTATTCATCGTCATCTCTTGGCTCGAACTTAGCTTCTGGCTGAGGCTCAGGGGAGTCGATATGACACTATGCCCGATACTCTACAAAATTCCTAGTTATTTTTTGAATTTGATACTGATTAGGACCTTTGAAATGGTTGTGAATTACTTCACAAGTTTCTTTCTTATTTTTTAGCTTGTCAGGAAAATTAGTGTACTCTTCATTTGCATCGATCAAAGAGCCGATAAAGTCATGGTAGGCTAAGAGTTTATTAATGGAATATCGATCAAAAGTGACCTCTTGCACCAACTTGAGAGACAATAGCCTTAAAGCATTTAAATGTGTCATCTACTTCTCTTAATTCATAAGATGCACTTTGAATCGCAGTCTAACAGAAATTTTGAAACTATTTTCTCCATGTTGTGCAGTGCTTCCAAGGCTTCTTCCTTGAATTTGTCGATTCTTTCTAGGATGAATTCCATTTGATCGACTGTAATAATAAAAGCATGATATCTTTATAATGTGCCCGTAGGTGATCGATAATGCCGACCTTTAACAGTTCGTTAGATGAATAGTTAACCATTGTCTAGAATGTTCCTTGCTGCAACTTAGTGTTATCCAATTCCTCGAAAGGGGGAACCTACTACTACTTATAGCTCTTTATTTTCTTGAGTTATATCTTGGTGCAACAATGTGAACCTACCAATTATCACACCTGACCATCCTGGAGGATCTTCTCAATCCAGGATGACATAGTCATCTCTGTTCAAAGAATCTTTATGTATTCATCTATTTTCTCTTGGTTGGGAGCTTGAATAGGTTCTACAGTAGTTGCTAAAGGAGGTCTTCCCATCTTCTGCAAGCTTGGAGGAGATGTTTGTTCTATTATTTGAGCACTCTCTTCTCCTCTTTGGCCTCTTGTAGCTTCTTGCAGAGGGCATCTATAGCTCATGAGGCTTCTCCTTTCGAGCTTTCGGATGATGTTCCCATTTTGACTTGATTCACTTGTGAAGTCTATAAGAGACGGATATTCTTTCTTCTTTATGGGATCTAGGTAGAATATCTCCATGACCCTTTCTCCCGAGGCACTTTTTGAGAAGTGAGTTATGGATTTTTGCTTCTTGGGTCCCTTTGATGGAATGACAGAGAAGTCCTAGGCAGAATGGGGACCTTCCTCTTGTGTTGACTCGGGTGGTCAAAGATCCAACCGAGAATTATGGGATCGGGATTGGAAGAAGAAGAGGAAACATGGGTAAAAGGGGGAGAAAATATAGTGGACTCGGGAATAAAGTGGAAACACTTGGTGGTGGCATGAATAAAGAGTCCAATGCACTAGTGCTCACGAGTCTCGAGTCACTACGAGAGGAAGAGAAGGACATGGAGACGAAGGGATTTGTGCCGGGATGGAGGAAACGCTAGAGGACATATCCACGAGAGAGAGAGAAGATGGAAGAGGTGGGAGATGGAAGGAAGGAATATGGAGGAGAAGACACAACCACAAGAGTGGTTACCTGAGTGACAGGAGGAGGAGGGGGAGTAGAAGAGGGAATGGTGGGCACCTCCACAGTTGTAGCTGTGATAACATCCTGAGTGGATGTGTCCATTAGAAAATTTGTCGCTTCTTCTTTTCCTGGGGACACTAAGTCCACTATTTGCTCTAAAGAAGAAGGAGGGCTATCAAGAGCTTTCTCATGTTTGCTTAGCTCTCCAATTTTATCTTTTCCTTTGCCTTTTGGCAAGTGATCTGCTTTGGAGGAACACTTCCTAAAGGGAAGTAGTGAAATACAACTCGAGGTAGATGAGAGCATTTCATTTGCATAAATGCTCGGTGCGTTAAATGTGGGTTGGACCCTTTCTTCTATGGTCTTGGGTGCCTAGGTCCTATCGATACTTGCAAATGGCCAATCATCCCCATCCATGTCAAGGTAAACCTGATCAATTTCCTGATCAGTTTCTTAGAAATATTTTGGGATGATGGCAACTCCATAGTGGATGATCTCTACCAGTGCCAGTCGGGAGTGATCCTTTCGCCTGATTTCAACTTCATGGTTCACGTCTATCCATATGTCCTCGATCTCTGGGACATGGATGGGATCGATATTTACCTTGGGAAGGTAACTCCGGCAGTCAAAGGTCAGCCTTGCTGGGAAATCATGCTTCAGGTTGAGCAATTCTAGCTCCACATACATCTCCCGGGCTTTACTCAACGAGGTGCAAGTGTATCTACCAACTATGAGGGGGAAAGGAGTTCCCCCTTTCTTCCTTTTCATACATTTCTCATGATATGTAATCAGCTACCTTGATAGCTCTAAAGGATCAGCTTGGGCCTTGCATACCTTGGAAGCTTTGTTGGATCACCCAAGAAGTTGGCAGCTCTGAGATATGTGAAGGTGGGGAATTGTGTAAACAAATCCCCCCACTTCTTTATTGCAGTGATCATGCTTGTGCTAGTCCGACCATGTGTCATGTTTGGCCTCAATAGGAAGATGATGCCATAGAAGAAGGTGTCGGTGATTTTTTAAACTAGGTGATCTTGTTCTCGAGCCTTAGCTCTGGGTAGTATTCATATATCTTAACCTGAGGCCATACCCCACTTTGAATCAGTCCAGGTACTCTCTCTTTGAGGTAGTGGCATATATGACATAGGAGTTCATATAGAACCTCCCAGTCATTAAAACCTGTTGGAGTTGTTGCGAGATAGTATCACTGATAATCTCTCCTAGCCGAAACGTTGCTTAGGCACATTCTTTCTCATGGTCTCTAAGTACATGAGCATCCATTTGTGAAAGTAGTGGGCATCAGGAAGCCTAAATACTCTATTGAGGAAAGTGATGGTATCACTTAGCTCCTCTGAGAAGTCACTGCGGTGGATGGTCTGCGGCCATCTGCTCACCACCTTTTTGTTCTTTAGGTAAACCTCATTCATCATCTACATGCACTTGTCCTCATTTTCGGTCCAAGTCTTTATGCAGTCTTCTTGGCTTACCGCCACATATTGCCTATTGTGGGGGATGCCCAACATGATTTCAAAGTGGTGGGCGGTGAGGTTTATGATTACCTTTCCCTCCTTGTCCTTGACACATCTTGTGTCTTTATTGTAACAACGGGCCACCAACATGATGAACTCATTATCGATAGCACTTACTTGGAAGACCCTGCTACAAACTGTAGCCCACTTCCTACCGGTTGTCCATCCATGGCTCACCGGTAATGTATTTGGTTCTCGGCCCAGAAATCATCCATATCTATGTGCCTAAGCTCTAAGTCTCGATGTCGAGACCGCATTCTGCAAGTGAGCTAGGCATCCCGACTCTCCGATATTTGTATTTCATTTCTGCTCTGTCAACTTAGCTTTATCTTTAGACTTGGTTGGCTTCTTGCTTGATGAAGACATAAGTGAACTCAAGGATTGTTATTGCTTGCTCTACAAGAAGAATTAGAGAGGTCCAACACAGAGAGCCATGTCAACCGCCATGTTATCCATAGTTTAAAGCTTACAAAATGAAAAATGATCAATTTATAAGCCTTTGGGCGTAAGGTGCAACTTCATTGTAGGCTGCAGAGGCTTGAATTAGCAAGGCACACTTTTAAGAAGTGTTGCATGGGAGAAGGTAGTGCCAAAAGGGCACGGGCATAGATTTACAACATACAACATGCAGATGTTGATGTCAAGGAAGTTGTGCCAGTGCCTTAGGAAAAGTGGTTTGGCGGGGCACGATTTGCTTGGTGTCACATGTGTTCAGGGCGTGCCAAGGCATAGATGTGGAAGTTTTTGCATGCTCTTTTGGTGCACCTATGCATGTTGGCAGGAGATGTTGCATAGAGGTTAGGCGCGCCAAGGGTTTGGCTTACGTGAGTGTGGGTTTGGTTTACACAACATATAATGTTGTTGCTTTACTGCATTAGGCGCCGGTGCTGTGCCTTTTTTGAGAACTCGCTATGCGCTTTTCCACTTAGTAAAGGGTTCATGCAACATGGGCTTGAAGATGTGCTTTATGGCACGACTGTGTTTAGTGTAGTATGAAGAAACAGTGTGCCAAGGAAAATAGGACTTTTGGCGATTTCAATGATTTCTTGATTTTTTTCTTTTTGGCTCGGATTTTGATGGCAATGAGGGAAATCCTAGTAAGGTAGGGAGTAGAGGAAAAATTGGTTGGAGCTCTTTCTAAAGGCGAGCCTTCCGTTCATAGATCTAGAAGGAGGGTTAAAATGGTTTGCGAGCTAGGTTTGGGAATGTGTTATATTTTTAGATTTAATTCTTTTTAACACATAACACCTAATCACCTAACAAAAAAACCACAAAACAATAAAAAGATGGAGAAGACACTTACCAGGGGTATACAATGATGAAGGATAGATGTGGGATCCAAAAACATGAAAGGTGACACGCGGGTGACAGGAAAGGCGACAAAGCGTAGAGGAAAGAATTTTCTTGATTTTTAATTCATGAAAATGATAGTTTGAGTGTGCATATATGTAGAAAATGTGAATTTATTGTGCCACCAACTACCTTTGGCGTAGTTGGTGGGATGTCAACACAGAGGAGATTGCACCTTGGCACGAGTTTGAAGGTGTTGACACCACTTTTCACACGTCTAGGGCACACTTATGGAAGTGTTAACATGTATGTAGATATGTCAAGGCACACTTTTAGGTGGCACAACATTTGGAGTGTTGACATCTCAGAGATTGCACCAAAGGCAAAAGTGGTGCCATTTTCTCAGTGTTGACACAAAATTTTCTACGCCGAGGGAGAAGGGTTTTTCTACCAAGTTTGGAAACAACTTGACTTTCCTGGAAGGGGCTTTGAGGCTGATTTCAGATGTTTTCAAACTTCCCTAAGGGCCAAAACAAAATTTCATTATGGTTATCTGTAAAATTACCCTTGTCAATTTTACAAGATAACAGAGTAAGATTTTGAAAAAATAGAAGGTTCATGGTGAGAGAAACAGTCTAAGCTTCAATGAGGGTTCATCCAAATTAGAGAAGAATGAATAAGAATCAATTCAAGGATCTAATGAAATAAGGCATCCAAGCAAGGGAGAGAGTTCAAGGCTTCCATCTCATGGAAGATCATCTATCAGAAACCAAATGCATATAGGTATGGTGTTTTTCATGGTAATTGCTATAAGTGTGGTGTTTATGGACATAGAGCTAGCATGTGTAGTCCTAAGGTTGAAAATAAGGATGATTGCAAAGGAAAGGTTCAAGAACATCATTATGAAGGAAATAAGGAAGAGGAATGTCAAGGAAAGAAAGAGAAAAATATAGGTCAAAGATATGGAGCTGAATGTTATCTTTTTCATGAAAAAGGTCATCTTGCAAAGTATTGCAAGAATGAACAACCAAGCACTAGAAGGTATGTAAGAAAGTTCAATGGATATTTTTTTCTTGCAATGGTTATGGACATAGGGATTTTGAGTGCAAAATAATACAAGTGGAATGCTTTAGGTGCCACAAGGTAGGGCACATTGCAAGGTTTTGTGATGTAGGAAAATTGAAGAAAGAAACTCATGGATCCAAGCAACAAGTTCGAAGTACAAGAAGAAGGCAAAGACTAATAAAATTATTCAAGAAGACTCAAAGAGTGTGACTGATCAAAAGGAGGATTCTACTATGAAAAATGTAGAATTAGAAAATAATGAATCAGTCAAGGAGAAGGAAGAAGGTTTGAGACCTTCTTAGGTCTCTCATCAAGCTCTTACATGATGATATATGCCTCTACTAGGATTATTAGAGGTGTATAGGTGAAAATGAAGCATTGGAGTGAGGGGGAGTTGTCTTGGTCAGTGTGTGTCTTCTTCATGGTGTTGAGGTATATCTCTTTAAGTCATATAACATGTTATTTTCATTCTATATGGTTGGTCATGTTGTTTAAGTCAAGATTCATGTTTTTTTGTTCTTCAAAGCATATAAGTCAGTGATGTATAGTTTTATGAGATTTTATGGTCTGATTTTGGTTTGAAAAGAAGAAATTGTATGTATGAGATGCTTAGTATGTTTATAGATCATGATGATGTCCCATAAGAGATCTATAATGTCACATTATCCATGAGAAGTGGTTTCTTGTTGCCAATGTTTGTATTGGTGTCAAGATCATTGGCTCTTTTTCTTCTAAGTTCATAGTATAATACAAATTTGAGATGACGCAGTGCTAAAAATATTCATATTGATGTTATTGATAGGTTATTTTAGTCATGACAATCATTCATAAGGTGTGATTTTAAGCTGAATTGGTGTATAGAAAAATTTTCAAGTGTCTAAGGTTTGTGGTGTCTCAAATGGTCCTCTCTGAATCAAATAATGTGTCATGAGTTGTCATGAAGTTAAAGAACATGAATCATGTGTGTCCAAGTGTCTATGATGTGAATGAAGAATTGAAATGGTCTTAAAGAAAGTAAATCATGATGTGTAAGGTTTCACCAAGTCTTCATTGTCATACATTATTGTGTCATGGTCATACAGTGTTGTCTGAGGTCAAATATTCTACAAATAGAGTTTCTATAATAATTTCAAGTTCTCTATTTCTTGATAACATGGTTTAAATATGGAGTGTGTCATCAAAATATTGATTTGATCAGTCTTTCACTCAAAATGTGGTTTGAAGTGGTGTTGAGGTCAAACCAAGTGAACTAGAGTAGGATTATGGTATGAAAATGGTGTCCTTGCTTCTCTACTATGTAAAAGGGGCTTAGGACACTAAGTTGTGTCATTTCAGTGATTGGTTGTCAATATTGAGCTTATGAAAGCATGCATTTGTGAATTTTGGTGTATATCTGTGTTGAGTGACTGCAGAGTGTTCCTATAAAGCAGTGTGAAAGGAATGTTGAATTTGAAGGTGAAACTTAAGGATCTAAAAGATTAAAAAAATTGTAAATATATATTGGGTTTAGTTCAAGAGTCATATGATCTTAGTTTCCAAATATGGCTAATATTATGGGAATCTTTGTCGAACAATGAAAATGACCGTGAAAATGTTATAGGCCTAATTATAAAAAAGTATCAACTACAAACTGGATATGTTCTCTTCATAAACATGCTTCAAGGCTTAAGATGGTGATATTAGGGACAAAGTGGTATCCATAAATGGTAAGGCTTATTCATGATAATTTATTCATCAAAATTTAGATATGATTTCATGAGCAACAATGGCTAGTAAGATTTGAATGTGCATTTGGACTTGTAAAAAGGATACAAAGTGGAATTTTTTTTTGATTCCCATGCTTATAAAACATGTATAAGATTGAGAAATCATTTGAATGAGTGTAAGATGATTTTAGAAGGTCAAAAATATGATGGTCTGATCTAACTCTATGAAGAGCTAAGACTGTGCAAGTATCTTTAAAGGAAATCAATGCAAGAAAAGAAGATCTCGGGTAAGCAAATGATTTTTATGATTCCAAATCTTGTCAAAGAGTGCTTAGGATATTAAATAATGCAATATCAAATTTTATGATCATGTTTGGGATCTTGAGGATAAATTATGATAATTTTTGTTAATTTTAGTGTTTTCTCTGTCTAGACTAGTTTTTCATAGTGCAATTGTGAGTAGTATGGAGAGAAAAATAGTTTTGGATGATCAAATGATGGATTTGAGGGATAAAATTTTGAGAAAATATTCTTGAAATAATGGAATTCATGATGCAAGTGGTTTTAGACCTTGAATTTTCTTAGTTCCTTGGGAATATTTGTCAAAATATTAGGTTTTTAGTGTTTGTGTGTAAGAGACATAATTGAGATGGATACCTTACAAATTGGGTATGTTCACTTTGAAATGAGTCCTCAAAGAATTTTGGAGAAAGATATATGATAAAATAGGTAACTAAAACTGGCATGATTCTTCTAGGAAGGTGATTGTGAGATCAAGAACATAGTGAGCTCGGAGATAGGTCTTTTTTCTTTGAGACCAAAGTGGTGTGCATTATAGATACAAAGAAAAATAATAAGTAAAGAAAGGTTTACTTAGTACCTGATCAGGTGTATGGAGTTTATTATAAGGATATATAATCCTAGAATATTGTTTAGTTCTACATGAGTGATGTACTCTCAGATGTCAAGATGAAGGTGTGTCTTCTCTTAGGTCCTTCTATCTCCAAATGACAAAACAAAGGTATGCAGAGTTGATAATAAATTATGTAGTGATCATGATGTCTTTGCAAGCCTTTTATTGTATGAACATGGTCATGAAATGGCTATATGGATCCTTTGAAGATGAGTTATAATACTTTATCCTTTATAGTGGACCAATACAGAAAGATGGCTATGAGAAGACAATATATTGAGTTCGAGGTAGAGTATGAGTCTCTACAAGCTCTAAAGTAACTACTATCCCATTCATGAAGAAGTTAGATTCTTCCGAAAGATCCAATGTGTGTGAATGTTTTGAGAAAATCAAAAAGTGAAAATTCAAGACTTATTATTATTTTTCTGTGTTTCATTGACAATGAAGACTATCCTCAGATGTCTCTTGCCAAAATTTGACCAAGGAAATTAAGTATCAAGCTAAAATGAATTTAGGGTTTAGTAGTATACATCAACATGAAGGAAGAGCTAAGTTATAGAGCTATAGTTACAAGAGATAAGGTGTTTTAGGATTATGAGGCTAAAGATAGTGAGTCTCAATAAACACTTATGGTGGACTTATATTCTTCATGACCGAGATGAAAAAATGAATGCTACAAGTTCAAGGTAGTGTATGGTACTTCTAGAGGCCTGAAGGTACCTGTTTAGTACTGATGGAAGTGTTTTGAAAGGAATAAATTGTCTCATTTGGTTCTTAAGGTTGAGCAAGGTGATAAAGATATAATGAAGAAACTGATGACTAGGTATATTAGTCATGATTGTACCTAGAGTTGTGTCATAGTTCACATTCATCTAAAATGATGCTACAATACTTAAATCTTACTTAGAGTTGTATGAGTGTTCTCATGATAGGGGAGTGAATTTTTTTCATATTTAAGCTACTAAAGGTATGTTGTTTTTCTAACAAGGGGAGTTTTATTGACTAGTTGAAGCTAGTTTTGGAGATAAGGTTGATAATTTTTGGTTGTCACGTTGTTTAAACAATGTGGAAAATACTTGTACAGTCTATATGTTGTGCATGGTCTTGATTAGTCAAGGGGATATTAAATGAGTGTTGTAACATGTGAGATGGATGGTTTCAAGGTAACCAAGGTATGATATAGATGTGTGCTCTATGTTTGAAGTTGACATTGGGTCATGAATGCATTATTTGAGCCCAATATGAATGTAAAAGACTTAAATGGAGATTTAGGTTAGGGCCTAAATAGCTAAGGTGATTTATTGACAATATATCAAGGAAAGTTTCTCAGATTTGTGTTTATGGGCTAGATGTAGTGGTCTTAAGTATAGGGGAAGTTTTAGTATGCCTTGTAATGGTATGAATGATTCTTGAGAGCTTGACAAAGTTAGTCTTAAGACCACTAATGAGTTCATTCAGGGATCTATGGTCTCAAGCTATGTTGAAGGCTAGAAGTATGTGACTAAATCAAATTTTGTGTTTAGATAAGTAGATTTGGCCCAATAATGAAGGTAATATATTTTTTTAGCTCATATATGACATTGTTGGTATGATCAAGGAGTGATTTTATGAGGTACAAGACTGGTAATGTGTTTTATTAAAGGCAAAACCAAAATTTTGGTAAGAAAATGCTATTTTTTTCATATCTAGGAGGTGGATGATGATGGATCATCTTAAATAAAGGTATAATGATGCATCTTCATGATTTATTGACATGCTCGAGATAATGTATATGCTTAAAAAGAGGCTAAAATTCATCTTTTGAGTGAGATTTCAAGGTCTTGTCTTTGATTTAGATTTTTGGTTGATGTTTTTGACAAAAGCATGATCCTATGAAGATGATAAAATTGAAGATTGTATAGGTATAAATATCCTTTTCATTAATGTAAAAAGGGGAGAAGTTCATGTGGTTTTTCATTAATGACAAAGTGGGAGATTATTGACATGCTATTGTGTAGGTGTCATCATTGATGCAAAACCTCATTAATGAAAAAGTGGATGACAATGTAAGTTAAAATGATGCCCAAAGTGACAATGACATGGATATTAAGGCATGCTCCCGATTGCACAAGTTTATTTAGTAAGGTTGGTTTGTTCTAGCAAGCCTATTTAGGTGACCTAGCTAGTCTAGGTGATGTTGCATGGTGTTTGGATATTCTTGGTTACTTAAGAATCATGGTATCATGATGGAGATTATTTTAGGGGAGTTATTGGGTACTCACATGAGCTTCAAGGTGTAGATATAGAATGGTGACCATGTTTCAAGTGCTCATTTGGAGCAAGTATAGATGTTATGAGGTATGGAGCTATATAAGCTCATGGATACATATATTAAGCTGTATAATGATGTATCACATATGTTTGGAATTTTTTTAGTGTTTTCATGATGTGTTTTGAGGTTATTTTAGTTGACCCTAGCTTTAATAGTGCAAAACCCTAAGGGGAAGCTATGAAAATGAGATAGGTTAGAGAAATGGAGAGTTATCCATGTCATGATGATAATAAGATATTTTAGTAGTATTTTTCCTTGTGTTGTGGGAAAAATTTTAGATTTCCATGATAAATATTTTGCATGATGCATCAGTTTTGGTGAAACAGGGTACTTAGTAGTGTGTTTTCTAGCTCGATTTGGACCTTCTAATGCTCACCATGAATTTTGTACTTTTCATGGGAGATTATGGATTTAAAGGATGTTTATATATTGATTTTATAAGGTTTCAGAAAAATAATGAGGTCATTTTATTGTCACATTTTTATGAACAATTGTTAAGAAGGCAAGTTGGTTTTAAAACCTAGTAAACCCCTAATCAAAAGAAGTTTGCAAAAAAAAGTGTATAATGAGCATGTTTTGATTGATAATGTAAAATTAATGATTTTAAAATTTATTTGAATCCTTCATCTTTCTAGAAAGGTATGGTAGAGGTCATGGTGATGAGTGGGCCCCACTCAAACATGTTAGTTTATGAAGAAGATTGTTTTGCGACAAGGTTGTGTTATCCAAATTCACCCCGTGGTTAATTTGATAACAATCATCGAAATTCTCAAGTCTCGGCAAATGGATTGATTCGGGGAAAAAATCATGTTTCTAAGGTTCCCTCGGATATTTTTCTAACTCCCCTGGCCAAAGAAGGAAAGAGCAAGCTCTGAGAAAATGTGAAAAAGTTCTAGAAAACAAGCTTGGGCGAGAAAAAGCGTGAAAATTGGCTAAGTCCTAGCCCTCGCAGCAATGTCGGGACATGAGGGCCATCGGGCGCGAATTGGCCGAAAGGCCGCCAGCGATCTGCGAGGCAAAGGAACATCCAGCCGTCGAGATGCGTGGGATGCGGAAAGCCGGTTCAGCGAAAGGAGAAGAAAATCAACTAACTGCTCTGGGACAAGTGGGACAAGAAGACGCGAAGGATGTGAACCACCCGGATCGGCTGAAAAGGAGAAATTTCACACTAAACATTCGGGACATTTGGGCCATGATGGCGCAAACCGGCCGAATCGGATGAATCGAAGAATTTGTCCTGAGGCGATGCAGGGACAGTTGGAACAAATGTACGTGAAGGACATGAACTAGCCGGTTCGGCCGAAACACGGAACTTCAACACTGGGATAGTTGGGACAAAGGGATGCATGGGACGCGGATAGCCGAAGGAGTCGAAAGCCAATCAAGCAATGCCACGTGTCATCGGCTGAATGAGGAGCAAGGAAGCCCATTTCAGGCGGATCGAAGTTTCTATCCCAAACAACACTGGGACATCCAGGACAAATGGACGCGGTGGACGCAGAAAGCTGGCAGACCCAAATACCAATCAAATCACGACACGTGTCACGAGTTAGAAAGTCCGAGTCAAAGGGCAAGGTTTCAAAGATCGACCGAACCAATGAAATAGTGCCACGTGTCCCACAAGGAAATTTCAAAGAAAATCCCACGGAAAGGTGGAGGAGAGAGAATTGCTCAGTGAATCAGAGCCTGCCACATGTCATCCAAGTGGCAGAGCGCGGGGAAAGTTCAAATATTTTCCCGCCGACCTGTTTTTGCCTGTTTCGTGCCCTAAATCTTCAGATCGTCATATCTTTCGATCCAGAGCTCGATTTGCACGTTCTTTATATCAACGGAAAGCTGTTGAAATTCTCTACATGATTCTGGGATCAATATTACATTTTGGTGTAGTCTAGAGAGAGAAAATTGAGAAAACATCCCTGACGCGTGGTAATGCCAGAAGTGACGCTTCAACAACCAGCTTTAATGCACAGACAACCCGCCGCTTTACCAGGATCCACCGCTTCTGCCATAATGAGATGATTTTAAATGCAACATAGAAGTGGTTGGGGTAGATTTTGGATTTCCTCTCTCTTCCCTCTCTCATTCTTTCTATATATTGTAAAGAGGAGCTTCTTTAAAAAGGTCGAACATTTTCTGTTTTGCTCCTCCCTTTTTCTTCTATCAGGCGAATTTGTGGAGTTCGAACCTCTCATTTGAACTGTAATACGATTCTACCTCTTGGCATTATGTAGTGTATTGTATCAATCTTTGGAGCAAGTAATACATGTCTGTGGATGATTCTCACCCCTCTCTGTGTTCATTTTTACATCCTCCTGGTCTTTCACTGCAAGTTTTGTTATCTGTGCATGATCTTATATCACATTTGAATGGTCTGTGTTTATTGGCAAGATAGGTGTTCTTCATTCCTCGGTGCATCACCTCTATTAGCTTAGATTTATTTTTATGCATCTTCTTACCTGTCTCCTTGTAGTTTAGAGTAGGATTAGGATCTCGAACCTTTGTAGTTTTGCAAAATATAGATCTAAATCGAGAGGAGTTTGAGGAACCACCTCTAATCTGGAGATTCCCCTCTTAATTTTACAAGTCCCCACACTTGGAGAGAGGTTTTCATGTTTTACAATCACATTGGATGCTAGAGTGATCAACCTAGAAGCCCGATCTGCATCCGTGGGTGTTGTGCGTCCCGCAACAACAGTTTGGCACGCCTTGAGTGTTGTATTGCACTTCACGAGCAATTTGGAGAAAAGGAGACAACTTGTCTCTTTTGGAGTAATCGACAACCATCAAGAGGGCTCCCAATGAGTAGCTGATTGAATTCAACTTCAGATTTCAAAGGTCTTGGGATAGGATTCCAAATGGCGGTCGGGCCAAAGCAAGCAGAAAGTGCTTTTCTATACTATCTCAAAGCTTTAAATTCTGATATTTCTATGTTGATTCAGGTTCATGGGAGGCACAACTATCCCTATGGCTTATAAAGAATGCCATTAGGGCTGAAATTTTTTTAATCCAAGCTGGAAAACTTGCCCCTAGACCTCCCATGCCACTTTGTTCCCAAGTTTAGAGAACCCAAACACTAGTCAAGCACCTAATTTGGCTCCTTCTCCCACTCCTAGAAATCAGAGTTCAAATGAAGCTTCCACTTCATCTTCAAGTGCCCCAAATGAGCTTCAAGAGGTCATGAAGCAATTGTAAAACCTAGGCAATGAGCTAGTTACTCTCAAGAGGCAACAAGCCCAAGGTTTCAGACCTTCTTATCAACCCCAAGCTCAGCCTAATAGGCAGCCATACCAACAAAATAGGTCACCAAATCAGGCTGCAAATCAAAATCAAAGCCAAGTAAGGCCTCCTGCCAATAGACCATTCCAGCCCTATAATCCAAATGCCATATCTGCCTCTAAGGCATTAGTGCCAACACAGAACAACATTGCTCAGGAATATGATTGGTGCTTTCCATGCAACGAGCCTCATAACCAATCCATGTGTTTCAATGGTGCTCTCAATCAAGCATTGATGGTGACAACTACTGGTGTGGAGGGCGAGGGCAGTCAAGGAAATAGTCAACAACAAGAAACATTCCAATAGCAATCAGCCCCAAATGACACCACATTGGTGAACTGGCAAGCAGAAGATTTATGTGGCATGAATCAAGTAGTTTCTCAAGGTGTTGCAGCCAACACAAGGTCAAAAAGGAGAAATTTGGGTGAGGAGCAGCCACTAGCTCCAACCAGCCCACAACCTTCTATGACTCCAGAAATGATTGGCAAGCAAAGTCCCATTTCAAATGCACAAGGGCAGCCAAGAACAGCCCCTAGGCCAACTCAAATGCCAATGTTGCGCCGCGCACAAGGAGTAAATGTGCAAACCAAGGGACAAAGAGAGATCCTTCACCACCATTCATATCATTGATCGAGATGAAGAAGAAAAAACGTCAATATATCTATGTGGAATCCCTATCCATCCCAGTCAAAGAGATCTGCTGCAAGCTACCATGAAGGATTGGCCACTTTCGAATCAAAGCAAGTTTAGATGTAAGAAAAGTGCTTACAAATTCTCGCCTGACTTGAAGGAAGTCATGGAGCACAACAAGGTAAAATGTTGAAGCCCCCTCCTTTCTATGTTTCATTAATCATTGGAAATCAGCTAGTGCACAATTGCATGATTGATTCCGGGGCAAGTAGTTCTGTCATGCCCAAACAAATAGCTGATCAGCTAGGGCTCCAGTATGAAATAACATCCAAAGGGGTAGTACAGTTAGATGGAACAGCAATAGCAACAGTTGGAGTGATTAGAAATTTGAGTCTTACCTTGCATGCATGTCCAAATGTTGTTGTTTTACAAGATGTATCAGTCATAGACCTTCCACCACTCTTTGCATTGTGCTTGTCAAGAGACTTCACTGCTAAAATTGGAGGCTATCTTTCGGCGGATTGGTCTCACATGCTGTTTAGAACAAGGTATGGAACTAAGGCTACAATTAGGTCTGAACCTATTACAAACTTCCATATTGAGCCTTACACTCTAAGTCAGATTAATGTCAATTGCTCATCATTTGATCAAGAAGATCACCCTGGCACTGACGAGGCTGACACCAAGGTTGGAAGTATCCCAGATTTGACTCTTGATGAATGGGCAAGCAAGGTGCCTGCTTTTGATCCTTATCAAGAAGTAGAATAATTTGAGCTAGGGGTCTATTGCATACACAAAGAAAATCGGCCCATTCCTAGCATCACCAAGCCAAACCACAAAGATGACAATGAAGTATGGCAATTGTTCTTTGATGGGTCAAGGAGTAGACAAGGTGCAGGAGGAGGAGCTATGCTCATTTCACCACAAGATATAAGGTATTACTCAGCCTTCCATTTCTAGTTTTCCTGTTCAAACAACACAGCTGAGTATGAAGCCTTAATTCATGGACTGCACTGGGTGATGAAGAAAGGCATCAGGAATTTACAAGTATTTGGTGATAGTGAGCTGATTGTAAACCAAGTCAAAGGGAAAAGTGCTGCCAAAAATGATCTATTAAAGAACTACAAAAATCGGGTATGGGATCTTATTGAAGATTTTGAAGCTTTTAGCATCAATTCCATCCCAAGAAAAAAGAATGAAGCCGCTGATAGACTGGCAGCAATTGGGGCTGCATTTGACGTTGTAGAAAATATCAAAAGTGAAAAACCTCAGCCTCATATCAAAGTGGTTGTGAGACCAGCTGTTCGGATAACAATACAAGTTGGCAAGTCTTCGAGAATGATCAAAATTGTTAATTTCCTACAAGAAGAAGCTGAGTTCTCCGCCAGGAATCAAGACAAGCTGCATCAGCAGTATGGTGACCAAGTGGTGCAGCTGAGAACTAACAAATTACCAAAAGGCCTCATAACCTTGGAGTCAATCTTCAACCCGAATGATCAGTTCCGGAAGGAGAAAGCGAACATTCAAGTAAAGGGTGAAGATTCAGAGCCTATTTTAGTGGAAGAAGGAAAAACATTGCAGATTGGCAAAGTAAGTACCTCACAAGAGAAATCTGATTTTGTTCAACTTTGTCAAGAGTTCCCAGATGTCTTTGTTTGGACTTACAAAGATCTAAGAAGTTTCAACCCAAAGTCAAGCGAACATACTATTGAGTTGGATCTGGAATCCAAGCTGTCGAGCAAAAGCAAAGGCCAGTGAATCCCCATATTAAACCTCTCATGAGAAAAGAGTTAAACAAGCTTATTGAGGCCAGTATCATCTTCCCCATCAAACACTCAAGTTGGGTCTCCAACTTGGTCCCAGTCAGAAAGAAGAATGGAGAGATCGGGTTGTGTGTCGACTTCAGAGATTTGAATAGAGCCTTTCTCAAGGATCATTATCCACTCCCTTCCATGGAGCAAATATTATAGGTTGTAGCTGGTTCAGAAAGGTTTTCACTACTTGATGGCTACTCAGGCTACAATCATATTATGGTGAGGGAGGAAGATCAGTTCAAGACATCCTTCACAACCAAATGGGAAACGTATTCCTACAAGAAGATGCCATTTGTCCTATCAAATGTTGGAGCCACTTTCCAAAGGGCAATGGATATGGCATTCAAGGGGTTGATCAATGAAATAGTTTTGATATATCTTGATGATGTCACCTTTGTCTTCTCAAAGAATGTGAGACCATCTCTTTTCATCCGAGGCGGGTATTTCGAGGTGTAGAAGATTTGGGGTATCATTGAATCCCAAAAAATGCATATTCTTGGCTCATGAGGTAAAACTTCTTGGCCATATTGTTTCAAAAGAGGGATTGATGATTGACTCGGAAAGAGTTGAAGCAATTCAAGTGTTGCCATTGCCAAGTCACAAGAAGGCTCTTCAAAGCTTCTTGGGAAGGATAAATTTTGTCCCCGAGTTTGTCCTGCATTTTTGTAGCCCTTGTCAAGCCCATCACCAAAATGTTAAAGAAGAGCATGGCTTTTAAGTGGACAGCAGAAGGCAAGGAGAGTTTTGAAGCAATCAAAGAAGCTATCTCTCAAGAACCAACTCTCATCAACCCAGACTTCTCCAAGGATTTTATCCTCTATGAATTTGGAGGTGATGACACTATTTCTGCCATTCTAGTGCAGCAGAACAAAGATAATGATGAGCAGCTGGTTGCCTTCTTTAGCCAGAGCCTAGATGACTGCGAGGTGAGGTACTCTTTTATTGAAAAGCATGTACTTGCAGTAATCAGAAGCTTGAAGAAATTCAAGCATTTAGTCTCAAACAACAAGGTCCAGCTTGCTGGTCTCACATGTCAAGGGTTAAGGACTTCCTCCTCAACAAGGATTTGAATGAGAAAAGGGCAGGTTGGATCACCCGTGTCATGGATTATGACATTGAGATCAAGATCACCAAGTAAGAGGGAAAGGATTGTGTGAGCAGCTGGTTTTGGGGAAGCAAAAAGAAATATGCAACAAAGAAGAAACTGTTTTGACAGCCCAGGACAGCCATGAGCCAAGTGGCACTCATGAAGAAGACAATGCTTCCCCCACTCCTTGTTGGACCCAAGGTATTATGCACTTCCTAGGCATAGGCCTATGCCCTCCAGAGATGAACAAGACCCAAAGGAAACACTTCAGATTGCAGGCTGTCCCGTATGCCATTGTTGATGGAGTTTTGTTCAAAAAGATGTAAATGGAGTGTTGCTGAGATGTATTAGCACAGGTCAGATTCAAAGAGTATTAGAAGAGTTTCATGGTGGACCAGCTTAGTGGCCATTTTGCACCAAGAGTGACAGCTCTAAAAATCATGAAGGCTGGTTATTATTGGCCTAAAATATTCAATGTGATTGTTATGCATGGATCAAGAGGTGTAAGAATTGTGCATTCTTCATAGGAAAAGAGAAGTTTGATGCCCTTCCATTACATCCAATCTCAAATTGACCAACCATTCATACAATGGGGTTTGGACTTCATTGGAGTCATTAATCCCAATTCAAGCCAAGGGCACAAATGGATTTTGACAGCCACAGAGTACTTCACCAAATGGACAGAAGCAGTAGCACTCAAAGAGGCAAATGAGTCTAGCATCTTAGACTTTTAAGAGGGGATAACAACCACTTGTAATCTTTGATAATGCATTGGCATTCATTGGATCTAGGGTGACCGAGTGGGCTATCAAGAATGGTATTTACGTAAGCACTTCATCGAACTATTACCCTCGGGGTAATGGCTGTGCAGTCTACAAACAAGAACTTGTTGAGGATCATTAGGAGGACTCTTGATGAGAATCGTGAGGTCTTGGCATACCAAACTAAAATCAGCCCTATGGGCTGATAGGATAACTCCCAAAAGATCCACGGGTAACTCTCCATTCATGCTTGTCTATGGAAGAGAGGCAATCTTGCCCATGTCACTTGAGTTGCCAACGTTGGAACTCATGAAGCACCGGAGTTGCTTGAATTTGAGCCCATGGAGGTGAGGTATGCGAGTTGATGGAGCTACAAGAGATCGTAAATCAGCATCCCAAGCAATGGAAAAGGATCAAGCTTTGATCAAGAAGACCTTTGATAGAAAGGCCAAGGATAGATCTTTTTAAGTTACAAATCTAGTGTTGAAATGAGATGTGGACATAGCAAAACCGGGAAGGCATTCAAAATTTGATGCCATTTGGAGTGGCCCATATGTGGTCACAAAGTGTAAGAACAGCAATGCTTTCCAATTAGCCTCACTGGAGGGTGAAGAACTGCAGATTCCAGTCAATGGAATCTATCTCAAGCGTTGCTTCTAGAGGGAAGTTCACTACCTCTGTAAATATTAGATTAGATTTTCTTTCCTCTAAGTGCTTGTGCACATTGTTTTGCTATAGGTTAGTTTTGTTTTCCCTAAGTGCTTTGGCACAGCTTGTTGTCCATGGAGATGTTTAACAGTCCTTGCCTTCATCAGGTGACATTCCATCTTCCTCCTTGCACATTTTGAGTCAATTAAGGTTCTAAACATAATATTTGATGACTCCATGCCCAATGGACTACTTCAGGTAATTGGTATCTTCTACCTAGTAGGCAGGTAACCCCACTGAGTCACCAATTGTTATCCAAATTCACCCCCCAGGGTTAATTTGATAACATGCATCAGAATTCTCAAGTCTCAGGAAAATGGATTGATTCAGGGAAAAATCATGTTTCTAAGGTTCCCTCAGATTTTTCTAACTCCCCTGGCCAAAGAAGGAAAGAGCAAGCTCTGAGAAAATGTGAAAAAGTTGCAGAAAACAAGCTTGGGCCAGAAAAAATTGTGAAAATTGGCTAAGTCCTAGTCCTCGCAACAGTCGGGACATGAGGGACATCGGGTACGAATCAGCCGAAAGGCCGCCAGGCAGTCTACAGGGCAAAGGAACATCCGGGCCATCGGGACGCGTGGGACGTGGAAAGCCGGTTCGGCCAAAGGAGAAGAAAATTGACTAACTACTCTCGGACAAGTGGGACAAGAAGACGTGAAGGAAACGAACCACCGGATCGGCCGAAAAGGAGAACTTTTACACTAAACATTTGGGACATTTGGGTGTGAGGGCGCGAACCACCGAATCGGATGAATCTCAAGAATTTGTCCAAAACATGCAGGCAGTTGGAACAAATGTACGCGAAGGATGTGAACCGGCCGGTTCGGCCAAAATGGGGAACTTCAACACTGGGACAGTTGGGACAAAGGGATGCATGGGACATGGATAGCCGAAGGAGCCGAAAGCCAATCAAGCAATGCCACGTGTCATCGGCTGAATGAGGAGCAAGGAAGCCCATTTTGGGTGGATTGGAAGTTTCTGTCCCCAAATAAAGACTGGGACATCTGGGACAAATGGACGCGGTGGACACGGAAAGCCGGCAGACCCGAATACCAATCAAATCACGACACGTGTCATGAGTTAGAAAGTCTAGAAGTCAAAGGGTGAGGTTGCAAGCACTGACCCGAACCAATGAAATAGTGCCACGTGTCCCACAAGGAAATTTCAAAGAAAAGCCTACGGAAAGGTGGAGAAGAGAGAATTTCTAAGTGAATCAAAGCCTGCCACGTGTCATCCAAGTGGCAGAGTGTGCAAAGAAAGTTCAAATATTTTCCCGCCGACCTATTTTTGCCTATTTCATGCCCTAAATCTTCAGATCATCATATCTTTCGATCTAGAGCTCGGATTTGCATGTTCTTTATATCAACGGAAAGATGTTGAAATTCTCTACATGATTCTAGGATCAATCTTGCATTTTGGTGCAGTATGGAGAGAGAAAATTGAGAAAACATCCCTGACGCGTGGTAATGCCAGAAGTGACGCTTCAACAACCAGCTTTAATGCAGCAAACAGCCCACCGTTTTGCCAGGATCCACCACTTCTGCCATAATGAGATGATTTTAAATGTGACCTAGAAGTGGTTGGGGTAGATTCTGGATTTCCTCTCTCTTCCCTCTCTCATTCTTTCTATATATTGTAAAGAGGAGTTCCTTTAAAAAGTTCGAACATTTTCTGTTTTGCTCCTCCCTTTTTCTTTTATCGAGCAAATCTGTGGAGTTCGAACCTCTCATTTGAACTGTAATACGATTCTACCTCTTGCATTCTCAGTAGTGTATTGTATCAATCTTTGGATCAAGTAATACATGTCCATGCGTGGATGATTCTCACCCCTCTCTATGTTCATTTTTATAACATCCTTAATTTATACCTTAGAACAAGTAAATTTTTTTTTGATAATTACATCCTGGTTCTAAATACATAATTTAGAACTCACAAATCAAATAACCATTCTTATAACAGACAACCATATGCAGCTGTAATGACTCGGAGTACCTCCGATCTATTCATTCCATGACTCGGTAATCTACCGATCTATTCATGAGTAATAAGAGTTGGCGTTTTTATTTAACACTTCACTCTTGCGGTTCTCTTCCCTATTCTGGGATTCAGAATGCTCATCCTAAGGAACCTAACTGAATAATTGTTACCATTATTCATCGGCATCTCATTCCTTAGACTAGGTGAATTAGGACAACGCAATCAGCAACTTGCGATACTTTGGCCAAAGATTTGAAACATACTGTTTATGTCTCGTATTCCTTAACGGCATACTCGTCAATCTGGAATACGCCCTTCACCCCATTCTTATGTTATGTAGAATGTCTTATATCGACTTCTGTCAGTCCCTCCTATCCTAACTTATTCACTCAGAAACGGATTAACAAGGTGATAACGTTATATGGATGCTCACGAGGATTAAGGATACGATGACATACTGGTTCAACCCTAGTTAAACCAGTGTGTCAAGATACCCTGAATCTCCTAGGCAGCCTTATAACATAACCACATTCCTAATCGGTCCCTGAGTAACTCGTTCGAGATCAAAGTGTAAATCTTAGCGATCAATACAAAGGGTGTCGTCATAAGTCACCTGCATTTTTGTAACTTTGAGAAGATCCTAATCTTCTCAGAGGTACAACCCTGCAATTGACTTTTGCCGTCAACCTTTAAATCCGCCTCGAAAAGATATACTTATTAATATGTGTTACGCACGTTGAGTTAAAATTACATTAAAGACGTTCCCCTAAGGTTAGCCTTTCCCGATCCCTGGATTCCTCATCTTAGGATGACCTTCCTCAATAAAACCCATTACACGGTGGGGATATTAAGGCCAAGGTCTCATCAAGGAGTTCTTAGAATATACATGATTCTAAAACAACGGAATTGGACAATAACTCATAAACTTCATATGAGATTTCCATCTGAACCCCATTAGGTTTATATCAGTTCTCCTAACTGAATTTATATCATACCTATTAGTATCAAGATATAAATGATTAAGAATCCAATTAAATGTTGTCCTGTCATAATCAAGACTAGGGATTAGTAATTTATTTCAGCTTGATTAGCGTTCTGCTTAGGTTTATTTTAATCCTATCTTTAGAAAGACAATGATTTAAATTTCAATTTTGCTTTCGATAGAACAAATTAGAACTACTAAACACTCATAAGAATTCAATCACATTTTCTTGTAAGCTTTCATTGACAATCACAAAAGTCTCCAAATTATACAATGATAACAATGCCCCTTCGGTATATAAACCGAAGAAGGTCAACTATCAAAATAAGAATACAACACATAAGTAACAAATACTTATTTCCATTCCTTTCAGAACTATACAAATACATTTTATGCATTCAGCATACTCCATACATTACTCAGTAAAAAGGAACATCTTTCCTCTTATAGTACATTAAAAGAAAATCGAACTGAATTCATCATAACCAAGTTAAACAATCTGAACATCCTGTCAGATTTGCATGCTTTTACCACTTACGGTGACCATCTGCAAAATTGTCAACATGGGTCAGTTCGATGAACTGAGCATGATAAGCACTAACTCTTAAAACAATTGCAATCCACCAATTGTTTTCATTAAACACCCTGTTTAAATGAGATCAATTCACCAAACAAGTAAACATAATTCAGACTATACTTTAGTAATACAACATGTCTATAACTTGTAATACAAATTTTTGTTACAGAATAGTCCTATATGCTTCTCAAATATTTCATCAAAATATTAGGGATCAAGAAGAACAAAAGTATCCCAAGCAATTATTCATTGTAAATCCCAAGATGAATGAACATCAGACAAGTCATTAAATTCAACTGAAAAAGAGGAATATCATATCAATCCTGATTCCAACCTTATGTTAAAAATAGTTCCAACTGTTAGATAAATATCGACATATATTTTCATAATAGAAGAGAAAGAAACAAGTCATCCATATCTCTCTTCACACAAGCTCATGACTGTTTCGTCTCTTATAAACTTACAAATAAAGCTATCGAGCCACAAAAAGGATTATAGTTTTGTTAAAATCAATTATAACAAAACTCCTGTAACATATTATCATTGCAGTAGCTCTTAAATCAAACAGATGAATGTCAATCAACAGTTTACACAGACTTTCCACATGAAGCGACCACAAGAAGAAATTCAACACCATCGTCTGTCGAGAGGAAGTCAACAGTTCCTTTGTTCAGCCAAGCTTGAGACTAGACATATATATATAAATAAATCAGACGCGGTCATCAAAAGCACCATAGTTCCATTTAAGTTAAAGCAATACAACAAACTACAGCCCATGCTAGTCTCTGCTTATATCCAGTAAGGATTTTCGACCCAAGGTCGAAATCAAGGAAATTCTATTATATCGCAGTCAACAATAGACTCCATGGCATTGAGCAATTGATGTTTCCCTAAGACTATGCCGAGATAATCACACAGAATTTCCGAAACATGCTCAGTCTCAATCGGGCTGGAATAAACGGAAAGGAACATAACATGTCTATTCTCACCTGGACGCATTCAAGTTTAAAGTATGGTATTCGCGACTCACTTCAACAGAGCCAGGACACATGATAACTACTCATACTCAAGGAACTCCATCAGTGACAAAAACAACAGAGTACCAAAAATCAGGTTTAATATGAGACAAAAATACAGGTTACCTTCCAAGGATTCAACTGAATCCGAACAACAGTAACAAGACAAATAATTGCATATGATTCCATCCGAGCCAATCAATGGTGCACATTTAAAAATCAGGCAAAAGCAAATCTAAATACTGATTTCAAAACAAGAAATCCGACTGAACCCTTGTCAATTTTTTTGCACAAGTTTGCCTGAGAATGAAAACGTAAAAATACACCCAAAGAGTTTGTACCACAAAATACTTGCAATACGAAGGTATCCTTACAAAATAACGAGTTCGTAATACATGTTATTACTTCCAAGTCATTGGCACATCAAATACCAATGCTCAATTATATTAAGCTTCAATGGTCCAAGTATATATATAAATCATTCAATTGACTCCACGAGTCATTCCGATTACAAAAATATAAATATATACATATTACATATTGTCAACGGGTTGAGACCCATAACCACAACGCAAAAAAAACAACCTCAACAGGTCGCGATGAGACACGGTAACATAGCAAGTTATTTATTATCAAATAACTTTAGTTTTCAACGAAACCCAACAAGAATCAACCACAACCAATATTTACCACGGAAGAGCTTACAAAGAGTTTGATAAAAGCGAGACATCAAACAAAATCCTTCAGATTCACTTCCACAGTAGTATACATAACCAGCTTTGATGGTAAATATCAACAACAAGCATTGACTACGGGAATCAATCAACAAGCATCACAAAGATGCTTTGACTCACCCGTGAGAAACATGCATGGGTACACACGTAGTAGGATAAGTACCCTTCAAGCATTCGTTACACAGACTTACGCCGGAATGTGAAACATAATAAAACAGAGAACAGTTCGAAATACAACACACACCCATCAAGGGTTAAATTTGAAAATCGAACAGCAAAATATACAGTGCCAAAAATCACACAAGACTACCATAGAAACCAACCAATTTCAAAAATCATCTGAACAGAGTTGTTCTAATGAAATCACTTGAAAGACAACAAGATTTTTAAAGGTTAGGGCCTAACATGCCTGGATATTTGCTCAAAATTCCGAAGCAGACCACTGAAAGAGCTCGGACTTCCTTTTCCTTTTCCAAGTTAGAGCTACCAACAAAATTTTTCTATCTCCATGACATATATATTTTCCTTGCCAGAGGAAAGAGCTAGATACGCTCATACTCGCCATGCAACACCAAGAAGACTGGTGCGAAGAACCAGTGAACAGGCAGAGGAAAACCGGAATTCGTGATAAGCCAAACAAACCAACAACTTTCCAATTTGCATGCCTTCTCGCGAAATCCGAGCTCGACTACCAAGCTCATTAATTGCATTTACTCCCAATTTCCCGCTCAAACTCCACTGCCACCGACCGCCATAGTTGGCAATAGACAAGAGAAATTGCAAGACCATTTCTAATTTTGGTGACCTGCCACGTCGGCTCAAGTTAGCCGTTTTAAAACCTCCGCTAATTACCCGTCCCTAATGCTTATCCTTTGCATTTAAAGACATAGAAAAAGCTGCCCATGGTTCGCATCCCTCCATAGGTCCCCAATAATCCTTGCTCAATAGTTAGGTTAGTAACTTAGGTTAGGATTTAGGATAACACCTAGTCTAACTTCATAGAACATAGATACTAACTTAGGACGTTAGCTCTTAGCCTAGGTCTAGGTTAGATTAACACTAACCCCTAGGTTAAGTTTAGTTTTAGGTTACTAACATTAATAATTCTAGTTAGGTCTACATTCCGTATGCTCAGAAAAAGACCTACAACATGCATTCTTGAACAGGGTTAGCTCTGTTCTGCCTTAGGCTATGGAATTATATGCAACGAATTATTATCGGTCCACGACCAAGACCTTCCGAGATAT
Organism: Taxus wallichiana var. yunnanensis; assembly: GCA_018340775.1. Lineage (NCBI taxonomy): Eukaryota > Viridiplantae > Streptophyta > Pinopsida > Cupressales > Taxaceae > Taxus > Taxus wallichiana. The sequence goes on from CM031242.1 coordinate 97,856,619, forward strand.
ACTTCGATATCGGGAACCATTCCATTTCACACGATCAACTTTGAGTTAGACTCGGGATTGGCTTTATTCAACGAATTCAGACCTTACAACTTGTGAAAGGTTTATAATTTTTAATTCATCATGAAAAACTTAAAGCACCACTTGGATCAATACCACTGATCCAAGGCTAGGTCTTATAGATGAATAACTTTATAATTCGTTCCGAGATCAGATTAAACTCAGATGTAAAATGAAATAAATAAAAGAGTCTAATCAAATTCTGACTCAGTCAAAGATCTGCAATCTGCAAAGAAGATTCAGTACATATCAAGCATGACTTCTCAATCAAAGGAACACATCCTTTTTACAAAAGAAATCACATATCAACACTTGTATGCTTAGGAGGAAGTAACAACAGTTCAGGGTGTTACATGCTTCCCTCCTAAAAAGATTCATCATCCCGATGATTACATATTCAATTAACCTTCAGGTCAACCAATTTATTAGTACACAAACAATGTGACTATTTCCAATTTGAATAGTTCCAGAAATCAATGTCACAACACATTTTATTCAACCTGAATAATGTTTTCCTTCATCTGGCTTTCATAAATACTTTAAAAAAATAAGTTCATTAAAGAATGTTTTGTCAACAGATTTCATTCTGTTGAAAAAGAGAAGGAAAGGCAATTTTCATCTCTTCCAGATTTTCCCAAGTTGCACTTTCTTCGTTAAATTGGTCCCACTGGACCTTACATTGCTGTATTTCATGATTTCTTAAATGTAATTGGTGAGTTTCCAGCACTCATGTGGGTTTAACCACAATTATTCACGGTCTTGGACTGCGAGGAATTCCAATTTAAAACATGTGACAGATCTGAAACGTATTTCTTAAGCAAAGAAATATGGAAAACATCATGCATGCGAGATAAAGCAGGTGGCAATGCTAAACGATAAGCTACAGGATTGATTATTTCAACAATTTCGAAAGGTCCCACGAATTGAGGTGACAACTTGGCAGCCTTGCCAAAAGTTATAGAACTCTTTCTGGGTTTAACACGAAGAAAAACCTTATCACCAAGCTCAAACCTTCTATCAACCCGCTTAAGGTCAGCATAGCTCTTCTTCCTATCTGCTGCCTCCTTTAATCATTCACGAATCAGCTTAACTTGCTGTTCCATTTCTGTGAGAATCTCTGGTCCAATTACCACTCTATCCTCAACACTGTCCCAACTAATAGGAGTTCTGCACTTTCTTCCATAAAGTGCTTCAAATGGTGCCATTTTAAGAGATGAATGATAAGTATTGTTGTATGCGAACTCAACTAATGGAAGGTACTCCTCCCATTTATACTGTTGATCCATGCAATACATTCGCAACATGTCCTCCAACACTTGATTTACCCTCTCAGTTTGTCCATCCATTTCCGGATGATATGCAGAACTGAAGTTTAGTTTTGTTCCAAGAGCTGTGTTAAGTGTTTGCCAAAACCTTGACGTCATTCTTGGATCCCTGTCAGATATAATCAATTCTAGTACACCATGTAATCGGAAAATTTCGTGTACGAATCTTTTGGCCAGCACTGGTGAATCATCCTTTAGATTTCCAGCGATGAAATGAGCTACCTTAGTCAGTTTATCTACAACTACCAGGATAACATCATGTTTATTCCTAGACATGGGTAGTCCTTGTACAAAATCCATGGTTATTACTTGCCATTTGTACTGCGGTATGCTATGAGGATATAACAGTCCAGCAGGGTGCATATGTTCTGCCTTCACCCACTGACATTCCAGACAATGAGTCACAAAATTAATTACATCCTTTTTCATACCTTTCCAAAAGTATTGTTGTTTCAGATCAGCAAGCATCTTTGTGATACCCGGGTGTCCAGAGAAAGGTGAATTATGAAATTCAACTAACAACTTATTTCTCAAATCGTTCAGCATAGGTACATATACCTTGTTTTCATAACGCAAGATTCCTTCATTATCAAAATGAAAACCTTCATACCTTATATCCTTAGGTTCTGCAGCTGTTGCTGCTTTTACTTGTTGAAAGTATGCATCTGATTCTGAAGCACTTTTTACCTCGTCTTTAAATTGATTTCTTAATGTTATAAGAGCAGAAATGTGCCTCCTATGACTTAGAGCATCAGCTACTCTATTCTCCTTCCCTTTGATATAGCTAATATCAAAGTCATATTGTGATAAAAATTCTAACCACCTTCTCTGTCTGGCATTCAGATTGGGCTGAGTAAAAATATATTTCAGTCCTAAGTGATCAGTTTTCAACTCAAAAGGTTTCCCAAGTAAGTAGTGTCTCCAGACTTGAAGCGCATGAACAATGGCAGCAAGTTCCAAATCACGAGGGGCATAATTCAGCTCATGTAACTTAAGTTTTCTACTTTCATATGCTATGACCTGATCATTTTGTAGCAAAACACCTCCAAGGCCTTCCCCAGAAGCATCCGTTACAACAGTAAAATTCCCATTAGGGTCTGGTACAGCTAATATAGGTGCAGTAAGTCAAGTCATTTGTCAGGCTACCTTAGAAAAATCCTTTACAAATTTTCTATAGTAACCTGCAAGACCCATGAAGCTTCTTACTTCATGTACATTCTTTGGCACAGGCCACTCAGTTATTACCACTATTTTTGAAGGATCTACAGCAATTCCTTCTTTACTTATGACATGACCCAAATAGTGAACTTCTGAATCAAAGAAAGAACATTTGGATAACTTACCATACAACTTTCTTTTTCTCAAAATTCCCAAAACTATCTTCAAATGCTCATTGTGCTCCTCAACGCTTTTAGAATAAATGAGAATATCGTCCAAGAATACAAGTACAAACTTGTCCAGATATTCTTGAAAAATATTGTTCATTAAGTTCATAAAGGCTGCGGGTGCATTAGTTAATCCAAAGGGTAGAACCGTGAATTCATAATGTCCGTACCTTGTTCGGAAAGCTGTTTTATGAATGTCTTCTTCTTTAATCCTTAACTGATGATAACCAGATCGAAGGTCTATCTTAGAATAAACTGCTGCTCCATGCATCTGATCAAATAGATCATCGATCCTTGGAAGTGGATATCGGTTCTTGATTGTTGCTTTGTTCAACATCCGATAATCAATACACAGCCTAAGTGTTCCATCCTTCTTTTTCACAAATATCACAGGCGCACCCCAAGGTGAAACACTTGGTCTAATCAAACCTTTTGTCAAAATTTCTTGCAACTGTGCCTTAAGCTCGACTAACTCTGTAGTAGTCATCCTATAAGGCACTTTGGAAATAGGTTCAGTTCCCGGTTTGATTTCAATGGTAAAGTCAAATTCTCTCTTGGGTGGTAACCCTGGTAATTCTTCAGGAAAGACATCCCTGAAACTTTGTAACAGAGGAATTTGCTTCATATAATCACCATCTTCTTCTGAAGATTCAGATATCTTTACTGCATAAAGAGTACATCCTTTATTCTTAGCCTTTTTAAGCTGCATAGCTGACAGTTTTCTAACTGAAATTTCTCGTTTCACACCTTGAATCTCTGTTGTTTCCAGCTGATCATCTAAACATTTTATGTTCTTTTCATAGCAGTCTACTTTTGCTTTATGGTCAGCTAACCAATTGACACCGATGACAATGTCATACGATCCCAAAGGTGTAACATAGAGATCAACTTCCATGGAAAAGTTAGGTAAGTCAAGGACTGCCCCAAAAAGACACATACTCACTTTGTATGAACAAAGTGTTATTACCATACTTACATCCCAAGATTTATCCATTTTTCCATCTTTTCTTTTAAGTTTAGAAGCAAGTTTATTAGAAATAAAACATTCAGTAGCTCCTGTATCAAAAAGAATACCGATGGGTATGCCAAATAACTTACCCGGAACTTCTATAGGTGTTACTTGCTTTTCAGCTTGCTTGTCTGCTACTGCAGCATGTATCTTATGCTGCTGATTACGATCATCCTTCTTCAAAGGGCACTGATTTGCGTAGTGATCTTTGCCACAATTGTAGCAGCCTCCTACAGGTCCCTTTTTAGGCTCAAAGTTTCCTCTAGTTTTGTAATTGTCACGCTGTCCTCCATAGGGCTTCTGCCCATTATTATAATTTTTAACAAAATTATCCCTTACATTTCCAGCAGGCTTATTTACTACTGCTTTCTTATTGTTATCTCCTGGAAACTTACTCTTGTTTCCAAACTTTTTCCATGGTCCTTTTCTAGGTGCAAGAGAGGTTGAAGAAGGATTTGCAGTCTTCTTCCGCACTTCCTCTTTATGAGCAGAAATAGCCTTTAATTTCTTCTTGCCTTATGGCCTTTTCAACAACTCCTTCCATTGTGGTTGGACTGTGAACATCGAGCTCTCCCCTATCACGGGATTCAATCCCATGATGAATTTCCGTATTCTGAACTTCTTGTCAGTTGATACTACAGTACATACTTGAGGAGTTTTGTAAACCGCTCCCGAATTTAGTTCTACCGTTAGCTTTCCTTGAGCTAAATTCTGAAATTCCGTCATTTTTTGATCATAGAAAAGTTGTGGCAGCCAATGTTGTCTAAAATAGCCTTTAAATTGATCCCAAGTAATATTGGTCTCATCAATGTTTAGTTCACTTTACGGCTATCCCCCACAAAGATGCTTCGTGGGAAAGGCGATAGGCTCCCAAATAGCTTTGGTTTCCTCTGAGAAGTTCCTTATTGCAAAGTACTTCTCCATTTCGCTGAGCCAGTTCTCAGCTCCATCTCCTAATGTGGTGCCATCATACTTAGGTGGACTTATCCTTTTTATATCATTAGTGAGTTCTGCTGCCAATCTGGCCTTTTTGTTTTCTGGTTGGACAGGTGCATTCCCAGCATTAACATCAACACCCATGTCGGGGTTGTCCTCAGGAGGTTGCTGATTATTATTATCAGCTTCTTCATCCTCCTCATTTCCCATCACCTGCTGTTCAAGTACAGCTAAGCGATCTCTTGTGTCCAACAGGGCAGCAAGGATCTCATCAAGTTTCTGGGTTGTTTCCGCTCCTCCTTCAGGTGGAGCATTATTCGCAACGTTCCCCCTTGTTCTAACCATTTTCTGTTACAAGAAAATTCAGGTTTTTATCAGATTATGGACACAATAGGTCCAAGAGCTGCAACCTTCAGCTCTGATACCAAGATGTAACATCCTCAATTTATACCTTAGAACAAGTAATTTTTTTTTTGATAATTGCATCCTGGTTCTAAATACATAATCTAGAACTCACAAATCAAATAATCATTCTTATAACATGACATAAACCATATGCAGTTGTAATGACTAGGAGTACCTCGATCTATTCATTCCATGACTCGGTAATCTATCGATCTATTCATGAGTAATAAGAGTTGGTTTTTTATTTAACACTTCACTCTTGCGGTTCTCTTCCTATTCTAGGATTCGAATGATCTGTCCAGGAACTGAATAATTGTTACCATTATTCATTGGCATCTCATTCCTTAGACTAGGTGAATTCGGACAACGCAATTAGCAACTTGCGATACTTTGGCCAAAGATTTGAAACATACTGTTTATGTCTCGTATTCCTTAACGGCATACTCGTCAATCTGGAATACGCCCTTCACCCCATTCTTATGTTATGTAGAATGTCTTATACCGACTTCTGTCAGTCCCTCCTATCCCAACTTATTCACTCAGAAACGGATTAACAAGGTGATAACGTTATATGGATGCTCACGAGGATTAGCGATACGATGACATACTGGTTCAACCCTAGTTAAACCAGTGTGTCATGATACCCTGAATCTCCTAGGTAGCCTTATAACGTAACCACATTCCTAATCGGTCCCTGAGTAACTCGTTCGAGATCAAAGTGTAAATCTTAGTGATCAATGCAAAGGGTGTTGTCATAAGTCACCTGCATTGTTGTAACTTCGAGAAGATCCTAATCTTCTCGGAGGTACAGCCTACTGCAGATTGACTTGTCTTTCAACCTTTAAATCCTCCTCGAAAAGATCTACTTATTAATATGCGTTATGCACGTTGAGTTAAAATTACATTAAAGACGTTCCCCTAAGGTTAGCCTTTCCCGATCCCTGGATTCCTCATCTTAGGATGACCTTCCTCAATAAAACCCATTACACGGTGGGGATATTAAGGCCAAGGTCTCATCAAGGAGTTCTTAGAATATACATGATTCTAAAACAACGGAATTGGACAATAACTCATAAACTTCATATGAGATTGCCATCTGAACCCCATTAGGTTTATATCAGTTCTCCTAACTGAATTTATATCATACCTATTAGTATCAAGATATAAATGATTAAGAATCCAATTAAATGTTGTCCTGTCATAATCAAGACTAGGGATTAGTAATTTATTTCAGCTTGATTAGCGTTCTGCTTAGGTTTATTTTAATCCTATCTTTAGAAAGACAATGATTTAAATTTCAATTTTGCTTTCGATAGAACAAATTAGAACTACTAAACACTCATAAGAATTCAATCACAAAAGTCTCCAAATTATACAATGATAACAATGCCCTTCGGTATATACACCGAAAAGGTCAACTATTAAAATAAGAATACAACACATAAGTAACAAATACTTATTTCCATTCCTTTCAGAACTATACAAATACATTTTATGCATTCAGCATACTCCATACATTACTCAGTAAAAAGGAACATCTTTCCTCTTATAGTACATTAAAAGAAAATCGAACTGAATTCATCATAACCAAGTTAAACAATCTGAACATCCTGTCAGATTTGCATGCTTTTACCACTTACAGCGACCATCTACAAAATTGTCAACATGGGTCAGTTCAATGAACTGAGCATGATAAGCACTAACTCTTAAAACAATTGCAATCCACCAACTATTTTCATTAAACACCCTGTTTAAATGAGATCAATTCACCAAACAAGTAAACATAATTCAGACTATACTTTAGTAATACAACATGTCTATAACTTGTAAATACAAATTTTCGTTACAGAATAGTCCTATATGCTTCTCAAATATTTCATCAAAATATTAGGGATCAAGAAGAACAAAAGTATCCCAAGCAATTATCCATTGTAAATCCCAAGATGAACGAACATCAGACAAGTCATTAAATTCAACTGAAAAAGAGGAATATCATATCAATCCTGATTCCAACCTTATGTTAAAAACAGTTCCAACTGTTAGATAAATATCGACATATATTTTCATAATAGAAGAGAAAGAAACAAGTCATCCATATCTCTCTTCACACAAGCTCATGACTGTTCCGTCTCTTATAAACTTACAAATAAAGCTATCGAGCCACAAAAAGGATTATAGTTTTGTTAAAATCAATTATAACAAAACTCCTGTAACATATTATCATTGCAGTAGCTCTTAAATCAAACAGATGAATGTCAATCAACAGTTTACACAGGACTTTCCACATGAAGCGACCACAAGAAGAAATTCAACGCCATCGTCTGTCGAGGGGAAGTCGACAGTTCCTTTGTTCAGCCAAGCTTGAGACTAGACATATATATATATAAATAAATCAGACGCGGTCATCAAAAGCACCATAGTTCCATTTAAGTTAAAGGAATACAACAAACTACAGCCCATGCTAGTCTCTGCTTATATACAGTAAGGCTTTTCGACCCAAGGTCGAAATCAAGGAAATTCTATTATATCGCAGTCAACAATAGACTCCATGGCATTGAGCAATTGATGTTTCCCTAAGACTATGCCGAGATAATCACACAGAATTTCTGAAACATGCTCAGTCTCAATCGGGCTGGAATAAACGGAAAGGAACATAACATGTCTATTCTCACCTGGACGCATTCAAGTTTAAAGTATGGTATTCGCGACTCACTTCAACAGAGCCAGGACACATGATAACTACTCATACTCAAGGAACTCCATCAGTGACAAAAACAACAGAGTACCAAAAATCAGGTTTAATATGAGACAAAAATACAGGTTACCTTCCAAGGATTCAACTGAATCCGAACAACAGTAACAAGACAAATAATTGCATATGATTCCATCCGAGCCAATCAATGGTGCACATTTAAAAATCAGGCAAAAGCAAATCTAAATACTGATTTCAAAACAAGAAATCCGACTGAACCCTTGTCAATTTTTTTGCACAAGTTTACACAGAATGAAAACGTAAAAATACACCCAAAGAGTCTGTACCACAAAATCCTTGCAATACGAAGGTATCCTTACAAAATAACAGAGGTCGTAATACATGTTATTACTTCAAGTCACTGGCACATCAAATACCAATGCTCAATTATATTAAGCTTCAACAGTGGTCCAAGTATATATATATAAATCATTCAATCGACTCCACGGAGTCGTTCCGATTACAACAAATATAAATATATACATATTGCATACTGTCAACGGGTTCAGACCCATAACCACAACGCAAGGAAAAACAACCTCAACAGGGTCGCGATGAGACACAGTAACATAGCAAGTTATTTATTAACAAATAACTTTAGTTTTCAACGAAACCCAACAAGAATCTGTAACCACAACCAATATTTACCACGGCAGAGCTTACAAAGAGTTCGATAAAACTGAGACATCAAACAAAAATCCTTCAGTATTCACTTCCACGAGTATCCATAACCAGCTTTGATGGTAAATATCAACAACAAGCATTGACTACGGGAATCAATCAACAAGCATCACAGTAGCCTGAACCCAGCAAGGGAAACATGCACGGGTACTCACAGAGCAGGATAAGTACCCTTCAAGCATTCGTTACACAGACTTACGCCGGAATGTGAAACATAATAAAACAGAGAACAGTTCGAAATACAACACACACCCATCAAGGGTTAAATTTGAAAATCGAACAGCAAAATATACAGTGCCAAAAATCACACAAGACTACCATAGAAACCAACCAATTTCAAAAATCATCTGAACAGAGTTGTTCTAATGAAATCACTTGAAAGACAGCAAGATTTTTAAAGGTTAGGGCCTAACATGCCTAGATATTTGCTCAAAATTCCGAAGCAGACCACTGAAAGAGCTCGGACTTCCTTTTCCTTTTCCAAGTTAGAGCTACCAACAAAATTTTGCTATCTCCATGACATATATATTTTCCTTGCCAGAGGAAAGAGCTAGATACGCTCATACTCGCCATGCAACACCAAGAAGACTGGTGCGAAGAACCAGTGAACAGGCAGAGGGAAAACCGGAATTCGTGATAAGCCAAACAAACCAACAACTTTCCAATTTGCATGCCTTCTCACGAAATCCGAGCTCGACTACCGAGCTCATTAATTGCATTTACTCCCAATTTCCCGCTCAAACTCCACTGCCACCGACCGCCATAGTTGGCGATAGACAAGAGAAATTCCAAGACCATTTCTAATTTTGGCGACCTGCCACGTCGGCTCAAGTTAGCCATTTTAAAACCTCCGCCAATTACCTGTCCCTCATGCTTATCCTTTGCATTTAAAGACATAGAAAAAGCCGCCCATGGTTCGCACCCCTCCATAGGTCCCCAATAATCCTTGCTCAATAGTTAGGTTAGTAACTTAGGTTAGGATTTAGGATAACACCTAGTCTAACTTCATAGAACATAGATACTAACTTAGGACGTTAGCTCTTAGCCTAGGTCTAGGTTAGATTAACACTAACCCCTAGGTTAAGTTTAGTTTTAGGTTACTAACATTAATAATTCCAGTTAGGTCTACATTCCGTATGCTCAGAAAAAGACCTACAACATGCATTCTTGAACAGGGTTAGCTCCTGTTCTGCCTTAGGCTACGGAATTATATGCAACAGAATTATTACCTGGTCCACGACCAAGACCTTCCAGATATACTTCGATATCGGGAACCATTCCATTTCACACGATCAACCTGAGTTAGACTCGGGATTGGCTTTATTCAACGAATTCAGACCTTGCAACCTGTGAAAGGTTTATAATTTTTAATTCATCATGAAAAACTTAAAGCACCACTTGGATCAATACCACTGATCCAAGGCTAGGTCTTATAGATGAATAACTTTATAATTCATTCCGAGATCAGATTAAACTCAGATGTAAAATGAAATAAATAAAAGAGTCTAATCAAATTCTGACTCAGTCAAAGATCTGCAATCTGCAAAGAAGATTCAGTACATATCAAGCATGACTTCTCAATCAAAGGAACACATCCTTTTTACAAAAGAAATCACATATCAACACTTGTATGCTTAGGAGGAAGTAACAACAGTTCAGGGTGTTACAATTTTTGCATCCTCTTGGTCTTTCACTACAAGTTTTGTTATCTGTGCATGATCTTATATCACATTTGAATGGTCTATGTTTATTGGCAAGATAGGTGTTCTTCATTCCTCGGTGCATCACCTCTATTAGCTTAGATTTATTTTTATGCATCTTCTTACCCTGTCTCCTTGCAGTTTAGAGTAGGATTAGGATCTGAACCTCTGTAGTTTTGCAAAATATAGATCTAAATCAGAGGAGTTTGAGGAACCAGCCTCTAATCTGGAGATTCCCTCTCAGTTTTACAAGTCCCCACACTTGGAGAGAGGTTTCCATGTTGTGCAATCACACTGGATGCTAGAGTGATCAACCTAGAAGCCTGATCTGCATCCAGGGGTGCTATGAGTCTGCAACAACAGGGTTGTCCAAAGGAGTTGCATGCTAAATTGACATTGTGGAATGTATGTGAGTATTTTTTATTTAAAATTATGTTCAAGGACATGGTGATGCATTTACATGGTCAAGTGGGCTTCATTTAGGTTGACTGGTTAAAGGGCATTTTTGAGACAATAAACAACATTCTCCAATGAAATGAGCATAACAGAGCTACATGATGAGTTAGGAGGTGATTCAAGTTGTGTTGGAAATATTATTCAGATATATTTATAGTGATATTATTTTTTTCTCATGATGATGATATTTTATGTGGTTTTCAGGACAAGAATACTTTTTCTAGTGCAAAACAAGACAATATATGTTGGATGTTTTGAGTTGATTAAAGCATGAAATGGATTAGGTGATGCTTGATATCACCTGGAGAGTGTATAGGTATTACTTTTCCATCCAATGAATCAATTTTGAGTTCTTTAATGTTCCTATAAAGGTGTTAACCAACCGATATTTAAAAATAATGTTTTGGGTAGTTTGATTTGGTGAAGACAAAAGTGACTATGGTTTGAGTTGTTGATCGTTTAAATGATTATAAATTTATTAGAATTGTTATAAAGGTCATTTAATTTCCATGAAGTGGTCACATGGCATAGTTTGGATGTTTTAAGTGATATAGTTTCATAAAAAAACAAGGCTCACAAAGGGTGTAGGAAACAACTATTTTGACAAGTATAAATAACATTGTGCCCATTAAATGAAATAATTTTATTGGTTTAGATAAATTGTTACCATTTATTATTTTTAACTGTTAATTTAAACATGTTTGGTGATTTATGGGTCATGAATAAGCATGGTTTTGGAATGAGGAGATTTTTTTCATCCCAATGCAAGGGTTTTTAGGATTTTTGGTGCATGGATGAAGTGTTTTTTCTAGGCCAACCTATATGGGTCAATTTTGAATGTTATATTTATTATTATGGGATGATTTTATGCTGGTATGGTTTTTCAAATGGAGGTAAACCAACCTCTTTTGAATATGAATCAAGAAGAGGCTATAAAGGTGATAGTTTGGGTGCAATGTTGCTAATATTTTGGAACCCCTTTTATCTTCTTTTAAAGAACCTTTTTCTACAAATAAAAACCCTTGGGCCTAGCCAAAAACCCCTAGAATTTCACTCTATGCCATTATTTTTTTGTAATTTCATAAGGAGGATTTAAGGGAAGAAAAAAGCTGAGAGAATTTTCCTTGATAGCGAGTTGGAGTGAAAATTTGAGCTTTGTGTTTGGGTGCTACCTTCATAGCATGTTGATGTCATTTTTAGGTTTCTGAAGTATTTTCAGATTTGATATTGAGTTGAATACATTTTCAAAGTAGTATATCTTCATATGTATTCATGAGACAAGGTTGATTGTCTTGATAGCTCATGATTGTATCTTGTTGATCATTGTTGAAGACATCATTCATTGTGATCTGATTTGAATATCAATAAAAGTGTGGTGATATGATTTGATTATCAATTTTTTTTTGTGTTAATCTTGTGATCCTTGCTTGAGTATGTTTCATGGTGAAATCTATTTTCTTGTGATTACTCATTGATACTTATGCTTCATGAGTTTGTGTGTTTGATATTATGAAGTATAGTGTGAAAGTTTTTATTGGGGACTGATTCACCCCCTTTGATTCCTTATCACTTCCAACATTTAAATAACATATTGCACATGTATGAGGAATTTGGAAGCTTGAAAAATCATGGTTATGGTGTTTTTGGTTTTAGCTCATCCAGGTGATGGGGGTTTGAGCTAGTTTTGTGCTTGTTTCAGTGCATTTGGGTGTGGCCAACCTACATGAGCCCAATATGATTTTTTTATAAATGTGTTGGGATTTTTTTAATTTTTTTCAAAATTATGATGTATGACTGACATCCTTTATTTTATGAGTTGGAGTGCATATAAAAGTGAAGTTTGAATTCAAATTTGCACTAGTTGTGAGGAAGGGAAAAGTATGACCCATATGTGTGATTGAAACATGTATGAAGGCATATTTTTAGAGCTGAGAGAGTGTACAAGATTTTGAGGAATGTTTGAGAGCATGTGTGAAATGTTTTTAAGGCAAGACAAGTTGTGAAAGTGTGTGATATAGCGAGCTAGGTAAACGAGGGTTTGAACAAGGGTTTGAAGGAGTTTGGAGCTTAATCTTGTGATCACCATCAGCTGAGTTATTGCAACATATATTCAGTGATATTCTAATCAAAATATTGTGTGATGAGTCATATTCATACAAGTATCTTTTTGTGAGTAATATCAACAAGGGTTTAGGGGTTGGTACTCCATGTGGGGTTGATGCCTTGCTAAATAAATCTCTTGTGATGTGTTATTTGTTTTGTGTAATATCAACAAAATTTTCAGCTGGTTTTCTTCCCCTTTATGAGTTTCCACTTACATCTTGTATTATTTTTTACTCCTTCATTTTTATGTTCTTATGGATGGTTATTGCTTATTGTTGAAATCGCATTAATGCATGGTTAAATGTTAATTGTGTATAAAATTTAATTCGAAATTGGTTAGGGTTTTGAATGAATAATTCACCCCAACAAGTCCATTGTGCTTACAAAAAATAGTATCGAAGGGGTCATTTTGTATAAATTTTATCATTTGAAAGTATATCCTTGAAGCAAAAATGGCGAGTCAACAGAGTGGTTTTTCTACTAGAAAGGCACCATTGTTTGATGGAATGAACTATGATTTTTGGAGACTAAGAATGAGGAATAATATCATATCCCTAGGGTTTGATATTTTGTAATCTGAGGAGGATGGTTATATTGCTCTTACTACTCCACCAATTAGTAATGCAAACATTAATTTGTGTAGTGGTATTTCAAAGGCCATGAATGTTATCATGTGTAGTCTAGGTGAATCTAAGCTTGTGAAGTTTATTCATTGCCAATCAGCTACGAATATGTGGGAGAAACTTCACTTCCTATATGAGGGTGACTCCAAGGTAAGAATTGTTAAGATGCAAACTTTTAGAAATCAATATGAAGGAATAAAAATTAATGATGATGAGCCTATTGTTGCATATTTTTGTAGGGTTGAGAAAATTTTTAACAACATGAAAGGGTTAGGATAATATGTGAAGAAATAATTTTTTAGTTCAAAGGGTTTTGAGATCCCTAACACCCAATTTTTATTCAAAAGTGTCTACTATCAAAGAGGACAAGGATTTGACTCTTTTAAAGATGGATGAGTTATATGGGACTTTGACTTCCTATGAGATGAGGATTGTTTATTCCAAACCAACTAAGAAAGATATTTCTTTCAAATCTAAAATGAAGACCAAGGGTAAGAAAACTAAGGAGGTTGATGATGTTGTTGATTTTGAAGATGAAGAACTATTTGCAATTCTTTCTAGAATATTGAAGGTTGGATCTAGAAAATACAAAGGTAAGCTTCCTTATAAATGTTTTAAATGTGGTAAATTAGGACATTTTTCTATCAATTTTCCTCATACACACAATAAGATAGAACATGAGTGTGATGGAGATCATCAAAAATATGGCAAAGGAAAGAAGAGATTTAAGAATTTTGATGACAAGAAGAATAATTTTTATACAAAGGAAGAGGATTTCTTGTCTAATGCTAGTAGTGGTGTTTTAGATTCTGAGTCTAAATCTGATCATGAAGATGTTGGAAATGAGGTGTTGTTCATGACTAAATATGTCATGAGATCTACTAGTGGTGGTTCTTCATTATTAGGTGATTTCATATCAAGTTCTTACAAAGATTATGAGGAAGAAGAAGATGATGTTGAAGATGATCTTGTGTGTATCCAAGATGAGTTAAGGCATGTTGAAAAGAAGAACAAGAAGTTGAGATATCAATTCAAAGATCATTGTGGCTTCAAAGAATTTAAGATAATATTTATGATCTATAAGAAAAGCATTGGTATGAAACAAATAATCTTAATGATTCAATTAGGATGCTAGAAGAAAAGGTAAAGTTCTTAGTCACAAGTTTTCAAGACAAAGAGAGAATATGCACCAAATTTAAAGAGGATGTAGATTTCCTAAGGGAAGAATTGTTAGAGGTTGGTAAGAAGACCATGTCATTTTAGAAATTTGAGAAAAGTACTAAGGATCTTGATGATCTTCTTAGAAAATAGAGATCAACAGCGATAGAGAAAGTTTTGGGCTTAGTGAGGACCTCAAGGAAAAGAAAAGATGATAATGTTATAAGAAAGAAGGATAAAGAACCAAGCCTCAAGGAAGGAAAGAAATAAAACTTCACTAAAGACAATGTAAAGAAAAATTCAGCTAGACACCCTAATGCCTCAAGGTATGAAAGATTATTTAATGGTTATTGTTCTACTTGTGATGTCTTTGGTCATAGGGAAAATGAGTGTAGGAGGTTTTCTATACATGATCATCCATGGAGAGATAGTAAGACTGATCAATCTAATAATGTAGTGTACAATAATTTCCATAAGAGATGTCATGTTTCTAGATACTATTTGTATGACCCACCTAGTCAAGTTGAAGGCTACAGAGGCAAGGGTTCAATGGTATGTTTCAAGTGTAATGAAGTTGGTCATGTTGCTAGAGAATTTAATCATGGTTACTCAAGGGATTTCAAGAGATTATAAGTTCCTAGGGTGAAAAAATAGGATTTCAAGGTTCTAGATTGCATGCTAGAAGTCAAGGTGGGATATGTGAGCCTGAAGGAACAATAATGGTCCTCTAAGAACTGATATGGATGCTAGAAAAGGAGAATAAGGTTAATTTTAGGTGTCTAAGAGTGCTTGAGACCTATTTAAGTCATTTTTTAGAACCATCGTGATATTATATGCCTCTACTATGATTCTTAGAGGTGTATTCATCCATATGAAGCAATAAGAAGAGGGGGAGATAACCCATGATCAAGTATTTTGTTGTAAATGTCTTTGCATAATATCAAGGTATGTAATCACTTTGTTTAGGTATGTTTTTATTCTTATATTGTTTTTATGATTTCTCAATCAAGGAATGTATTTTTAAATTCAAGAAGTCTTCTCAAGGATGTAAATTCATATTTCTAAGTATGTGGTCATA
The DNA here is from genome assembly GCA_018340775.1 of Taxus wallichiana var. yunnanensis. NCBI lineage: Eukaryota > Viridiplantae > Streptophyta > Pinopsida > Cupressales > Taxaceae > Taxus > Taxus wallichiana. The sequence continues at coordinate 97,872,287 of CM031242.1, forward strand.
ATTTGCTTTTCTTAGGCATCGTGTTGCTTCTTGTAAGTAAGGCTATGATCTACTCCTATGTAATACATGAGGGTCAAGTTATCATGATCTCAGTAGAGTCTAAGATAATGGAAAATCCATATACCTATGAAAGGAAGTCTAAAAGTAGCCTTGAAGTCAAGAAGATAGTATTTTTAGAGTTATCAAGGTTTGTAACTCGGGGTAGTGTTGGTGAGGAGTGTCTTGATCTGCTCTTTGAGAATTCATTATTGCACAAATGGTTCTAGTTTGGTTTTAAAGTCATCACAATTTCCTTCATGTTTTTCAAGAATTTTATTTGTATATGTCAATATTTGTGTATCATGCTTCAAATATGTTTAGTCTTCTTAAGGAAGTTTGAGATGGTATCAAAAAGTAAATATGAAGGATAAGCTGGTATGTGTGTCTCATGAAGTATGAAATGTATCTAGGTCTATTAAAACACAAGGAGTGTTATATCTTGTTATATTATGTATGGTGTAATGGTCAAAGTAAAATGAATTCTAAGTTTGTTCATAAGTTATATAAAATCCATAAGATGATTCTTGAAATTAGTTCTGGTCTCGTGATAGGTCTAAACAAGAAGTTTGAACTTGTAAGTTAATTTAAAGTCATGAATATCAGTGTAGAATGTGTATAGTCTGGCTTGAGGTGGTTTGGGTACTCCAATAAGGTCTATAAGGTGGTTTTTATTTCATTAAGGCATCAAGTAGGAGTTATTGGAAGAAAACTACAACATAATCATGCATCTTGAAAACTATTATTTAAAACTACGAAACAAGGTCTGTTGAAGAGCCGAGGATGTGAGTGTTCCTCTAAGGCTTTCATCAGCTTGAGAATTATGATGAAGTATATTCATAGATGCTATAAGTAAGTTTTTCTTCAAGAGGTGAAGTAAATGCATTCAAGGAGGCCATGGTATAATCAGCCTTAGTATAGTGTAAAAGAATGCTATAAGAAACATAATGAAACAATTTGAGATATTAACAATTTTAGTGGCTCTAAACACATCATAAAGAGCCAAAACCAAGATAAAATAATCTACGCAAGGTGTTTTTAATATTTAATAATTTTTATGTCAAGGATAAATCCAAATCTATGGGAAAATGTGATAGTTCTATGTCTAGGTTGTGTAGCACTCAAAGATACCTAAATTGATTATGACTGTCAGTGAAAGAAAAGATTTAACTTATGAGTATGGACCTAATAATTCACAAATAAAAAAAGAGGAAAATTGGTACTCAAAAATACCTACTTCAAGGTTTGAAAATCATCAAAACTCAAGATAGGTTAGAAAGTCCACTCATACGAGTAGGCTACAAGGAACATTGTTAACTAGAGAAGGAAAAGGTGGAAAGGAAGAGTTGTCATGAGAACTCAATCAAAAGGTTTTTCACTCACCTCAATGAGCCAAAAGTGTGTCTAGATATGGTTTTAATTTATCTTGGTCAGGAATGGATTACTTCCAACAAGAAGGGTTGGATAATAATGCACTTAAGAAGGCACAATTGAGCAAGGTATGAAAGAATTTTGAATCATATAGGTATGAGTTCCATATTGAATGATTAGTTTGTTTCATAAAATGCATAATTATCCTCTAGAATTAGGTTGAAAGTATGAAGGAAAATATCAAGTAAATATAAGTGTTTATGAAAAACTTGCAAACAAGACTATATGAATGAATCTAGAAAGTGCACCATGTTAGGAAATATATCTTAGTGCTCCATTTGTATGGGTGAATAATAATTACATGTGTAATTATTATTATGGTAAATTAGTGAAAGTACATTTACTATGTAAATGTAAATAGTAAATGTAAAATGTGGTTAGTATGTGGTAAGTTAGTAAGTTAGAATAATAAAACAATTAGTGTTGTTTTATTATTATATTGGTGAGAGGTTGAAACCATATGGGTGTATGGTTGTATATGAAGACAAAGGTTGTTGTGAGGATTGTTATTATACATCTCCTATATAATGGAGTGTATTGAAATAGTGAATCAATAAAAAAATATAATATAGAGTTGTTGATTTCAATTATTATCTGTGTAGCTATTTCATGTATTCTGTGTATTAGATCAGAGTAATTTCTACATTTGGTACCAGAGCAGGTTAAATCTGTCTTGAAGAAGATCTTGTAACTTTTTTTTCGTAATCTATGTTTCTCCAAAATTTTGTGTGTGAAACGATCTGTTATATAGAAAGCTACAGTAGAAATTTCAGAAAAACCCAGTTCGTAGTTTTGGAGAAAAATGCAATTTACTATATAGCACATTAATCACTGCTATTTTTTTGAAGAAATCAGAGAATCAAAGGTAATTCAAATCTACATTCAATTTTTTTTGGATATTTAGATTCAGTAAAATATATACACCATTATATAAATTTAATGGTCTGAACTTCCATACATGGAGAGTAAAAATCCAGATGCAGTTAATGAATAAAACCTATGGAGGATAGTAGATGTAAAAGAAAAAGCACCTACGGATGTAAGCAAAATTGTAGAATGGGAAACTAGAGATGAAGAAATAACAGATGAAATTCAATATAACTATGAATAATTTCTATACTAAGTGAATTTATTAGAGGAAGAAGGCACAGGAGGTTGGAGGTCATTCAGTGACCTCTCATCACTCACCAACGACGAGGCCGTATCGGTATGGTGATTTTTTTATACAGTGTGTTCCTATTGTTTCTTTGTATTTCTGGTAGAGTGTTTGGTTGCAGTGTTCCTATTATGGTTTGTAGAATAAAGGAAATTTCACATTGAGGGGGGAACATGATCGCAATGTTCCGTTTCTATTTTTTTACATTTCTAGTATTTTCTATATATGCAACATATTTCAGTATAATTTCTTATGTTATTCCCTGTAGTGAGATGTGATGAGGGCTAAGAATAGTACTTGGCATATCATGATGTGGTTGTAGGTAAACCACTTGAAAACCTTCATTTTTGGTTTATGGTACACCACTTGTAAAACCACCATTTTCGATTGTTGGTAAACCCTATGCAAAACCATCACCCTTTTGGTTTGTGGTACACCACTTGTAAAACCACCATTTTCGGTTGTTGGTAAACCCTATGCAAAACCATCACCCTTTTGGTTTGTGGTAAACCAGTTGCAAAACCATCATTTTCGGTTTATGGTCAACCCTATGAAAAACCATCTATTAGGTTTATGATCATCCTATAAAATCATCAGATCATGAAAGTAAGTGCAAGTACAAAGGCAAGTTTTCCCATGTTTGCACTAAGGGGGGGAATGTTAGGAAATATATCTTAGTGCTCCATTTGTATGGGTGAATAATAATTACATGTGTAATTATTATTATGGTAAATTAGTGAAAGTACATTTACTATGTAAATGTAAATAGTAAATGTAAAATGTGGTTAGTATGTGGTAAGTTAGTAAGTCAAAATAATAAAACAATTAGTGTTGTTTTATTATTATATTAGTGAGAGGTTGAAACCATATGGGTGTATGGTTGTATATGAAGACAAAGGTTGTTGTGAGGATTGTTATTATACATCTCCTATATAATGGAGTGTATTGAAATAGTGAATCAATAAAAAAAAAAAATATAATATAGAGTTGTTGATTTCAATTATTGTCTGTGTAGCTATTTCATGGATTCTTTGTATTAGATCAGAGTAATTTCTACACACCATGAGAAGGATCTAAAATGGGTTCTCCCTATTGTGTGAGGTTTTAAATATCATCTCAACTAAATAATGAAATGATTTTAAATGGTTGACTAAGGTATTCAAGTATAAGATTAAGAGTTGCATCTTGGTGATAGCTTATAAGCCAAAGACACAGACAAATTAAAGATATCTAATTTTGATTTCTAACGCTTGACATAGGGTTACAGTTATGTTAATGTATTCTAGAGGTTAGGGGAGTTATTTCTAGTCATCCATAAAGTGCTAAAGGTGTCGATGATCCTATCTTTGCAAAGTAATTAAATTTATTGGAAGGAGAAGTAATCTCATATGATATAGAGTTTGGTAAGACTGAAATTGTTTAAAAAATTACCTACAAGACTATAAGGGGTCACTGAGATAGGGGTATGTTATGGGCTTGATCAAATTCCCTAGGCTTCAAGGAGATCTAGTAAGACAAGATGGTGATTGAAATGTTTACAAAATAAGATTATGATTTTTGCATTTTGAGTAGACAAAGTGCCACATCAAGTGACTATATAGAAGTGAAATGACAAAGATACATGTCTATGAAATTCTCTAAGGGCCTAGAAGGATGAATTAGGTTAAGGGGGAGCCATTTTATAACTTTAAAAAAGGATATAAGGGAATATGAAGATATTTATTAAGCTCATTCAAATGTCAAGGTACGCCTTGGAAGATATGTCTTCTATTGAAATTTTTATAGTAGTATAGAGGACAATATATACTTGTTTTGAATCTTGGATGAGGACTTCATAAGGTTCTCATTATGAGATATGCTAAGAAAGAGTTTTTATTCTTTGAATAATGTAAGGAATATGAAGAATTTCATGTTAAAAAAATATTGTTTGAATCATTGCTCCATGACTAATTAAATTACCTTAGCAGCATATTGTAGCAAATTCTTGCTCTGAGTCTATCATCTACATTCCCGTGAAGTGTCATCAATGAGGTAAGATCTTGGTTGAGCCATATATTAGGTGTATAAGGTGGTTTGAGTAGACTACATAGATAAAAAAGGGATTTTATGGGAGTGATGGCTTTTGGAGTAGGTAGTCACCAAAGCATAGTAAATAGTCATGTTTAAAGGTTAAAGAGACTGAGAAAAAGCTTCAGGGTAGTGATAAAGTGATTGAGTCATCCTCGTGACTCATATGCAAGGTATGTGCCCTAAATATTTATAATTTCTTAAATCATGGGATATCATAATTCTAGGGGGTGATGAGAAGTTTTTTCATGGTATGTATGGTATTTTAGAGCAAGCCAAAGTTGGTCTAAATAACATTGAAGGTTCTACTTCTAGTTAGGGAACTCAAGGTGCTCGAGGATGTGCGAAGTCAAGATACAGACTAGTAAAGTATAACATGAGTCTTATATAGTTAATATGAACCAAGAGAGAATTAATTTTATGTTCTAAGACCATAAATAATGATTTTTACATAAGTATGAGATATTTACATAGTTCAAGGATTGTTACAAAGTGCTTCCATAAGATTGAAAGAGGTGAAAACAAGGTATAAGGAAGGTAAACTAAGCTTGTGAATCAAAATGTTGGACTTGTGTAATGTCCTTATTCAATAAAGAAGGTAAAAATTATATTTTTTTCTCCAAATAAATATTGTTTTCATGAATAGTTGTTGTGTATTCTCTTTTCTAGGGGGTACAGCTTATAAATTCTTTGAAAGAGGTCAAATCAAAATTTTGTGAGAAATTACAAGTTTGTTAGATAGTTTTAAGAATTTGATTAATGTTACTAACCAAGATGAGATCATATGAAGATGATAAAGATTAAGAACATGAAATTACAAAAAAAAATTCATTAATGTAAAAAGAGGGAGAATATTAGCTAGTTTTCCATTAATGACAAAGGGGGAGATTGTTAGGATGTTGAGTTCTTGGTGTTTTCATTGATGGAAAATCCCATTAATGAAAAATAGGATGATGGATTATAGTCATAGGATTCTAAATAGTATGGTGACATGGATATTTATATGGTTTCATGGTGGTGAGAGTGGATTTAGTGAGATCAATGTAGTCTAGTAAGCCTAATCAGGTGACCTAGCTAGCCTATGTGAAAGTGCATGATGAATGAAGTTTATTTGTGGATTTAGGAGCATGGTAGAATCATGGAGATAATGTTTTGGGAGTATTTAAGAGCTAACATTAGTTTTAGGGTGCAGGTATAGGTTGAAGACATAATTTAGGTGTTCATCTAGACCTAGTCTAGGTGTTTGGAGACATGAGGATGAGTTGTAGAGCCATAAGAACTCATGGAAGTATGCATGGATGTCATACATATTGTTCTAGGTATTTTATGTAATTTTGGAGAGGTTTCATGTTGAGTTACAATGTTGGTTCAATTGATCCTAGCCTAAACCATGCAAAACCCTAGGGGCTACTCATGCAAATGAGATGGGTTGAGAATATGGAGACATATTTAAGCTATTATTATTATTGTATATAGTTCATAAAGGTGTATTATAGTTGTGAGAAAAATTTAGAGTCATTCTGAAGAAGATTTTACAACTTATGTTGGTTTTGGTGAAACATGGTCAAGAAAAAGGTGATTTCTAGCTTGAATTGCACCTTTTGATGCTCATCATGAATTTTTGATTTGAATGGTAAATTATGTATTTCATGGATTATTTTAAATTTATCTAAAATAATTTCAAAAAAATAAGAGGTTATTTCATCATCTGGTTTTTATGAACGGATATTAAGAAGGTAAACAAATGTTTATGTGCTTGAAACCCTAGCTCAAAATCGGTAGGAGATATATTGATGATAAATTCCTAGAATTTATTACTTGTGTTAGTATTATGATTTCATGATTTATATGACTCCTCCATGTTTCCATTAAGGTATTATATAGTATGTGGTGATGTGTGGACCCCGCCTAAAAATGTAAGTTTCTGAAGAAGTCTAGTTTGGGACAAGGTTGTCCAAAGAAGTTGAAAAATAAATTGACATTGTTTTTAGTATGGTAATTTTACTTTATTTAAATTATGTTTTCAAATAATGTTTGAGATCCTAGAGGGAAAAGTGTGCCTTATTTATGAAGATTAGTCTTAAGGTAGTTTTGGAGAAGTTTTGAGCAGTTTTAACTGAGATGGACTTGGTTGGAATCCTTCCACTTAGAGTTGGAAGGAAATGTAAGATGTTGTGGAAATTATATTTTGATTTATTTTGATTTATATATGGTTTGTCTCATGATGATTATATTTTATGGGTAATCCATCTTGATTTGTGGAGAAGAAAGATGTGTGTTTCTCAGACAAATTTTCCCAAGATAAAAGAATGAGGTAAATTAGGCATGTGATGGATTGGTTGATGATTGATATCATATTTATAGTGAATAGGGATTTTTTTTTTACATATTTAAGGAATTTTGAGGTCTTGAAAATGGTAGAAAGGGTGAAAAATAGTTGTGTTTCTAAAACTAATTTTTGGATAGTTCAATTTGTTAAAGAGGAAAGTTGGTGTGGTTTACATATATGGATGTTTCAAGAGCTATAGAAAACATGGATGTGATCCACAAGTATGGGGTATTGTAATTAGTGGTTACATGCCATATTTGAGATGTTCTTGGGTGATCTTGGAAACAACACATTTGAGAAGGATATGTGCCTTCTTCATTAGTTATGAATAAATTGATTGGTGAAAGATAATTAAATACCATGGATTATTTTGATATATCATATTACACATGTATGAGTAATTTTTAATTTTTAAAAATCATGGTTATGGTGTTTTTGGTTTTAGCTCATCTAGGTGATGGGGTTTTGAGCTAGTTTTGTGCTTGTTTGGTGCATTTGGGCATGACCGACCTACATGAGCCCAATATGAATATTTTAATGATTTTTTTGAGATTTTTATTTTTTTGTTCAAATTATAATGTAGGACCGCAATCATTTATTTTATGAGATGGAGTGCATACAAAAGTTAAATTTGAATTAAAATTTGCACTAGTTGTGAGAGAGAGAAACGTGAGACCCATACGTGTGATTGAAAAATGTATAGAGGCGAGTTTCAGAGCTGAGAGAGTTTTTAGTAGGCTAAGGAATTTTGAGAGGATGTTTACAAGGTTTTGAAGGTTATACAAGTTGTGAAAGTGTATGATCTAACAAGCTAGGTAAATGAGGGTTTGAACAAGGGTTTAAGGAGTTTAGAGCTGAATCTTTTGATCACCATCAGCTGAGTTGTTGCAGAATATATTCAATGATATTATAATAAAAATCTTGTATGAGGGTAAGTGCAGGAAGTTGATGGACAAATATAGGGTCATCCGTGGACATCATATTGCAAATAACAACATAATATCAACTTGTAGGGATTATTAGCAATACATACACTCAAAATTAGACAAAATTATATTAATATGAATCGTAGAATCCGGAATCTAGTTTCTAAAATACTAATTTTTGTAAAAAATGGACAAGATTAGCTATACTAAACACTCAAAATTCAATGACTTGGTTTTTTTTTTTAAAACGCCGATAAGATTATAGTCCGTTTGCCCACAATTTGGATGACCAAAAATTGATATATATATTTTTCCTTTGGTGAGAAGTTATATGCCACTATCTATCTTGGGATGGATTTTATTTTGTATTTTTTTGAGTAATATTTTATTTTTTATGATTTTTTCCGTGAAAGTGGTATGAAAACATAAAGAAAACAGAGCACTTTCCGTTTGCCCGCCATAACTTCATCAAAAAATATTGAAATCAAATAAATTTTTTTGAACATGTATATAATTTCACCACGGTTGGGATGGTATAAGTTTTATCACATTCTGATAAGTGAAACAAATTTTGCAGTCTTAAACGTAGACATAAACATTCACAGGAAAAAGTGTCTTAAAGACCTACTATTAGTAAAAAATTATAAAATGATATTTATCCTCTTCTATTCACTTTAAAATCAGTATTTCTACAAAGCTAATAGTCTCCCCTATGCAATGGTACCATTTTTATGACATATTTTTACTTTTCGGCATGGTTCAAGTCCACGGAAGACTAAATTTGATGTTTTGTTGTTTTTAATGTAAAATTCAGGATTTGATGTCCACTTAATTGTCCCCCAACTTGGTGCACTTACCCATGATTATTCATATTAATTAAAGTCCCTTGTTGTGAGTAATATCAACAAGGTTTTTGGAGTTAGTTATTCCTTGTGGGTTAGTGCCTCGCTAAAGAAATATCTTGTGATATGTAATATTCACTTGAGTCTTTTTTGTGTGTAATATCCAGAAAAAATTTAGTGGCTTTTCTTCCCCTTAATGGTTTACCACTTACATCTTGTTTTCTTGTGTTCTCCTTCATGTTTATGTTCTTGTGGATGGTTATTGCTTAGTGTTGAGATATCACTAATGCATGGTTGAATGTTAATGGTCTATAACAATTAAATGTGAATTAGTTAAGTATTTAAAATGAATGATTCACCCCCCTCTTATTCCATTTTGATTCCAATAATTTATTCACATTAGTTGGATCATTTTCCTAGTGGGTCTTTTTAGTACTTATCTTGATATAAAAGAAGCATTTCTTAAACTTTTTATTTTTAACAATGGTCCTAAAGTTACATTTGAGAATTTATCTTCTTCACATCAAGGAAAGAATGAGCTTGTTATGATTATATTTTACATTTTAAATCCTATGTGTAATATTTACTTTATCATCCTATTAATTTAGAAATGCAATATATCTTTTGTCATCACCTAATTTTTCCTCTAAAATAAAGTTTATTTTATGACACATGTGAACCTTTAATAGTTATTTGTCTTAAAGTTATTTTCTTAGAAAAAGAAATTATTAATGAACATTCTATTACACAAGTTTCTAGTTCTTCCACTACTCCTCAACATACTACATATTTTATTCTTCTTATTGCACTAACTTCACATTCCCCATCTTCACATAAACATGATCAAAGTAATTCACCCTATTTTCATCCACCTCCATGTATACCTCCACCATAATTTACTCCCCTTGTAAGCATGAGCCATACTATTTTTCATATTCCACTAGGCCTCATAATATCTTACAAAATTTGATTGATGAGCAATTGATTTGGCTACCTTCTAATGAGCATCATGCTCCTAATTTGTTACAACAAAATCATAACCATCCATTTTAAAATTTCCCTAGGATTAATGGCCACATAGATAATTATTTTTATGCCCCACATAATAAGATTTAGTTGTTTGAGGACAAGGGTGTCATTATTGTTTATGCACACCCTTCTAATTGATCACATTCTCTCATTCCAAGACACCAAACACTGGAATCGGTGACTTTGACTACTTCTAATCCTCCTAAGGTAATTTTATTTATTCCTCCCTTAGCTTCAATTATGCATGAGATGAATTCCCAAAAATATTCAAAATAATAATAAATGGGTCTCGAAGGAGCACCACCCACCACTACATTATTTACATATTCCTAGTGTTGTTATGATTACTTCGTGATTATCATTCAAAACTTATGCTCATAATACTACATTCACATTAGTTAAAATACATGTGTGTAGTCTTCACCTTGTTTCTTGATAGATATTATATGCTCATCATTTCCATATGATTAAATGCATATTATATGCATTTATGCCACTATTTATTTTGTCTTTACACTTTCAACACATGATCATTCATTCATTTTAATCTATCTCCACCATTTTTATTATCTATGTTATGTTCCCAAGTCCATAATCATATCACATTCACTCATATATGGATGTAATCATCATATTGTTATTATCACCATGTTATAATATTCATCATATTACTATCATAACCATGCTATCATCATGTATAATCTACTCTATGACATCATCACAAAGAAAAATATATAACCATCCTCAATAATTAGCTCAATAAATGTCATACCAATCAAATCATCTAAATCTCACACATACAAAGTACACATCATCATATAGTACATAAAAAAGATATCATCTTATATATATATATATATATATATATATATATATATATATACGATTTAATGAAATTAAATCTTAATCGAGGAATGATATAAAATTAATACAATAGTAACAAGTAAGATCTATTATGCAAAAATACAAGCAAGTATGAGAAATAATGAGATAAGAGTGACTTAGCTTGTATCTGGATACCTCGACTACCCGGGGTTGGAAACGAGAGTGGAACGAGTTGGATCTGGATTGGATATGCTTCGCCTAGAAAAATGAGATTTGAAACTCCTTTAAACAAGAACTCTTAGATGAGGATAAGAATTCCTAGGCAATAATGTCTAAATTTGGTGTCAATATCTTGGAAATATCTTTGGTTATGATCTTTTTAGGTCCGATGATATTTATTTCATTCCACTCTTTGTCACATACACTTCAATGTAGGGTTCCTCTATTGCACCTAGAGATACAAAAAAACCTATCCACTTGCACAAGGCTCAAAAAAACATTAGATGATATAAATAATGCATATGCTTGAGTCAGAATGACCTTGACAACACCGATCGTTGCACTAAATTTCAGACTCTATGTAGTTCTAGTGTGTGATTAAATTGTGTCCCTTGAAGTGAGGTTTCCCTTGTGGTAGTCACACCAAGATAGTGGGATACAACTACTTTCCCCAAAATGAATGTGTGAGATGGAATTCAGAAATAGCCCCTCCTATGCAGTGAATAATGTAACCTAAATGCAGTCCTTGAATGTTTCTCTTTTCCCAAGTAATATATAGTAAGTAATAGCCCAAGTTTTCCAAAACCCTAATAATAGTGAGTAATTCATGTATATATATGACTCCCTTGTTTTAATTTTGTCATTAAAAACAAAAAGGTTGAACCAAAGTGATGGGTAGTAATTTAGAAAAGATAAAAAATAATGTGACATTTCAAATTTGAAAAAATGAGGGAAAAGGAAAAAGTGCCCAAAGGGGACAGGAATGACAAGGTGCTCCTATCCAAATTGGTGTTAGTGTCTAAGATGCTCAGAGGATAAAAAAATAAAATACATACCTATTTCACACATTGTATAATGTTCTCAAGTAAAGTGGTCATTCCAAAAAAGTAAATCATAAGAGTATAAAAAGGATAAAACAATGTAAAAATTAAAACAAGTGATGTGAATGTCTTGTTTTCTTCCTTAGGAATCATGTATATAATGATATACTTAGAGGCATGATGTAAATAGAAATTGTGTGATTTTGTGACTACATTTTCCCCCACTTTATGTTGTTGAATGAATATTTAGTAGCATAAAGTAGATAAGAAGAGCGTACCTTATGGAGAGATGAATTTATTAGTAACCGATAACGTGTCAAATGAGGATCACAATTGATATTATAATAAATGAATATTATATAATGTGTATAGTGATTTATATAGAAAAGGATAAATATCTTAGGGGTAACCTCATGTGCATAATATAAATTATGTATGCATTCGTTCCTTAAAAATTACCTTTTCTCGGAGCATCATGTGGTTGAGATTGTTCCTTGTTCCAATTGTGTGTTCCCTTTTTTTCAAAGTAAGGTCATACTTGTAAAATAAAATATGTGTATCCAATTCTCATTATAACTGAAATTGAAATTTAATTTAGTAAATGTGAAAATATAAATTCATGTTGAAAAACAATTGAATCAAGGATAGAATATACTTGAACATTATGAGAGAGGAGATATAATTGTTCCTATATGTTTCCAATTCTAAACTAAATCCTCTCATGCATAAATGAATATATATCTTATCTATCCTCCCCCACCCCCACTATATAGATGTATATAGATCTCCCAAGAATACATAACTATGAACTATAATCTAGATAGGGTTGGATATGAAGGGAGGATAAGATAATGGCCTCAACCCAACAAGTTGCTACCTTGGATATGGTTGGGATAATACTAAATATTTAGGCATATTATCACTAAACTAGGGATTTAGGTGTCTTTTTCAAACTGAGGATTTAGGCTTCTTGTCATCAAACTGAGGATTTAAGTGTCATGTCACTAAACTAAGGATTTAGGAATCCTTGTACAAAGGGAAGAGTATTGGGACATTTTTATGCTTTTCCCTCCAACTATTAATGTTTCCCCATGGATAAGTGCCACTTTATATGGTCACAAACCTAATAGAAACGCCACGAATTATTCTAAGAAAATAGATTAATTAGTTCCCTTGCCAAAAGTATGTAACTTGTTATTTATTTTGTTCCTATTGTTCCTGATAGTAACTCAGAATCGTGTATATGTTGTTATATTTTGGAGAAACCTATCACTAGAAACATGTTGATCATGTATTGTACCTATTTTTACTCCCATAATAGAACCACCTGTGGGACACTAGAGCTCATTGTTCTGTTTGTATCGAGCACTCCTATCCTACACTAATTTTTGGTTGAAGTCTAATTATGAACCATTTTTTAGCTCTTTTTTATTCTGATTATGTGGTGTACCATTCTATGTCTAGTATCTAAATTGTTAAGAGGGTGAAATAGTCACCTAATGATTTCCCCCACTCATATGGGGTATGTGAGATGAATTAAGGTGAGCACATCCCAAACAAGGAAAGATGAAATTGATGCGCATATCTGAAATAGAAATCCTACATTGGGAATAGGTAATTTTCATGGTAACTACCATGACACATGTAAAATAATAGTAAAATCTAGTAAAACGTGTTAGTAATAAACAAGTATGGCATGATATAATAGAAACTAGTCAAAACATGCAATAACATGGAAAAAGATACGGTGAGTAGTTGGTTGAATACATGAGAAAAAAATTTTTGGATGTCACAAGGTACTCAAATCCTTTAAGGATATATAATAAAATACACACAATCAAGCATAGGGCATAACCTGTAAATAATGAAAATCAAGACACAATCAAATCAAATAGCCATTGTTGGAAGTGGTTATGCAAGATAAATGCTACATATGAAGCACGTGTTATCATGTTAGAAAAATGATAGTATTCCACAATATATACTACTAAAAATAGGAATGAGGGTAGTAGATATTGCAATGATAAAACTTGAATATTTAGAAATAGGAAAGGTAGATTACCCCAAGAGTCTCAATGGGACCAGAGATAGATAATAGTGTCAAACATCATACATTGTGTGATAGCCTACAAGTATATTACATTCACCTCAAGATTACCATGTGAATGTGCATGTGTGTATGGAAAATGATAGAGCATACTATGAATCAAAGTAACATGGTAAGAAATATGTAACATAGAATAATATAAGTAAGAAATAATACATCTAATAAAGCTCTAAGCTAGTATTTTTGAATTTTTACAAAATTTGAATGTTTAGAATATGAAATTCAATGACTAGGAGAGGGAAATGAGGTTTCCCATAATGTATGTGTGCAAGGTGAGGTCCATGTAGGTAAATGCACCTCAACAGTCGTGTTTGAACCTAGAACAAGAGTGTGTCATCGGTAGTGAGGGGGAATAATATGCCCCCAATGTGTGAATGCTATGGTGATATATGTGATATCATCGAGAGAGTCATCTAAATATAAATTAAATCTAATAGAATTTTAATTAGGTGCATAATATGAAAATTATTTTGGATTATTATTAAATAATGCCATGATTCATGAGTCATATGTGCCCATGACATATTCTTCATCAGTAAAAGATACACTAGAGCGTTTATGTGTATTCCATCATGTCAAATTAGGAGAGTAATTAAGGAATGAATAATTATGAATATCAATGGTATTGGAGGCCATGGGATAAGTTAGAATTATGTTATGCATATCAATAGTTCCACCAATGTAATATATCTAATGTTTCCCATGTGTAAGTGAAAAGGTTGGTGTTCAAGCGTAACCCAAACATGTATGTAAAAGACCCTTGTACCATAAGCTACTAGGAGAAATATATAGGTATGATATCAATAAGAGTGAGGCCCATGTGAGTTAGAGCCTCATAATTACATTTTTTTTTAAATGAGGATCATAAGGTACATGCTCCCAATACACTTGATTAATGTATAATGTGCAAGTAAATCGATCAAAATCAATAAGTGGTATAGGAGAAGAACCATGAATAAGAATAGAACAATGGTCAATAAGAGTAGGAGAAATGGAAAGAGTTGGAATGGGCTCAAGGGAATGTATGGTATTATGATAAAGCACATGTTTGCATGCTAAATTTATAGCATGAAAAATTTAAAATTGTGGTCATGACAACAAAACCCACACTTGAAATTCCATTTTCATGGTCAATGTGAACCCTTCCTCTTGTCAACATTTCAACTGTAAAATCCTCATTATGTTCAAGAGGAACATTCTAACATGATTTTCAAGTGTATTGCATGTGAAAATAATTTTACCTATCTTCGTGCTTAAAGATACTTTGGGATTTAAGAAAGAACAGTGCTCCCAGAGGCCTCAAAAGGTCTATTTTTGGTCTTTTTCACTAGTGAAAATCCTCTAGAAGCTTACAGGAAAATAAACAAATCATCCATGAGTTTTATAGGAGATACATGAAGTTTTTTGAGGAATTTTAGGAAGATTTTACGGATAAAATTGAGTCCAAGAACAAGTTAAGAAATACCAAGTTTTTGGGCAAGGAACTAGGAAATGCAAGTTTCAAAAGAGCTAATCAAATTGTTTTAAATATTTCAGGATCCTCTTGAAGTGTTGTAAGTTCATATCCTAGGAATTAGAAATTTTATAGAGCATACTTCATGGTGCAATAATCAAGAAAGAATTTTGGGAGTATTAAAATGTGGAAACTTTTTTGAAATGTTTCATACACCCCGTGAAGATTTAGGATCCTTAAAAATATCAAGTAAGGGTATTTTCAATGCTCTTCATGAGCCACAAGTTTTTCTCGGCTTAGTTTCGTTGAAAACTCTTCTTGCCACCTGGCTCATTAGCGTATTTCTCTAGGAAAAAGTGGATACACAAGTAAAATTTTTTTATAAAACTCATTTTAGTGACTTATAAATAGTATCATTGGATTCATTTTCCTATTTCCATGCAAATTTATATATTTTTGGCTAAAATTAATTGTGTTTTGACTATAGGAAAAATAAAACATTTGGGAAGCAAGGTAGAGATGCAAACCATGCTCAAACATCACTTAGGTGTTTAGGTGCACTTTTGGTGTCCCCTTGCAGCCTTGGCACAATTTTGAGGTGCAATTTCACCCCATAAGTGTGCATCTCTTCTATTTCTTGAAGTTCTCAACTCAAAAATATAAGGTGAAATCCAAAAAGTGCATGGAGAAGTTTAAGTGATGATTTAAGTTGTGGCGGGTCCCATTTTCCCTCCAAGGTGCATTTTTGAAATATATTTTCACCTTGAGTGCACTTATGAGGTGAAATTGCACCTAAAAGTGTGTCTTGCTCCCATTGGATGAAATATTTAATGTGCATGTATGTGAATTAAAGTTAAAAACATAAGGAAATCTTTTATGTGGGCATGTGCATGCCATATTTTCCTCCATCCCCATCCCCATGGCAGATATTTCAGCTATCCTCAGACCCAAGGTGCATTTTTGTGGTGAAATTTCACCCAAAAAGTGTTCCAATGTGCAAGGAGTCTTTAATTATCCCTCCTTGCACTTCTCCATCTCTCTCACTTCCCCATGTGCACCTCATTCTCCCACTTCCACCATATAAATTCACTCACCCTTGCTCACACAACTCAAAAACATAAAACACAATGAAAAAAACATAAATTAACTCTTTGGAATCCATTAAATAGGTCTTGAATCTGGTTCATCTCCTTAAAACACCAAATAACTCACTTTTGTGCCCTAGCTATCAAAATCTTGTTTTTCTCATAACTTGCAAACCCCAACTCCATTTGCCACAAGATTTTGACTATAGCTTCCTCATGAAAATGCCTTTGAGAAGAGTATTTACTTGCCTCAATTTATGCACTCAGCATTTTTTATATCCATATGAAATTTTCAGCCATAAATAACATTTTCTCGATCTACAAAAACTTGGCAATTAAAATCTTTCAAAAATTGGAGCAAAGCCTTGAAATGCAAAATGTAAACTTCTACAATTAATTTTGTTCTCGATACAACACATAGAAGACTAGATTTTATTTTTAGTAATTCTACACTAGAACAATTACTAATAATAGTCATTCTACAAAACAGTTGGTTTTTAGTACCTCATTTCATTCCTTCAAGATCAAAACACTCAAAATTTAAAACATAGTAAAATTGCTAAAAACAATTGACACCCATGCATGACTTACTAAAAACAGTAAGTATCTAGAATGAACTCAAAATGGTAAAACATTTTCCTCCCCTACATTTCTCACTCATTCCAATCTTCACTAAGCTCAAATATTTAGTTTGCAAGCAAATCCCCACATTTCTAAATGTGGTAATCATAAGGTGTCTTAGAGTGAAAATGCCTAATCTAGAAAATATCTACAAATATCCACTTGTCACTATGTGTTTATCACCTCTTAGGATATTTCCTCATAATATTAATAAGTAAAAATTCATGATTATGCAGGAATGGTAGTTTAATTGTGACTTGGGTAGAAGGGAAGCCCTCTTGGTTCCCAATTTTGGTCTCAGAGTGCATTTTAATTCTAGAGGACATTTCAATTCACCTCATGTGGGTGTCTGATCATAAGGAGAGTAACATTGCATTAAATATCTCTCCCCTTCCTCCACCTCTATATAAAAATGATTTGGTATTGCATCTCATTGGTCATCAATGTTCTCAAGGTGACAAAATCAAGGATCATCATGGTTGCATTGTGTGGGCAATTGTTTCAAGTTCATTCCATGTGAATGATTGATCAAGAAGGAAAAGTAGTTTTTAAGGGATCAAAATATTTTTTCAAGTGAGGGAATACATCCTTCATTATTTTCAATGGTCCATTCATCAAGTTCTTCTCACTTCTTCTCTCAATGTACTTGATGGGGCTACATGGTTGATCATTCAAGAGGAGACTTATCACATTATAGAGGGGTCAAATTTCTTCATCTAGAGTCTATCATTGGAGAATTAATGTAGAGGTTATCAATAGTAGTATTGTATTTTCTTCATGACTCGAAATTCTTTATCCTTCTTCATTCAGGGCTCATAGATTCTCCTCTCTCTCTCTCTTTTCCTCTCTTTCTCTCTCTAGAATTCTATTTCTTCATTGAGGAGAACTTTTTTGTAAAAAGTTATTTAAGTCACTTAAAGTTTCTATTTCTTTGTTAAGGATTGCACTTTAAGTTGAAAATTCACATGGGAATGTAAAGAGCCATTGGATTTGGATATATATTGTAATGCTCTCTCCATTCCTATGGGTTATATTTTCTTACTAGAGGTTAGATTTTTTTGGTTGATATCTCCCATTGTCTTACTATAAGAAATAAACTACAATTATTATATCTTCTTGTCTTATGTTTTCCTCTCCATCTCAACTACTAATCCAATAGAGCATTTTAATCCTACACAACCATGGAAATAATGAATCTTTTTATGAATGTAATGTAGTTAAACCTTATGCTAATTGTGTTATTTGTCTTACTTTGCATATTGGTGTCTTCTCATTGTTAACTTAGAAGTATTTTGGTTTCATGTCAATGAAATCAACTTGTTATTTATTGAATAAAACCCCCTTCTCACTTTCTCCCATATATTTATACATACGCATTTCCTCCACCTTTTTTTTGCTCACAGCTTTTAGAGGAGTATTCATGTGTGATCTCTAGTCAAAATGGCACCCATGATAGTTAGAGTAGTGTACATATTTCATTATTTTCAATAAATGGAGATGCCCCATTCCTAAGTAGAGGGACCTAGTCCTAGAGCATTGGTGAAATCCCTAATTTGTCCTTGTGATAGATTATTTCACCAATAGAACCATAAAAATGGTAGTATCATGTGTAGTGGTGGATTTGAATTAATATTCACTAAGCCAAGTAAGCAATAGAATGGTTATGAAACAAAGATTCATTAAATTCAATGGGAGCGAAATGTAAGGTATGAAAAGTGCCATCAGTAAGCTCAATAATTTCAAAAACATCATCTTTAGAATCATCAGATCAACATAGAATAAGTGTTAAAAATTCTCTAGGAGTTTGGCAATAGATGTGGAAGTTGTAAGGGAGGATATGATAGGAGATATGAGATCAATATTGTGTGTCATAACAGATGATGCAATAGGAGGAGGTGATATAGGATTGGAATTTTTGGATTCCTTAATATCATATGTATCAAGATAATGTGAGGGGATTGGTTGAGTTATGGTAATAACCATGGAGGTGGTAGAGTCTATGAGATAATATTTAAATGGTTTAGGATCAAAATTAACAGTATCATTATAGCCATCAAACATAAACTTGACACGACGATGGGTTGTAGAAGGAATAACATGTATGACATGGATCCAAGGTCAACCAAGGAGGAGATTAAATTTCAATGGGGCATCCCTGACATAAAAATGAGTAACGATTTTATAAATTCCTACTTAAAATTCCAATTTGATAATACCAATGCATGTGTGAGTAGTAGTATCATAGCCACAAATAAAAATATATATTTTTTAATTACTCTATGAGGAATATTGAGCTAGTCTAGTAAGGGCAGAGAGGTAAATATCCAATGCATAACCATAATCAATGACTACAATATTAATTTGGAAACCTTGGATATGCACCATGTGTTAGGAATTAGAGAACAAATATGCAGAAAAATTCCTCAAACCATAGCAAGAGGAAACTATATAAAGAGAATTATACTTGCAAAAATATAACAACATAAATAAATAATGCACAAAAGAAGACAAGACAAGATTTAACGTGGTTTACCCAATGTGGGCTACGCCCACCAAGAACTTTGCTCGATTTTATTATCAACAAGAGTAAAACAAATCTCACAATCTTCTCTCGGTTATGAACTCAAAAACGGAATTCCAAAGATGTTAAACCACAATTGACACCCAATTGCATAGCCTTGATCACTCTTGATCACCTCTTGATCATTAAGACTCAAGACCTCTTGAACACTCTATATATCTTCAAGATACCCTAACACCTCTATTTATAGGATTACAATCCTTGTAAGAAGTCATAAAGCCGACCCTAAGTTCAAAAGTCATGATCTTTCAACTTCCCACGGCTAGAAAAATAGTCTGATGTTAACAGTCAATTAACAACATGTTAATAGCAATGTCACAGAAATGGCACAGGGACTGCACAACAACGTCATAGAAAATGACTACAGAATGCTCTTGGAGTCTCCAAAATTAACCGCTTGAGCTCTAACACTTCAACATTGATTCAAGAAGACCAAAATAGGCTCCACACCCCAACAATCTCCCACTTGGAGACTATTTCCACTGAGAAAAGTTCTTAACCCTTCATTATCAACCATGAAGGCCAATCAAATTTGAACACAACTTCAACTTCTCCCTTGTGACCACCTTGGTCATCATATCCATAGGATTCTCGACTCGGTATGAATCTTTTCCACTTCAACTTATCTTCTTCCAAAGTTTTCCGATGAATGATATCTCACTGAATTTGCTTCGTCCCAGAGTGGAAAGCGGAGTTCTTCACCAAATGAATAGCGCTCGACTATCATTATGTAGTCTCCCAAATTATTTCTTATGACCAAACTCATCAAGCATCTACTATAGCCAAATCATCTCCTTGCTTTCCTCTCGTGGCAAAAACATACTCACCCTCTCGTGGGTCAAAAAGCCACAACCTTTATAACCATGAAATCCAACTCACTATTGTATCTCCAATCATAAATACATAACCTATCGTGCTCCTCGTCTTGTCCAAATCTCTTACCATGTCCGAATCTACATATCCATGTAATGTAGTGTCTAATCCACCGAAACACAATGCTACTCCCATGGTCCCTCTCAAATACCGAAGGATCCACTTTACTACCTGCCAATTCTCTCTACCTAGATCACTCATAAACCTACTCACTGCTCCCACTGCATGGGAAATGTCAGGCCTAGTGCATACCATAGCATACATCAAGCTACCAACTGCTGATGAGTACGGTACCCTAGACATCTGTATTTTATCCTCCTCAATCTTGGGACTCTGCTCCTTTGATAATTTAAAGTGACCTGCCAAAGGAGTACCAACCGGTTTAGCATCCTACATACTAAACCTATCCAAGACCTTCTTTATGTACTCTTCTTGAGATAATACCAGCTTCCTCTTCTTCCTTTTCTGAGTTATTCTCATACCAAGGATTTGTTTTTCTACCCCCAAATCCTTCATAGCAAAGGAGTCACCTAGTTGCTTCTTGAGTACCTTTATTTCCTGCATGTTCTTCCCTGCAACAAGCATATCATCTACATACAGACACAAAATAATATAACTACCTTAAAGAAACTTCTTGATGTACATGTAATGGTATGAGTGACACCTAGAGTAACCCCGCTCTCCCGCATAAAACTATCAAACTTCATGTATGGAGCTTGTTTCAAGCCATAAAAGGTCTTCTTCAATTTACACACTAACCTCTCCTTCCCTTTGACCTCATAACCCTATGGCTAATGCATATACAATTCCTCCTCCAACTCACCATGAAGGAATGCAATCTTCACATCCAACTTTTCTAAGTGCAGGTCTTCTACTGCAACTAAACCAAGAACAATCCTAATAGAAGTCATTTTAACAACCGGAGAAAAAATTTCATCAAAGTCTATACCTTTCTTCTCGTGTAGATCCTTTGACCACCAACCGGCCTTATCGCTTTCCCTCGTCTCCATCTTCCTCTTTGATTCTATACACCCACTTGTTCCGCAATGCTCTATCTCCTCGTAGCCGCACTAGATCCCAAGTCATGTTTTCCATAAGAGATCTATGCTCTTCATCCATGGCCTACTCCCACTTCTTCTTGGCATCCACCTGCACTACTTCCTCAAAGCACTCGCTCTCCACTATCAGTGAGCAATAAATAATTCAAAAATGGAGTAAATTGTTCAGGTTCCCTTCTTACCCTAGAAGACCTTCTCACCTCAAGTTTTTGGGGTTCCTAATGAGTAAGTACTGAACTGGTCAGTGCCGAAACATGTTGAACCTAAACCAACCCCTTGACACCTTGTTATCTCAGTAATGTCCTCTAACATTGTGTATTCTTTCTTTGATTTCTCTTTCTGTTCCTACAAATGATCTTTATACATAATTTTTTCATTAAAGACAATATCTCTAGACGAAATATTTTCTTGTCTTTAAGACTCCAAACATGGAAACCAAAATCATCTTCACCATATCCAACAAAGGTGCATTTCTCGACTTATCCTCTAACTTGGTCCTATCATCTTTATCAATGTGAACAAATACCTCACATCCAAATACTCTAAGAAATGAGCAATCAATTTTCTTACTGCACCAAGCCTCCTTAGGTATACCTCCATCAAAAGCCATGAGGGCCCTCTCGTTAATCGGGATAAACAATTGTGCTTACCGCTTCTACCCAAAACATGAGAGGTAGCCCCGCATGTAACCTCATGTACCTAGCATGCTCCATGATTGTCCTGTTCATTCTCTCTGACACTCCATTTTCCTATGGATTATTTGGAATTGTTCTTTTCTTGTGGATCCCATTTACCAAACAAGAATCAAGAAATTCATTACCGCAATATTCCCCTCCATTATCTAACCCGAGACATTTCAGCTTGAGATCTATTTCATTCTTAACCAAGGCTTTCCATCTTTTGAAATTTTCAAACACATCGATTTCTCTCTAATGCAATATACCCAAAATTTCTAATTACATCATCAATGAAAGTGACGTAATAACATGAACCACCAATAAAGTTTACCTTAGCTATACCCCATACATTTGTATCCACTAACTCCAACTTACCCTCCTTCCCCGGTAGGTCCAACCTTGATGAATCTCACCCACTTCTATTTCCCATAAACACAATCCTCACAAAAGTCCAAATCTAACTCCTTTAATATGGGCTACCTGTCCTTTATAATCTACATGCCCTTATGACTCATATGATTGATTCTCTAGTGCCACAAAGTTACATCTCCATCTCATAGAATTAAATTGCAATAATTAGCACCACCGTTAAATACAAAGTACCAGCTTTTTTACCTTTGCAACCACAAGAGCTCCTTGGTAACCTTCCAATAATCTACTCTAAAACTAACCGTACAACCATCACTACCCAGTTGTCCTATTGATATCAAGTTCCACCTCAACTTAGGCACATGCCTAACATCCTTAAGTAGCCATGTGTTCCAATTCTGCATTTTCACCCAAACACAACCTTTCCCTACTATGTTGCATGGTTCATCATCACCAAGATATACATGTCCAAAATCACCTTAAACAAAATCAATGAAGTAATGTCTATGTGGGGTGGCATGGAAAGAAGCCCTTGAATCTAACACCCAAGATTCAACAATATTATCTAAAGAAAGAATTAAGGCATCTTGAAAAACATCACCTCTGCCAAAATTACCTCTTTAGTCTCCTCCTTCTTATTCTTCTTATCCCGAAGAGCCCAAAGAATCTTTCTTAACATGACTAACCTTCCCACAAAGGCTACAACATTCTAACTTACTCTCGACTTTGACCTTCCATGATCATTCAACTTCCCATGGTTACCTTTCCTCTATTATTTTGTCTCCCTCTTCTCTCCACTCACAAATCATTTCCAGAAGTAGAAGAATATTTGGTGCTCTTCCTTCACATTTCCTCACTTAGGATCACACCTATTACATCCTCAAACTTCAGCTTTGATTTATTAGAGACTAAATTACTTACAGCCATAACCAAGTTATCCCAACTATCTGGTAAGGAGAAAAAATCAACAAATCCTTGACCTCATCATCAAATTCAATTTTTACCGAGTTTAACATACTCACAACCGTATTAAATTCATTCAAATGATCAACAACATAACCATTCTCAGACATCTTCATATTAAATAACTTTTTCATCAAAAATATTTTATTAGAGGTAGAGGGTTTTTCATATAACTTCCTAATGCACTCATGAGACCTTCCGTGGTATTCTCCTACGATATGTTGAAAGCAACCAAAGATGCAAGGCATAAACGAATTTCCTCGAGTGCCTTTCTATCTAGCAACTCCCAATCCTCATCCAACATGGCTATAGGTTTCTTTGCTTTTCCAGCCAAAGGAACATGGAGGTCCTTCTAATATAAGTAATCCTCCATTTACATCTTCCACAAACCAAATTTCTACCCATTGAACTTCTCAACCCTTGATCTGCCCTCATCTGCCATAGCTCCCACTCAAGCTAAACTTTCCCTGTGATTTACATCTTCATAAAAAAACCACCAAAGCTCCGATACTAATTGTTAGGAATTAGAGAACATGTATGAAGAAACAATTCCTCAAACCACAATAATAGGAAACTATATAGCATAATTATAATTACAGAAATATAACAACATAAATAAATAATGCACAAAAGAAGACAAGACAATATTTAATGTGGTTTACCCAATGTGGGCTACGTCCACCAAGAACTTGCTCGATTTTATTATCAACAAGAGTAAAACAAATATCACGCTTTCTCTCTCCGTTATGAAGTCACAACAAAATTCCAAAGATGCTAAACCACATCTAAACCACAATTGACACCCAATTGCATAACCTTGATCACCTCTTGATCATTAAGAATCAAGACCTCTTGAACACTCAAGATATCTTCAATATACCCTAACACCTCTATTTATAGGATTACAATCCTTGTAAGAAGTCTTAAAGCCGACCCTATAAGTTTGAAATTTGTGATCTTTCAACTTCCCACAGCTTGGAAAATAGTCCCAACGTTAACAGTACCAATTAACAACATGTTAACAACAATGTCGCAACAATGACATATCGATCGCATGGCAACATCACAACAAACAACTACAGATGCTCCCCAAGTCTCCAAACTTAATCATTTGAGCTCCAACACTTCAACATTGATTCAAGAAGACCAAAATAGGCTCCACACCCCCAACACCATGATAAGGAGATGAGTAGAATAATCAATGACTCATGCGGGATATCCTTTTTATTAAATGTAATGGAGTTTTTAATGTGTTTAAAATATTCCATGAGATTGGTAAAGGCAATGAGAGGGTCATCACTTTGCATTTGAATAGCTCGTAAGGTAATTTCTAGAGTACGGTGACAATCGGGGCCTTACATAACAAATCAAATAGAGATATCTTATTTGGGGTATTTTTAAATTTTTTTGATGATATCATAGTATTTTGATGAAGAAGTGGGTTGAGGAAGCAAGTGCTAATAAGAGGAACAAAATTATGAAGCTTTAATTATTACTTATTTCTATGAGTGGTCAAAACATTGATGGTGGGATCTACAGAGGTGGTTGTGAAGTGAGGTAGATGTTGAGTAATGATAGTAATATACTCATCTTGGATGGCCTTTTTGAAATAGACATAAGTAAGGAGGAAATCATAAGAATTATCCATAACCTCAAAAGACAAAGAAGAAAGGAAATGGATTTAGTACATGATAATGATCAATATTAATCAAATGATTTAATGAAATTAAATCTTAGTCGAGGACTAATATAAAATGAATACAATAGTAATAAGTAAGAACTATCATGTAAAATACAAGAAAGTATGAGAAATAATGAGATGCGAGTGACTTAGCTTATATCTGGAGACCTGGACTGATTATGTGTTGGAAATTGAGTGGAACAGGTTGGATCTAGGTTAGGTATGCTTCATTTTGAAAACAAGATCTAAAACTCCTTCGAACAGACCACCTGATGAGGAAAAGAACGCCGAGTTCTAGTGTCTTAACTAGGACCTAGTGTCATAAAACATATCTACTTTTGATCTTTTCAATTTATGATGATGTTTATTTCTATATTCTCTTTAACACATACACTTCATTATAGGGTTCCACTTTCACACCTAGAACTAAAAATAAACCTCTTGATACCTACACAAGTTTTAAGAAAACATTAGATGAAATAAATAGTGCATATGCTTGAGCTATACTAACCTTGGTGGATACCCCAATGTTATTTGTCATTAATAATTGTACTACATTTTAATTCTATGTAGTTTTATTATGTGTGTGATTGAATTATGTCCCTTGAATCTAAGTTTCCCTTCTTTCAATCACACCAAGATAGTGGTCACAACTACTTTACCCCCAAGATGAGTGTGCAATATAGAATTTATAATAGCCCCTCCTATACAATGAATAATGAATCCCAAATACAATCCTTGAATTTTTTTCTTTGCTCAAGTAGTAGCTAATAAGTAATATCCCAAGTTTTCCATTCCTTAATAATAGTAAGTTGTGTATATATATAATTCCCTTGTTTTAATTTTTTCATTAACAACCAAAAAGTTTGACCGAAATTGATGGGTAGTAATTTAGAAAAGATAACAAATGATGTGACATTTCAAATTTGAGAGGAGGGAAAAGGATAGAAATGCTCAAAGGGGACAGTAGCACCTTGGAACTCCTTTCCTAATGGGCATTAGTGTCTGGGATGCTTAGAGGATAAAATAGAAAATACAAACCTAGGTCACATGTTGTCCAATGTTATCAAGTAAAGTGGTTATTACAGAAAATTAAATGATAAGAGTATGATAAGGATAAAGAAATGTAAAAGGTAAAACAAGTGTTATTAATGTCTAGTTCTAGTGTTTATGAATCATTCATATAATGACATACTTAGAGGCATGACGTAAATATAAAGTGCATGATTTTATAACTACAATCTTGAATGTCTTATATAATGATAGGGAACAATTCCCAATACAAAGCACATCATGCATCCTCATCATCATTATTAGAGGTGTAACACCTATATTATGCTTCATCAAACTAAGGGAAAACAAATTTATATATCCCACTAACTTTAATTATAGTTAATGCCTTCACTGATTTTAACACGCAACAATTAAAATCCAACATACAATATTTTATAAAATCCCTTAATTTTCTTCCACTGAGATGAGTATAATCATTTACAACCACCGCTGAATTAATCTAGCATTAATTAATGTTCATAATCCATGAAGATAATCTATGATAACCATGTGCAACTATAAGGGTTTACAAATCCTTCGATCCCCCTCAAACACTCTTAATGAGCCAATATACCTAGTATATCATTTGGTTAAGCCTTATTATGGGATGAGAGAAATTGTGAGTCTTCTTAACATCTTTTAGAAATCTACAGATGTAACATGCATCCGAATCTAGACACCTAAACTAGAAGACATGGTGAATAGATAATGAATTCATCTATATGCACTATTATGGCCATAGTTATTTTTCTTTACATTATAATGTTAGTTTCAAGACTACACACAAGCCTATGAAACCCATCTTCCCTTCACCTTGCAAGCACCTCACCATATAGTCATCAAGATTTGTTTCCGTTGTTTAAAATAGTTTAATATTTTAGTTTAATATCTTGCAGAATTATGACCTACTAAACACTATGACAAGATATCGATTAAACCATCTTGAATCCATATGGGAAAGGTTGTGGATGTGTAATGAATTACTTCATTTTTTACCACCACCCTTCCCATAGCCATTCCAAGTTGGCTCGAACAAGATATTGTTGCATTGTCTTGCAACTCATAACTCCACTCTTAATTAATTCATAGTTATATATTCATGCTATGATGGGTACATTTAATTCATTATGTGACATTTTTAATGACTAAAATTCATAACATATCGGTGATATATCATTTATTATTATTATCTATTATCAATTTATCACAAAATTAGTTTCCGATATCATTTATATGATTAATCATTGAACATATGATTAATCAGTATACATATATCTTTTAAAGCATAGTTAAATGTGTCATCATATTAAATAAATTGCAAATGTAACTTAATAATGTTGTTGTATTTGTTGTAATAAGTTGTCTCATCTTATCATGCATCCATAATCAAATCATAATGAAATCAAATCATCAAATTGTACTTATAATATTACATTCATAATCTACCATAATTTTGGCATTATAACATTTTGTAAAAACACAAGTATGTTGTAAAAACAGCAACTGATATTCATATAATGGAGGTTAAAACCTCATTATTTAAAGTACATAATGATAATGTAATCAATAATAAAATACAACAGGTCTTTGAAATGCCTTATTTACATTGTGTGAAGTAATTACTTTCTCTTTTAATCAAATACAAGTACATTTATTACTTCATATAAATTAGCACAATATAAATCAATATGACAAAATCCATATTCTTTACCCTTTTCGTGATACTTATCAAAACCTACAATCTAGAAATAATAATGTATACATGGTCAATTCTAAGGAATTAGCATGGACTATATTCACATCTATCAAGTTATATCATTACAAAATAATTGAATGTCTTATGTATGATTTATGATAATTAAATCAAGTTGCATGTCATGTAGCATTTAAAAAATAATGAATTTGGTCTAACAATGTAAACCATGTTTCTTTATACAAATAGAAAATAATACTAGATCATTATGATTCATCATATTTAACTTCATTTAAATTTCATATCTTATAATATTATTTTACTCA
Organism: Taxus wallichiana var. yunnanensis; assembly: GCA_018340775.1. NCBI lineage: Eukaryota > Viridiplantae > Streptophyta > Pinopsida > Cupressales > Taxaceae > Taxus > Taxus wallichiana. The sequence goes on from CM031242.1 coordinate 97,900,508, forward strand.
ACAATGTAAACATCAGAATTTATTCCCGAAATTAAATTCGCAAAGATCTACTTAGGTGCCTTTTACGTAACCCAAAAAAATGATAAAACAAAATATTTTCTCAAAGTCTTGATTATCAATCATTCAATATCAACCAACACATACTTCCCGTACTATGATAATCAAAATACTAAAAAACATTTAAGTTTTGTAACTAGTTAAAAACCCATTTTTTATCTATTACCTACAACATATCGCAAGTGTATGAATTTCGAGCTAAAAATTCAAAAATAGTTTAATTAGAGACAATAATAGCCTATTTTCCAACACTCAACTTAGTCTCAAAGATCACAAGTGTTCATTCACAAGATCACAAAAACACAAAATACCCTTCAAGTGTATGCAACCAAAATTGGTTTTGCACAAACGATTCGCTTAATCCCATCCCTAACTCCAACCCAATAAGAATAAACAATAACTAATACCCACATGTAGATTTAAGGGCTTGTTTAAAACAATAATCAATGACCTAAAATAAGAACTTAATGTCCAATAATCCCTCAATTAAAATTTTACTAACAAATAAACTCAAGCACACAAACAAGCATATCCAAAGAACCCAAACATGGATGAAAAATAAAGTATCATTATACATTCATACTACAAATATTCAAGTATGCCAATAATAAAATAACCAAAAAGGGAAATAATCCAAGCATACAACCCCGCAGGATCTAAACACATGAACCAATTAAATTTTATCATTTTTGAATACCCAAAAAGGAATCAAACCAATAAACAAAACCCACATCCCATCTCAAAATTATGGTAGGAAAAAGCTTTCTCGTGCCATAATACAAGTTCAAGGATAAGAAATCCTTACCAACATCATAGCTAAAGTTCATATGATGCATCCAAAATAATACAACCCATTTTAACTTCTAAGGATTCATAACCCAATAGCGGAGAAAATAGAAGAATAGTTAAACATGCAACCAAGATACATTCAAAGATCTTGAAATGAAGTAACTAGATACAAAGAAAACATTCCATGCATGTAAAATGGAGAACTCTACAAAAAAAAATTATTTTCTTTGTTATTTCTTTCTCGCAAAGTTTCCTAAGTAAACAAACTAAAAATTCAAGAAACTTTATCCTATCAAGATGAAAGCCATATTGCCATTGATAATCCATTCGCTCAATTTATGGAGGGGTTTTTACCCAATCAATGTAACTCTAAATATCCCAAAATAACAATGTTTATTTTTAGCAGTGAGGACATGCTCATGCAAATATGAATAGTTAAAGGATTTTTCAAATATCATGCACAACCAAAAGAGAAGTTCAACTAAACAACCAAACAATTAAAAATTCAATTCCCTTTCCATGTAATGAATTCAAACTGAAGCTTTCGACTTCAAGGATAGTTGAGCAAAAAGTAAATGCACATTAAAACTCACAAGTCCCACATAGTATCTTTGAGAATCTCACCACCACCTCTAATGTGTTTCCCTCTAATTTCATATGGAGTTTCGATAGGTCAAAGACCATTTTTTATTAAAAATTAAACAATTAAATTGCCAAGGATCTACATGGGGTTGAAAAACAACCAAATTTAAATTATAAACAATAAAATAAACACTCAAGAATAATGGAGTGTGTGGTCAAGGAACCCATTTACTTTCAAACACTTATAATGCTTACCACCATGGTAGTGAACAATATCATATTATTTCCTTTCCATGGTAAATAGCCTTTTAAACAACTCATTATTTGTTAACCTTACCCCGTGGTCTCAAACCAATCCAACATGAAACATATGCCACCTTGGTCTATGACCAAATACCTTTCAAACTTACTAAGTTTTTAATGTAAATGTTAGTGTAAAATCACAAAGCACCCCAAATGAGTCATGGATCTACTTTTCTAAGGTAGGGTCATTTGGTGTGATTGCATAACATTGGATCATTCCCAAACCGTGAGACTTGCAAATGGGAATGACCCTCCAGAGAAGGTTGGTTTCTCTTCCTAATCTACCTATCACAAGCTATTCTAGTGTAGGCAAGCTAATCTAATCCTAATCTAACTTCCAAGGAGACAAGGAGAGAAAGAAAACAAGGAAAACCAGAGCCTACACTAAAACGGTGATACACCGAGAAAGGAAAATGTTGATAATCTACCAAACCGCCATGGAACAAAGAGAGGTGAGCAATGAAAAGGATGGACATCAACATCATAGACCATAGATCAGATTCACACAGAAAATGTTCCAAAACCCCATGAACACAACTCCCAGATATGCAAGTGAACATTCAAAATATGCACAGATACCCTGCAATGAAGAGAGGTAAGAAGAGACAACCAAAAACGAGTAAGGATGGATAAATGCATCATAAAACACATCTTTATTACTTCAAATTTTGTACAGAGAATCATCTATAGAAAAGAGGCAAAATTTCCATTTTACAGAGAAGGGGAGGAGGTTCAAACTCCTTTTTCGATCCTAGGAAGAGAAAAAAAGGGGGAAGCAAAGAAGAAAATGAACAAAAATTAATTAACCTTTTCAAATGATGCCTTTGTTACAATATATAGAAGAATGGGAGAGAGAAGAAGGAAAGAATTGAATCCTACTCCAACCACTCTGAGATACGCATTAAATCCCATTTCAAAATCTCAACCACTGAAAATCAATGCCTTTTGTAGATCTGCCCACAATATGTCACTTTTGGTTCCCAACAGATTGAATCGAATCAGATCTGGTAGTTGAAGAGATTGGATTCTACATTAATGTCTTGGAAGACTTTTATTCATTTTTCACCTACCAGGTCTATAAAAATTATTTTCTATCCTTCCATGGTGTAGAGGACGTCAAGACACTTCCAATGGTATCAAATTTGCTATATTTTGAGCCCTGAGTTGAAGATATGCCTCTTCAAAGTTTGCATTGGGTCCTATACAAATGGGCGGAAAACCAGTTTGAAAAATGGGCCCTCTCTTTAATATGGGACACGTGGTAGCCAGATCAAAACAAAAATCAGGTTTGCGGGCTCAAAACTTAAGTTTTCTCCTTTTCGTAAGAATTAAAAATCCAGATAACTCCCACGGCCTCGCCGCTTCACTGACACGCTCACTCTTTTTGGTTGGCTGGGAAATGTGCTTCAATTTTTACCTTTATACTTTTTGGATGAAAGGAAAAATTTTACTTTTTTCCCCGACTCTCCACCTTGGCTTTGACTCGGGTCTAAATGTTGACTTTTTCCTTGGGTGGAGTTGTGGGCCATTTTGTAACTTTTACCCCCTTTTAAGGTAAAGGGTGAAAAATCAAAATTTTCCCCGACGCCCTGCTTTCCTCTAGGACACGCGTCAGTCTGGCGCTTGTTTGGAAGCCTTCTCTTTATTAAATCTTTGAATCAACATGATTAAGACACTTGGTAACCTCTACTAGCTTTTTTGTGCATTGACTATTCAAATGACTCTACCCCTGTTGGAATGACATGTGGAGGCACTAGTACGTACCGAAAATTTTAGGGTATAGTACCGCCAAAACAATGTTACACATACCCCAATGATGATACAAGTCTCCTCGCAAGGTGTTCGTGGATCCAAAATCTTTCCAAGTGTGTGTTAACATCTCGCATGCCCTGTTTAGCCTCCGCGTGCTCTCGCTTTTTCTTTCCCCTCTTTTCCTTTGCATTTTGGTCTTCAAGATAATGAAACCACCGCCTTACTCGACAGCAGAGTCTTGTGACCGCCGCACGTGTAGGGCAACATCCTCAAATCCGCCACCCCGGTTAGGGCGGTAGTTATTCACACATTTTCTAGCACACTTCTTTTAATGTGACTCGCATAAATTTTCAACTTTTACCAGCTTTCTCATCTATTTTTTCTTGTATTTATGATTTTGGTTCCCTGTAATAGTGTTTCTCCATTGTTTATAGTAAAAGAGTCTCGAGTTGGAGTTACCTTTGGGTGAATGGGAATTCTATAAATAGCTAGTTTGATTACAAGCAAATGGCCCCGTCATCACACAATCCGGCACTATGATAATTATTCACCGAACTCCTCATGCTATGATTATTTACTAATGCACAGCCTTTAGTTTGGTGGATGTAATCTGAAACACAACAACAAACATAACACAAGAATACCATAGACTTTGATAAGAAGGAATGATGATAAATCTGAAATATCATAATAAATTATAATATTAACATGAAATTGTTACAATCTCACCCATGAGGTACTTCAAGTGTTATTCAATTCACTTTCCTTTCACCAAGACTATGGGAGAAACTTTACAATTACACCTCTCAATGGCTTCTTCAACACACCTTTAAACTGATGGCTTCCTTTACACACATCATACAATATTTCTCACTACTTCCTTCTATGCTAAATGATGGGGGTGGCCTCTTTATTTATAGAACTTCCAAGCTTATCCATCTTATCTCTAAGATAGGATAAGAAATATACTATGATGAATCATATTGCATACCTTAACTCTTATCTATACATGTAAGCTTATCTCTTAAGATAAGATAAACCTTATCATTTCACATGGGTTCCACATTTTTAGACTTTTTACAAATAAAATACACAAAATATTTATGACCTCACTCCTTGTCCTTATTACCAATATAATATTTCTAATTCCTAATCATGTAGACCCTACTTCTCTACTTACCCAAACTTTGACATTTTAACATTACCGGACCACTTACGACAAATATTTACTTTTTACCACAACATTCCTATTGTACTTTTGACTATTACTGTACTATACATTATTGGTGGCATCGTACCGGTAGTGTTTGTTATCTTCTATCGACGCTACTACTAATTATACTTAACAACATCCTATTCCTAATACATACATTAATGAAATAGAAATTACGGAGGAAAATTTTAGTGTCGACATCTTCCCCCTTCCTAGCTTCTACTCCATCCTCGGAGTAGACTATTCTGGTGCTTGGAAAATCTTCAACTTGTTGTGGTTGACCCATTTCGTAATGGGAGTGCCATCCAATTCCTCCAAATGTGCGTACCATTTTCATGCACATTTCTGCTATTTTTGTAGGGCCCCATCCATTTTGGAAGAAATTTTCTTTGTCTTCTTTTTTTGTATCTGAATCATAAACTAGAACCAAGTCATTCACATGAAATGGAGACCACCGATCTTTTGATCAAAGTATTCCTTCTCGCTTCATTTTCTTCTTATAGCTTGTATCCTTAGCTATTTCCCTTATTGCCTCTAGCAAATGAAGATGTACCAACCTTTCTTTTACTAAATCACTTTCATCCATCCTTTCATTTTTCATAACTCTCATAGTGGGAATATCAAACTCAATAGGAAGAATCGGATCAATGCCATAAGCCCAACTCGAAATGGGGAGTATCCTGTTGCTGACTTTGATGTTGCCCTATATGCCCACAATGCTTTGCATGAATCCTTTTATCCCACTTATGTACTGTGCAAGGCTGCATCTTTTGCTAGAATTTGACACAACACAAAATTTGTTCGCTCCACCACTACTATTTTGTGCTTGCCTTGTATGTTGTTACCTTCTTGTGCTTAATAGAAAATTTATTGACTAGGGCTTCTACTACCTCATTAATGAAGTGGCTTCCTTGATCTATTACAATTTATAATGGACATCCAAAGACACAATTTGTAGGGTTTAGTGAGGCTTGTGCTTCATCTAACCTTTGAAATGTTGTCTCCATCTCAGGCAGCAGTGGTCCAACTTGCTCCCATAGATGCAAAAATCATCCGAAATACTTTGATGAAGGTCCCAATGTAGGGTTCGAACACCCTATTCATCAAACGATGGAATGTTGTTGGATCATTACACAACCCAAAAGGCATAACTCTATAAGCAAATGTTTCCCAAGGAGAGGTGAATGTGGTCTTCAGCTGATCTTTCTCCGCTATACGGACTTGGTTGTATCCGCTATATCCATCAGCAAAACTATAACACTCCTGGCCAGCTACTTCATCCAAGATCTGATCTGAGAATGGAAGAGGGTAATGATCCTTCTTTGTTGCCTTATTGAGCTTCCTGTAATCAACACAAATGTGTAGCTTCCCATTCTTTTTATTGAGATCACAATGAGAGAAACCCATTCTAAATTCTCCACAAGAAATATGAATCCCGCATCAAGCAACTTATCTATTTCTTCTTTTACGCCTTGGAAAAATTAGGATTCATTCTATATGGCATTTTCTTTATAGGCTTAGCACCATCTACCAACTCAATAGAATGTTCTACCCAACTTACTTGATGGAGTTCCTTGTAATCAAAAGTGAATATCTCGTATGTACCTTCGAAAGAGATGAAGGTAGGATTCCTTCTCACTCTCCATCACAAAGATCACCAATCTTTATTTGTTGGAGAACATCATCAACTTCTTCTTCAAATAATTTTATGGGGTCATGAGTCGGTGTGACTAGAAGGATATCCATGACCAAACATCAACCTCACTTTCTTCATCTTCGTGTCCACTTCACTAGTACTAGAGTAATCGAGAGGATGTCCAATCATCAATTTCATCACTTGAATCCGCAGTGTTTTTACCTTATGATGTCGAGGGATCATTTTTACCTTCACCCTCTCTCTACCACATCCAAGTGTCATGAAGCCTTCATTCCAGTAGTTTCTTGCATGAACTCTCCTTAGCCATGGTCTTCCCAACGAACATTGGGTACACAACAGTACCATTTTTCATCACTTGAAAGTCTACCACACATACAACACCCATAACAGATATTGTCACATTTGAAACTACACCTTCTCGGTTTAGTTTTCCCTTATTTAATGACCTTAACATAAGTGTTGAAGGGCGATCAATTTTAAACCCAACATATTCATTACAAACTCGGTCATTACATTAATCGCAGCACCTCCATCAACTAAGACATCATGAATTGAAATACCATTACATAATACCTCGGCTTGTGGAGCATAGGGATCCACCTCTCGCCTCCAAAACAGGGACCTCAATCTCCTTCCTTCGTCGAGCATTGAGTCCACTTCAGCAGCTCCCGCCTCTTCTCGAAGACATAGCCAAGAGTTAACCATATGCAATATTTGCAGGCCTTTTGGACAGATCTTCCAAGATGGAGTATGGTCCTTGCCCCTGTGAAATCAGAAAATCTTGCACACCCAACTTTCTTCTCCTATGTTTCTTACTAGTTTCTCCTTTCATCTTCTTAGGATCATTTCCATCTTGATTATCTTTTTCTTTCTTTCTTTTTGTTACAAACACATCTACTTCATTATTTCTGCTCTTATCTACTACATCAAAAGAATTCACAAGTTCTTTTCCTTTATCATTATCTCCTTTACCAGATGTAGAAGCTCTATCTAGAAAATTATACTTATAATGACCCTTTTTATAACAACCATAACATACAACTTCTGAAATATTTATTTTTGGACCTCTATCTCCTCCCCCGAGAACTAAATTCTTTTCCTCAAGAAGATTAATAGTTAATCGACCCATCTTTTTGAGTAGATATTCATACTCAAAGAGATGTACTAGGAGAAATATTTGTGCTCACCAAGAGTGGTTATGGATTCGGAGAAAAGGTTTCGGTTTAGGCTCTACTTTAGCAACAATTTCTTTGGGCTCCTCTTCCATGCTTTCTTCTTTCCTTCTTGCAATTTCCTTTGCTTGTTCAATGGTAGTGGGCAAATACTTCACTCGTTGTATGATCTCTAGCTTCATCCCAAGAATGAAGTGCTTACATAGAAGATTATCCATGCCATTCATCAACCCATCTCGCTAATCCTTCCTTTTGGATCTAGGCGTCGAGCTTCCTCCTTAGCTCTAGAACACGAGCATGATAATCCCTTATCTTCTCCTTCTCTCCTTGGGTTAGCTTTGTGATATCGATCATGAGATCTGAATATCTCTGTTGTTCACCAAATTCTTCAAGAAAACTTTCAGTTAATAAATCCCATGAGTTTTTCACATTATCACCTAGTGTTTCAAACCACCTAAGGGCTGAACCATCCAAAAAGGTAGGAAAAAATTCAGTCCATTGTTCCCTTCTTATAAGGCCATTACAAATACAAGATCATTTAAAATCTTGAATGAAAGAGGAAGCATCTTCATTAGATTGGGTTGAAAAACAGGAATCTTCCCCATTTTCAAAAGTAACCACCGTAAAATACCAACCCACAAGTACAATCAACAAGACTTATGTGCATAAATAATTGGAATCACTGTAATAGAAAGTGACTTTACACCTTTCTACAATAAAATAGAAATGACCACAGTAACTATGGTAAAACTTGACTTACTGCGGTAAAAACTGACTTTACTGTGGTAAACACTATTCACAGTAAAAAGTGAAGTTACTACGGTAAATACTATTCATGGTAAAAAGTGACTTTACTGTGATAAATACTATTCACAGCAAAAATGACTTTACCATGGTAACTACTATTCATGGCAAAAATGACTTTACCATGGTAACTACTATGCACAATAAAAATAAGGTTACCCTCCAATTGATTTTTGATTAAGTGGGAATATCTCTCCAAACAATCCACCAATGAGGAATGGTCCCGGCAATGGAACCAAAATGTCATCACCAATCCAAAGACTATGATAATTCTTCACCGGAAACTCCTTGTGCTATGATTATTCACTAATGCACAACCTTTAGTTTGGTGGATGTAATCTGGAAACACAACAACAAACATAACACAAGAATAACATAGACTTTGATAAGAAGGAATGATGATAAATCTGAAATATCGGAGTAAATTATAATATTAACATGAAATTGTTACAATCTCACACATGAGGTACTTCAAGTGTTATTGACTTCACTTACCTTTCACCAAGACTATGGAAGAAACTTTATAATTACACCTCTCAAAGGCTTCTTCAACACACCTTTAAACTAATGGCTTCCTTTACACACTTCATACAATATTTCTCACTACTTCCTTCTATGCTAAATGAGGGGGGTGGCCTCTTTATTTATAGAACTTCCAGCTTATCCATCTTATCTCTAAGATAGGATAAGAAATCCACTCTGACGAATCATATTCCATACCTTAACTCTTATCTGTACATGTAAGCTTATCTCTTAAGATAAGATAAACCTTATCATTTCACATGGGTTCCACATTTTTAGACTTTTTACAAATAAAATACACAAAAATTTATGACCTCACTCCTTGTCCTTATTACCAATATAATATTTCTAATTCCTAATCATGTAGACCCTACTTCTCTACTTACCCCAACTTTGACATTTTAACATTACTGGACCACTTACGAAAAATATTTACTTTTTACCACAACATTCCTATTGTACTTTTGACTATTACCGTACTATACATTATTGGCGGCGTCATACCGGCAGCGTCGTTATCTTCTATTGGATGCTACTACTAATTATACTTAACAACATCCTATTCCTAATACATACATTAATGAAATAGAAATTACGGAGGAAAATTTTAGTGTCGCTAGCCCCTCAAAAATTGCCCCTCATCCTCTCATTTCAATAGTTTAGTCTTTCAATTATTTCTTAGGAATTCAATAGTTTTCATTTGTTGCATGCATAGTTAGTCTTATTTTTTTGTTTAGAAGCCACATGATCTTCTTGTTCTAGTGTTATTACTGTTTCATACAATCAATTGAGGTAGGATAGTTTTATTTTCAGTCTGAAGCCATTAGAGTTGTAGGTTTTGTTTGTCAAGAAGGATAATTTTAGGTTCTAGATGTTTTGTGTTGTATGACTCGCAATAAATCCCGCTAGGAATTACATAAGCCAAGCTCGTTCTCTTGCGTTATCCCTCTCCTACTCACATTGTATTCAATCTACATCTAAAGCTGTAATTGTTCCAATACCTACTTCTATTGATGTTAGCATTACACACTTTTCTCGGATTCATGTGAGCATGAAGGAATGAGGAGACCACATTGAGGGGAAAATCCACACATAATCAGATTTACCACTATTCTACGTAATCCGTGTTCAAGCTATCAAAGTTCTAAGTTAAAATATATCAAATACGAAGTGAATCATTTCATTTTAGTTAATCTCACTTTCGATATTGCCAAGGAAGTTGTGGGGATTGATAGTTTATGAGAAACTATGATTCATTCCTCACTTCTAAGGTAAGATCGGGGTCTTTCAAATAGATTAGATCAATTATTTGGTTATTTAGAATAGATTCACAACTACACATGCAGGTAGCTATACTCGGCTACTTTGTTTGTTTTAAATTATGTTATTAGCTTAGTTGTCATTTTCTAGATATTAAATAATTGCTCTTTCAATTCTATTAAATAGTTGTTATCTTAATTCTATTAAAAACTCAGTCAAAAATACAAAAAAAAGTAGAGAATTTATATATGTTGTGAATACACTTTACATAATTAGTTTACTTTTCTTTAGTTAGATTTATATTGTTTCTTTTGTATGACAATCACGGAACCTAGGGAGCCCAGAGAATACGTATTTGAGCCAATCATGTCTCAACCCAACCTTGTTGCACCAATAACTGATATAGACCAAAATCTTAGAATTCGTGTCTTCGAACAACAACAAACGTATAAGAAATCAGCTCACGCTTAAGGGGATTAAACATAGAAGATGATAAAGTGCATACGTTTTGGTCAAACTAGCCAAACCACAAATTGCCCTAAATAAATATCCCAATGACATTAGAAGGGATTGAAAAGAGAAAACATTTGGTTGTGATTCCTTTGGTCCCACAAGTAGATGTAGGAGACATCCTCATTGACATAGACACTAGCTTAAGAATTCAAGTTGCCAAAATACCTGTAAGGTACTTTGAGAAGATTGCACAACTTTTAATTATAAACATAGAGGTCGAAAAGGCATACGACTACTGGATATTAGGGATTAGGGATTGATTCTGCACATGACCATAGGAGGTTCACAATGACCACAAACTTACATTTTGATCCATAGGTCCCACAACCCAATAGGCCCACAGTCAAAAACAAACATTGATGTTAGTTTACACATTAGTATTTAGGTCCTCTCCACTTCCACCAAACATTATCGCACAACTATCCTCACTAGACGTAGCAGCTAATCAAGCTAAGGATTTCTGGACTAGACCAGAGAATCACCCATAGAATCCACTATATATCCATCATCCATTTTCATGACCCTATCGGGAGACATATACGAAGCACCCACAGGCTATCTTCCACGTATTCCACAACCTATAGATCGGATCATGCCAGAGCTCGATATTGATTGGAGCCTTCGAGCAGTCATCCTTGCCGAATGATCTATCACACTAGTTCAGGTTAGGAGGGCCTTCTTTTCCTTAGATTCGTAGATTCCATTAGTGCACGTCGAAGACATAAGATTGCCTAACTAGTTTGTCACACCCCACGTATATTCCATCCTGATCAGCTATCTCGCCATGACCTCTGGAGATCAGGTGTGAGGAAGAGTTACTTGTAGATTCCCATGCTCACTTGTCACTTTTCCATTGTACAAAATTGGTGAACCTGACGTGAAGCACACAATCATTTCACCCTATCTACCTCATTAGCCTTTCACATCAGCTTTACCAACAAAATTGGTGAACCTGATGTGAAAGGAACAGTTGTTTCACTTTCACCTTTCCCATTTTAGTGTTTCATTTACTTTCATCCATCTTCGTTTCTTCCCATTATTCTACGGTATTTATATACCCTCCGAATATGTCGGGATTCGATGCATATGGCAGACCTCTCCTAGGTCTTGAAGCATACTATGATCAACTGAATATATATCCATCACCCTCACTCTCAGCATGGGGTGACAACTATTCAATCAACCATTTTTCAACACAAACTCTACCTCAAAGGACTAGATATAGTTCTTCTTTCCAAATAGAGGAGTTGGATTGGCTCACTCAAATGCAACAACCAGAGCCTTCAAGCTCGAATAACATGAAAATCACTGGAGAATCTGGTTCATCTCCTCGGGTGTTTCTTAGACCACAAATCAATAGACAATCGAGATCCATATATTTTTTAGATGATGAACATTTATTGCATTATGCTAGGAGTGAACAAAGCTCTCAAAGTATGTACCCACCTATAGGAGGTTTGCAAACACAACCTGAGGTCTCTTTTCAAGAAAACACCTCCATTCCTCCACCTATAGGAAATGCCCTCGGTGAAACTTGGTAGGGCACCGATCAATTTATAGCTGGGTACCATATGCCTATATAACCTCAACAAACACCACTAAGGCAAAATACCGTATCTTCACCAAACGAGGTAATCTCAACCTTAGTTGAGAAAGTTAGAGGGTTAGAACTTTCTCAAGCAAGTCAAAATTTGTAATTCATGCAGCAGGAAATTCCAATCCTCCACATCATCCTGGCCAAGTAGACCTCCTCATAGGAACATGCATGTTGGGCATGCCTCCTCAATATTCACAAAAAACGAAAACTAGAATTGTGTTCTCTAACACTGCTCTAGTGGAAAATATGATACCTCCTTGTTTAGTACAAAATAATACATTTCTGAACAATGTTCCTCCATATTTAAACATGTATTCCAAGTCACCACAGGGAGATATTTTCTCTTCTCCCGTGTGTTCACTCAACCACAGGGATTTCCTTATGTCCCTACAAATGCATACGCTACGCCATATCAATAACCCATTCCACCTCCACCCCCTCAGCAGGCACCATCAATGGTTAAAACCTATGCGATAGGAACTTATTCAAAATATTTGAAAGATCCCTTAGACTTCACTATACGAAGCATCATGCTTCCAAGACCTCTTCCCGATTTTCCCAAGTACAAAGGGGAGGGAGACCCGAATGCACATATTAAGGCCTATGCCATAGCCATTCGAGAACTGCTCCCCTGGAATGGAGTTGTTGCTAAAATATTCCCCAAAACCTTAGAGGGCATTGCCCTCGATTGGTATTGTCTGAGAATACCTAAAGCCTCCATCCATTCATTTAAACAACTCATTTCAAAGTTCATCAAGGCGTTTGACATGAAATTTTTTTGAGAATAGGAATTAAGGAATTCTTTCATAAAGAAACAAGAACACAATGAATCTATTGCTCATTTCATCCGGAGATGGCGTACGACCCTCTATTCTTCAAAGCAAGCACTCCAAACATGGACCGGATGGAACTATGTGATTTATTCCTTCATTCTCTTAGTAGAGAGGTAAAGGAAGAAGTCTAGAAGTTCCCACTAAGAACTTACGATGAAGTGCTTGAGAGATCCCTCCGAATAGATCAAGTACACTAGATAGTGGTCGTAAGGCATATGGAACAAATGGGAGGTTAATCATCCCCAACCAAAATACTATGACTTATCCTACTACCACAAACGCCAATCAAGGACCTAAAATCCTTAACAAGAATCGTGAGGTCACAACAGATGGAGTAACTGACCAAGCAAAAAAGGAAAATGTTGTAAATGCTCCACCGCCAGTTAATAATCAACGAAACAACAATTTTACCCCAACAATCAACTCGGTGGATTTTAATCGTCCACAACAACAACAATGGCAGATCCAGACACAGGGTCCAAGTCAAAACTCAACTGGATATCAAAACCAAAGGAAACAAATGCAAAAATTTAATCTTAATAGTCAACGGTTTAATCAGAGTTTTGGACCACAACACGTGCCAAACCAACAACCTAGGAATTATAATCCCAACTCGTATTGTGGTTTCCACAAAATTTGAGGCCATGACACTAGGACTTTTCGTGACTATAATAAATTCATGCAACGTTTTCCAGAGGAACAAAGACAACTTTTCATAGATATGTTCTTAGCTGATCCTGCATCACCTGCGCCAAGTACTTTCACAGGGGTAGTCTCCCCTCAAAATGCACCCCTCAAGATCTTCAATGATCCACTCCCAAATCACAATAAAAATTAAATCCAAATGGGATGAACAAGGGTGTAATGACAAGAAACAATGATCATGAAGCCTCAACTTCACTAAATCCACCTGTCGCACCACAATTAGGAAGTCAGCCACGAACCAAGATAGTCGGTTTAGTGGAATTAGACACTGAGCTACACGTGGAAACCATAACAAGGACACGAGAGTATTCTTCTCAGCCAAATCCAAGATACCCATTAGAGCCAGATAACATTCAACAAACATTAGTAAAACCCGTAGGTGCCTATGATTTAATTAATGACCTAACAAAGACCTTCTCTCACATCTCCTTTTTGGACTTGTTGAAGAACTCTCCTGCCCATAGGGCTACTCTTTTAGAAGCATTAGGTTTAGGTCATTTAATTAACATCACTCCTCCTCCCGAAACACAAGTAAACCATATAGACTTTGATATCCACCCTCCTGGGGCAGCTAGATAGGGATACCAAGTTTATATTCGACATAAGAAAAATGCCAACAGATGTTGAGATTGCACATAGAGGTGATCCAGCCTTACATTTACAAGTGTGGGTTTATAACAATTATGTTAAATGTGCAATGGTTGACGATGGGGCAGTAGTTAACATAGTCCCCTTCTCTTTCCTTCAAAAGCTAGGGTATGGAGAGATAAATTGTTCCACGACTCAGAATACACTAAGAGGCTATGATAGCCTTAAAGCCACTTCGATTGGAACTATAATACTACCAGTCACCTTAGGACCCAAAACAATCCTCACCAAGTTTTATATTATAGATCGGGAAACCAAATATAATATGATCCTCGGTGACTACCATGGATACACCGTATGAAAGCAATCGCTTCTACGTTATTTCAAGAAATAAGATTCTTGTACTTAGGAAAGATATTTGTAGCAAAAGATTATCCGAAACCATTCGATATACACCTATCGGCCTGAAGAAAAGACTAGGTGTTTACTCTAAGTTTGAACTCCCAACAAACCAACCAACTCAAAACTAAAAGAAAAATTAATACCTATAACAGAATTAGAGATTACGAACCTATTCAAGAGCATCCCAGCCCTCAAGGATGAAGCTAACATTGTAGAAATAGTGTCATTAGGAACTACTACAAAAATTATTGAGTTTCTAGAACAAGATCTACCAATTTTCCTACCATTTGATTCCATAGGTATGGGATGTACCCTAGGTTTTGGTTCTCTTCAGTGAGAAGAACTATGCATGGTATAAGTAACCAAAGGTAAGAAATAGATGTAACAAATGTCCCAACATCCATCTTCCCAAATAAACATTAGAATCTCCACTTTGATGCAGCTAGATGTCGTTGTATGGGGCTCAGGTGTGATCTTTACTTCTCCTAAGGGAAAGATCCTACCATTCACCTTTAAATTAAATTTTGAATGTACAAACAATGGCGCTGAGTACAAATCCCTCCTCCTTGGTCTCATCATAGCTAAAATTCTCTATGTTAATGACATTAGAGTGTTAGGAGACTCTTAGTTAGTAACAAACCAAGTCTCTCGAGGTGTATGAGACTAGATCGAACATTTACACTCTACAAAATAGTGAGTAAAATATTTAATTTCATATCCATTGAAGCAATCCCGTGAGAACAAAATATTCTCGTAGATTCAATAGCAACCTCAACTTCATGTTTCACTCCGAACAGTGAGTTGAAGACACTGTATCATGGTATCCCTTAAGTCTTTGAACCATTAGTAAAGAAAACATCAACAAACCCTCTTCTAATGCACATAGCTAAGAATACGCCTACTATCTTAGGTCATGTTGACAGTGATAAAGCCACTCTTGATTACCTAAATGCCTATGTAGAGTTACATCTCACCCATCACATGGTATATTTTTCCTTAATCCCACATTCATCTCCTTACTTTTGAAATCCCATGGTAGAGCTTCCCCATAAAAGTAACTCAACATGTACACGGTATAGAATGGAGAAGATATGGAGCTACCTCCAGCCCGCCCGAGTTTAAAGAAGGTAACACTTTTTAATCAAAGAAATTATTTATATTAACATTGGAATGGAGGAAGAACCAAATATCTTAAAACTAGGATCTTTGTTAAATCCAGAAGAAATAGAAATACACACTCAAATCCTCAAAGAACATCAAAAGGCTTTTGCATTTAATTATAAAGAAATGAAGGGAATTACACCGCACATCATAGTACATAACCTCATCACCAAATCAAATGCAAAGCCAATTAAACAAAAATCAAGACCAATGAAACCCAAGGTAGCTCTCATGGTGAAGGAAGAAGTAATGAATCTTCTCCGGTAGGGTTCATCAAACCGGTCAACTACTCTCGGTGGGTATCTAATATCATCCCCGTTCTAAAAAAGAATGGGAAGATACGCATTTCGCATAGATTTCTCGAGACATTAACAAGGCATACCCCAAGGATGATTTCCGTTGCCATCCATTGATGCAACGGCTGAATTTGAGCTTTTTTCCCTCATGGATGGGTTCTCGGGATACAATCAAATCAGAATATCCCAACAAGACCAAGCCAAAACCACATTTATAACTCCTTAAGGAGTTTATTGCTACGTTGTTATGCCATTCGATCTCAAGAACATTGGTGCCACATACCGTGGGCAATGCCATACATATTTTAAGATCTTATTCATAAAATCATGGAATCCTATCTGGATGACTTGTTGGCCAAGGCTAGGAAGCGCCAGATCACCTGGAAGTGCTCCGCATCATTCTTTCACGTTTGATCGAATACATAGTCACACTAAACCCATAAAAATGCATATTTGGCGTGAAAGGAGGGAAACTCCTAGGTTACATTATATCATCATGAGGGATTGATGTAGACCCAGCCAAAATTTGGGCTATTCTTGAGATGATCCCACCATCAAACGACTGCATTAGATCATTTCTTGGAAATCTTGGTGCAATCTAGAGATTCATTCCGGACTTAAATTTTGCTATACATCCGATCAACAAATTTGTTGAAAAAGGATTGCTGCATTATTTGGACAAAGGAATGCCATGAGGCCTTCAAAGTAGTTAAATGCTTCTTACTGTCTCCTCCCATGTTAATGCCACCTGACCGATCATCCTTTGATCTTATATTCACGGGTACGGATGTCTCACTAGCCTCGCATGTTGGCTCAAGAAGATGATGATAAATGAGAACTAGACCTCCCATCTCTCGAATGTCCTTGGTATACCGATATTATCAATTTTATCATGGACCATACGTATCTAGAGGGTGATACACCAAACAAAGAAGGTGGTTACGCATTATCGTAGCTAAATACATTATTATAGAACAAGTGCTCTATCGTAAGGCTTTTGATGGAATGCTTCTAAGGTGTGTTGACACAAAAGAATCCAAGAAGATTCTCTATGAATCTCATAATGGAATATGTGGAGGCCACTTCGGTGGTCACGCCACCACTCACAAAATACATCGAATGGGATATTTTTGGCCCATTCTTGAACATGATGCAAGAGAGTTTGTACGTAGATGCCAAGAATTTTCCCATGAGATTCACATGCCGCACAAGCTCTACAACCAATCGTAACTCCATGGCCCTTTTCTACGTGTGGCCTAGATTTGATAGGAAAATTATCTCCCTCATCAACAGATGGCCATAACTTCATAATCATGGCCACCGAATATTTTACCAAATGGGTAGAGGCTATGCCTCTTACCACTGTACCAGGTGCCGTGATCGCCAAGTTCATTTTGAACCAAATCATTTATAGGTATGGTGTCCCACAAATCATTATCTCAGATAATGGCATGTCCTTTAAGAATGACGAGGTCTGTGAGCTATGTAGTAAATTTAAAATAAACCATCATATGGCCTCCTTATATTACCCTCAAGCCAACAGGCAGGCTAAAGCAACAAACAAGACATTGAAAGCTATTCTACTCAAAATGGTAAAAGAAAATAAACAAGATTGGCATTTAAAGTTATATCCACCTTGTGGGCGCATTGAACCTCAATAAGAACACCAACAGAGCAACTCCTTTCAAACCGGTATTCGAGAAGAAGCATTTCTCACACTTGAGGTTGAAATACCTAGTCTCCACATCTCACTATAAGGGATTCTGGATGAGGAAGCTTATAGAGAGGCACACCTCTCCCAACTAGAAATCCTAGATGAGGCCATGTTAAATGCTGAACAACAACATAGATTCTATGCTGACCGGATGTGTCGGTAGTATAACAAAAAGGTCTATGAACAAGAAATATATGAAGGAGATCTAGTTCTAAGACTAGACAACTGGATCGATAAGAAAATTGGCGAAGGAAGAAAGTTTTGGCCCAAGTGGTTGGGACCATATCGAGTTGTGAAGGACTACGAAATGGTGTGTACCTCTTGTGTACCTAGAAGGTGAGGAATTTGGTGAAACTCGTTAATTCCTTTCACCTTAAATGGTTTTACGCATGAAGCGTCGGCACTATTTGTATAATTATATCTACATTGCATCTTCATTTAGATAGGTTCATTTTTTTCACTCGTTTCATAAAATTTGGTGATCAAGGGACTTATTTTTAAGTAATTCATTAAAAATTCTGATGATATTAGTAGAAGCATTCAAATCATACTTCTTCATTTTCATAACATCATCAATCAAGCTTTTGAATCATGTCATCAATTAATGCTAGATATGAAAAAGTCTTAATGGTAGCCATACCAAGGCTTGCATGCTTGTTCTCACTTTTTTTTCTTCCTAGGATAGGTGTCTTCTGCCTATGGTCTTATGGAAGCTTCATGGTGTCACATCTATCCCTTATATAGATCTCTTTAGAAATAAGAACATACCGACATTTTGCTCAAATAAATAAGTCGATTAATAGATCAAATAGAAAATTTTACTTTTACACATTTCCTTGCCCTACCAACCTTCGGTGATGAGCTTACGTCTCTTACTAGTGACATAGGGTTGGGAAAGGATGGGAATGCCCTTACTCACATGTACCTTGACCATGGTGATAAGCCCATGCTTCTTACTAGTAGCATGGGGCAAGGTGTAGGGGTCCTCTTGACATAACATTAAAGGTCATAAGAAAATATTTCAAATAAACCTTTGAAATATTGAGTCAAAAACAAATGAATCGACGTCCAAAATTCCAAGAGAGTCCAAAACCTTGAAAACCAGATTTTGTCAACCAAGTGGCCATCTACAGATCTAAGTCTAGATAAACTACAAAGCAAGTCACATTCTAAACTATGGAGTCACTTGAGTAGGGTAGGTTTGTAGCGTCCTAATTTGGTTCCACCAACTCTTTGTCTATCTCCCATCATTATCATTTCAACACTCCTCATAGCTTGTACCCTTTCTAGCTCTCGGTGGTGAGCCCTCGCATCTTACTAGTTGCGTGGAGTTGGGAGTGGGGTAAGTGCATCTGCTCATCATACCAGTTTATCATCACATTTTGTCAAAAAAAATATGAAGTACCGAAAATTGCTTATAGAAGCTAAAGTTCAAGGTCACAAGTTCATTTGCATCATCATACATCAGCATCACAAAATACAAAAAGAAAGAAAGCATTTGTGTCATTTGTTCTCCATTGCATACATTCTGAAAAGCATATAAAAAAAAGAATTCTAATAAGCATCTAATATACATGTGGAAATAAATCACAAAATCCTAGACACCAAGAGTTTGATCCAAAAAGAAGTATATATATATACAATCAAGTTTTATGTACAATTCCCTCATGCGCTAGGCATGGTAAAAACGCTCAATGAGCCCAAAAATATAAAATGATCATATAAATAATCTAACAAGAATCACTATAAAAAGAGCTAAGTGGCCTCTCAACCCCTATGATATCCCTCTAAAGGTGCACGACCACGTCTAGGACTCTACCTACGCCAGTGCTCTAAGTGCACTAAAGACTCATGGCCCCGAACAGTAGCTATAGCCTTGCTATGAGAGAAGCTCCTCATCAGGTGCTCTGTAGTCCTATATCCAGCTAACTTGGTATGGAGGGAAGTCACCATCTTGGCCACGTGCTAGACAGGGGAAAAGACATCACTATGCCTACCAACTACTAAAGGCTCCCCCGTGTCCACCGATAACTCAGCGCGAGTCTTCTCCATGGGGAGCATTACGGTATCAGTACATACCCGGTGAATCAAGTCTCGCCACTCATCAGCAGTCTCTACAAACAAAGGAGAAAATAAATTATAAATAATCAAAGGATAAAAACAAAAATGAACAAAAGGAGAGATATCAACTAAGGCAATCCTAGCTAAAAAAAAATATTAAAAGAAGAGTGACAACTCACTCAGATCTCTAGGCCTCCAAGAGGGATCCCTAGGATCAGTGCCTACCACGGATGCTATCATTGACTGATGTCCTTCTCCTGTGTCTAGGGCAATATAGTGTCCTACTACGAACTCGTCCTCTCTCTCCTAATTCCTAAGAGGGTAACTCCTCTGAGACTAGAGTCACCCTCTCTCGCACTCGCTCCGCCCTCTCGGCTGTTGTAGGATCTCCTAAGTTTCAGGCCACTCGAGATTGCTATCCTCCTCTCCACTCGACTCATTGACCTCCATGTCCTCGTCTCCTCCTCCATCTCTCCCCGTGAACTCCTTAGACTCGAGTCTATATCAATAGGGTCATCATCGCTATGGGCGGAGGCGCAAGTGGCGATCTAAAGTAAAGGTGCTTGAGGAGCACTCGACTCTCTCTCGTGCATGTACCACCCGCCTAGTTGCAATAGGGATGCTAGGAGTAACAATTGTCCAATCCCAGCCTCTAGGACATCTCCTAGCCTCTCGAACCGATCGGAACACTGGCACCACTGGGGTAAGCATACCAACATAGGCAAGACCAAACTGTTGAGGCACTCAATCAAAAGGGTGTGTCTCTACCTTCCCCATCCTATCCACAAGCTGCCCTATAGTAGAGAAGGAAATCAAAGTGAGGGTCTCCTTGCCCCATAACCCTGCCATGGCCTGATAAGGTGTGGCCTCCATATCATTAGTAGTTAGGGAGGCAACTGGCTGGCGAGGTTCTCTAAGCACCGACATCTCTGTCCATTTGGCTGCCCTCACGGCTCCAGGATCTGCCACCTCTATGCCTCTCCCATAGGGGATGATACGCTCATATACCCAGCTCATAACAAGGGTTGGATGGCTCAAATACTATCCCTATAAGCGGACCACCCTGTATAGGTCGTGGTAGGTGGTCCCAAGTATATCGGCTCCCCAGGCATAAATCTGGCCATGTGCCTCAATTTGTGCAATAATAGGGGACCAACAGTAGAGTAAAGTTTCCCCTCCCTTGTCCCCAATCAATCTCGAGGAAAGGATCCCCATAATGGCCTAACGAATCAAGGGGATAGGAAAAGTAGGAATAGAATGAACCCTCACCCCCTTCTTCGAACCTGTGGAGACAACTACGTCTCCCATGTTTGTAGCCCACTGAGCTATCTAAGCCCGTGACCCCATTGTCTCAAGTGTAAGTCGTCTCCCAATGATCGGGACTCCTAAGATATGGTAGACATCCTCCAGGGTGATATTCCACTCACCCCTGACTCCTGAAATTGAAAAGTATTCGATCAAGCATCCCAATATGAAAACAATTCACACAAGATGTGACTAGAAGGTGTGACATGAGGAACCCATGATATACGTAATATACTCGGCCCTCAAGAGTATCTGCTTGGCTTGAGAAAGTGCATCCAACATCAGGCTTTGGAAGCCAATCACACTCTCTCCCGGCTCCATCTCGATGTACTCTTCCTTCTTCTCGTAAAAACACGTAAAAAAAAAGTTAGTACCAAAATCACATTGGGAAAAATCATTAAAACATATGAGAATACTAAAAATGCAAAAATGGGTTCAAAACAGGTTATTTTAGTGTTTTGTAAAGGATTGCCGCCCGAGTAGGGTGGCGGTTCCAGAATCTTGCTTGCTTTGAAGGGGCGATCCTATAACCACTACCCTAAGGGCAGCAATCGTGTCCTACATTTTTAAATGGGTCACATGCCCTAAAAGCGCTCAAAAACATAAAAAAACTATTTTGACTAAAATGAGAGCCTACCCATTAGGCGTCCCCCTAAGGATGCATTTAAAACTACAAAATTAAAAAATTACCCCTCCATGGAGAAGATTTCATCATTTTTACATTTTAGGTATAAAAAGGGTAAATCAAGAAGAACTAACCCGAGATCTCTCAGTCAATGTTCCGCTCGTGGAGCCATGATCACTATCTCATCATGAACGTTTCGACTATACTCTTGTCAAAAACCATCATCGTGGGTCACAGAGCTCAAAATCAATCAAATCAACACGTGCAAATGAATAGGAAAATGGGCCCATTTTTATATATATAGCATTTTGATTCGTCTTGGATGCCCCTTTTTGCAGGTTTGGAGTGCCGATGGAGGTAAGCTCTTATCCCCTGCACAAATGGTAAGTCCTCACTTCATATTATTTTAGTATTTATTTTCAGCTTATTTTATCTATCTGCACTTGAGTCTTCTTTTCATTTTGCAGGAAGCGAGAATTTTGGATGGCATCATTTCGACACATGGACGTGTTAGGTATAATTTCTAATTTCCCATTTTGGGACCGCCATACTTGGATCCACCGTTTTACACCTCTTCATGGCTAAAACGCTTCTCCGAGGGGGAAATATGTATGTACCCAAAATTGTAGGGTACAGTACCATTGGAACAATGTTACACATACCCCAATGATGATACAGGTCTCCTCACAAGGTGTTCGGGATCTAGAAAATCTCTCCAAGTGTGCATTAACATCCTGCATGTCTCGCTTAGCCTCTGCATGCTCTATTTTACTCTTCCCCCCTCTTTTCCTTTGCATTTTGGTCTTGGCATAGCGAAACCGCTGCCTCTGGCGGTGTTGTCATGACCTTCTCTGGTAGGTAGGCGGTGGTCCTGTACCCGCCGCCTTGCTCGGGTGGCGTTCCTTCACGTGTTTTCCAGCATGCTTCTTTTAATGTGACTCACTTAAATTTTCAACTTTTACCAGCTTTCTCATCCATTTTTACTTGTATTTATGATTTTGGTTCCTTGTAATAGTGTTTCTTCATTGTTTATAGTAAAAGAGTCCTAGTTGGAGTTACCTTTGGGTGAATGGGAATTCTATAAATAGCTAGTTTGATTACAAGCAAATGGCCCCTCAAAACTACCCCTCATCCTCTCATTTCAATAGTTTAGTCTTTCAATTCTTGCTTAGGAATTCAATAGTTTTCATTTGTTGCATGCATAGTTAGTCTTATTTTGATGTTTAGAAGCCACATGATCTTCTTGTTCTAGTGTTATTACTATTTCATACAATCAATTGAGGTAGGATAGTTTCGGTTTTAGTCCTCAAGCCATTAAAGTTGCAGGTTTTGTTCGTTAAGAAGGATAGTTTCGTGTTACGGATTTTTGTGTTGTATGACTCACAATAAATCCCGCTAGGAATTACATAAGCCAAGCTCTGTTCTCTTGTGCTATCGCTCTCCTACTCACATTGTATTTAGTCTACATCCAAAGTTACCATTATTCCAATACCTACTTTTTTATGCTAGCATTACACACTTTTACTCGGATTCACGTGAGCACAAAGGAATGAGGAGACCACATTGAGGGAAAAATCCACACACAATCGGATTCGCTCTCGTTTCTTCATAATCCAGTTCAAGCTATCAAAGTTCTAAGTTAAAATATATCAAATATAGAAGTGAATCATTTCATTTTAGTTAATCTCACTTTCGATATTGCTTTGGGAAGTCAGTGGGGATTGATAGTTTATGAGAAACTATAATTCATTCCTCACTTATGAGGTAAGATCAAGGGTCTTTCAAATAGATTAGATCAATTATTTGGTTATTTAGAATAGATTCACAACTTCATAGGTAGTAGCTATACTGGCTACTTTGTTTGTTTTAAATTATGTTATTAGCTTAGTTTTCATTTTCTAGATATTAAATAATTGCTATTTCAATTCTATTAAATAGGTGTTATCTTAATTCTATTAAAAATCTGTCAAAAATACAAAAAAAAGTAGAGAATTTATATATGCTATAAATACACTTTACATAATTAGTTTACTTTGCTTTAGTTAGATTTATATTGTTTCTTTTGTATGACAATCACGGGACCTAGGGAGCCCAGAGAATACGTATTTGAGCCAATCATGCCTCAACCCAACCTTGTTGCAGAAATATTTGATATAGACCAAAATCTCATAATTCAGATCTTCCGAACAACAACAGACCTACAAGAAATCAGCTCACGCTTAAGGGGATTAAACATAGAAGATGATAAAGTGCATATGTTTTGGTCAAACCAGCCAAACCACAGTTGCCCTAAATAAATATCCACATGACCGTAAAAGGCCTTGAAAAGAGAAAAACGTTCGGTTGTGAATCCTTTGGTCCCATAGCCGGACATAGGAGACATCCTCATTGACATAGACACTAGCTTAAGAATTCAAGTTTCCGAATCGCCCAGTAAGGTACTCGAGAAGATTGCGTAACTTTTAGTTCTAAACATAGAGGCCAAAAAGGCATACGACTGGATATTAGGGATTAGGGATTGATTTTGCACATGACCATAGGAGGTCCACAATGACCATGAACTTACGGTTGTGATCCACAAGTCCCACAACCCAACAAGCCCACACTCAATCAGACATTGATGCTGGTTTACGCACATTAGTATTTAGGTCCTCTTCACTTCCAATAAACATTATCACACAACTATCCTCACTAGATGTAAAGAACTAATCAAGCTAAGGATTTTGGACTAGACCGAGAATCACCCATAGAATCCACTATATATCCATCATCCATTTTTATGACCCCACATTGGAGACATATACAAACACCCACAGCTATCTTCCACGTATTCCACAACCTATAGATTAGATCATGCAAGAGCTCAATATTGATTGGAGCCTTTGAGTAGTCATCCTCACCAAATGATCTATCACACCAGGTTCAGGTTAGGAGGGCCTTCTTTGCCTTAGATTCACATATTCCATTAGTGCGCGTCGAAGACATAAGATTTCCTAACTAGTTTGTCTACACCCCACGTATATTCCATCCCCACCGGCTGTCTCGACACAACCTCGGGAGGTCAGGTGTGAGGAAGAGTTACTTGTAGATTCCCATGCTCACTTGTCACTTTTCCATCGTACAGGGCACCGCGCTTGTTTGCAAACTCTGACCCAAAGTTTACCTTTGGAGGAGCACCGAGTTGACACTTTTCGTCCTCCACCGATCTATGGAATTTTCAACGAGTCTTTCTTACTTTTAGGATTTGGGATATGTGGCGAGCTTGTGCTCATTTGGGTCTTCACCTTAGGACCAACTCTTGGAGATGCACCATGCTGACACTTGGTACTCTCCGCTCGCACGTTCATACTTAGACTATTTTTAGGCCTTTCCTATCTACCTTTGACTTTGTTTGACCATTTTACCCTAGCTCTGTTCCACCCCGGGACACACAAAGATGCGGTACTTGTTTGAGCCTCTCTATTTGGATCCATCTTTGGAGAAGTGCTGCAAGGACATGTGGCTCTCTTTGTTGGCTCCTCCATACTTAGTTGATTTTAGACCTTTTCCTAAACTGTTTCGAGCCCAAAAACTTCACTTTTTCTTCTATTTTTCACATCTGGCCTCTTTTAAACCATCTCCCCTTTCTTTTCGAATACTGTAATTTCATTGTTGAGTCTACCTGAAGCTTGCAAAATAGATTTAAGACATGGAAATTCTCAAAAGAACCATTTCTTTTATTTCTTCTTGTGCAGGGTTGAATTTGACTTTCTCGGGCTTCTGTTTTCACTTTGCCTGGCTATGGAACTTGAGTTCATGGGTCTAAATCATTTCCCTTCATGTTTTCTTCATGTGTAGGGCTTGTTTTGACCAAATTTTTTGGGAGGTGAATTTTGGATAACAGATAAATACTAACAATAAAATGCCATATACAATTGTTTAGAACTCATCACTTTCTTAGCACCTTTTCTTGAAAATATTTTATTATTTGAAAATGAAATAGCAAGGTAGAGAAGAGTATATCCATGCATCTCGAACATGGTCAAGACCATTTCTTATTAACTAATCGAATCCAAGAAGTATGTTAAAGACCATATTAAGAATTAGAAATCGATGGTGGCCGAAGACCAATTAAAACAATACAATGTAAAGAAACGTGCATAGTGATGATAACATACAACAATATCCTACCAACTTATACAATAAGTTTTATGACATGTGTTAATTTTAATCAAGAAATCATAACATATGCCCAAGACATGGCCAATAGACTTTTAAACAACCCAAAATATTTATTTTGTTGTAAGGTCTAAGACCAACATAGTCAAACCCAAATAAATAACCACTTTACTTGGCATTATGATGGGTCAAAGATGAAAATCAAACCAAAAAAGTTTTTATGTCATGCACAATGATAAATAACTCAATCATAGTTATGTATAGTTATCAAAATAATACATTATAGCTATGTATAAATCCATCTTATTTGCAAATCATTATTTCTAGCAAGTAAATTATAACATAGCAAGGTGTACAAGAATATTCATTACAGGTACAGCATAACTAGTTATATCTCTCATCCTTGAAATTGTCATACTCAAGATGGTAAGTAAGTTCAAACATCAAAGAAAAACAAGAATAAGTTATAAATGCTAAGTGCTTTATGAACATTGAATGACAATCGTTGTTTTTCGGTTGCATATGTAGCCATGCATAATTGTGTATATTCTTTTTAGTTTATACATACACATATGTAGCTTCATACCCAGTTATGCAATAGGGATTATCCCCTTCCCTCGTAAACTACTCCTCATTTTATGACTTATCCTTTTGATGAAATAGACTTAAATTGTGGGATATGACAAGAGGCCTCTATGGGAGCTCTAGAACTCAAGACTTCACCACTTGGCCTCTGTCTCTCTTCTCGAGAGTGATTCTCCTCTATTTGAGTCCATAATAGTTCTACCTCAACCACTACCTATGCATACCGACCCTAGATCTCGACAAATCACTCAAACATAGATTTTGTTATGGCTTCTCTTCCCATGTCCTCCCTCACATGATCTATCTTGGATCTCACCTCATCACACTACAATCATAATACCACACATGTGGCTACCTCTACTACTTTGGGATCAATGAGATGAGAATTATCACATGCTATATGATCAACCCTCTCCAATAATCCCCCTCTAACAAGGACATCTGGGAGAACATTGTGATTCACCATGTGTACTAACATGTCCACAATCAAGCTTCAATGATTGTCACCTACAAGATCTGATACATATTAGCACATCATCATCATGTTAATATACAAAGTATGTATTTTACTATATAATACTTACATTGTTCTACCATCTTCACTATTACATCACCCTCTGGGGTAGGCTCCTAGTCTCATGTTCCCTATCCTCTTGGTTCGAGCCTATCTGGTGACTCTCCTACCACATCTACCACTGGAAACAATAGCACCCATAAGTTTTCACCTCACCACTAAATATAGGTTGTTGTGCACCCTACATCATCCACTTAAATAAGAACTATGTTAGCATCCAACTCATCTATAGATGGTGAGTGTAGACACAAAAGCATGCACTTGGGTACATTTCTAGGTCCTAAAAGCATGTTATCATTTACATGATTCCTAAGAAATAAAACTAGTGGTTGAAAACTATCTTTGGCATCTTTTAAATTCTCATGTTTTCTATTTGATTTTACACACCCTACAACCCAATCGTAATTTTACTTATTTATATTTCATGGCTTCGACACCAACGCTCAACCAGACGAGTACCTAGGTGCTCATGTCCTACACAGGCACCAATGCGACATTAAAATTTTCCTCTCGTAGTTTCTATTTTATTAGGAATAGGATGTTGTTAAGTATGATTAGTAGTGGCACTGATAGAAGATAATGACACCGATCAAGGTCTGCCGCCAATAAAGTAGAGTATAGTAATAGTCAAAGTACAATAGGAATGTTGTGGTAAAAGTAAATATTTGACGTAAGTGGTCCGGTAATGTTAAAATGTCAAAGTTGGGGTAAGTAGAGAAGTAGGGTATACATGATTAGGAATTAGAAATATTATATTTGTAATAAGGACAAAGAGTGATGTCATAAATATTTTGTGTATTTTATTTGTGGAAAATTCTAAAAGGTGGAACCCATGTGAGATGATAAGGTTTATCTTATCTTAGAAGATAAGCCTACATGTAAAGGTAAGAGTTTATGCATGGAATATGATTGGCCGGAAGATATTTCCTATCCTATCTTACGAGATAGGGTGGATAAGCCTGAATTCCTATAAATAAAGAGGCCACCCCCTCATTTAGCATAGAGGGAAGTAATGAGAAATATTGTATGAGTAAGTGTGTAAAGGAAGCCATCATTTTGAAGGTGTGTTAAAGAATCCAGTTGTGAAGTTTCTCCCATAGTTATTGTTGGAAGGCAAGTGAATTCAGTAACACTTGAAGTACCTCATGGGTGAGATTGTAACAATTTCATGTTGATATTATAATTTACACCTATATTTTTAGATTTTTCATCATTCCTTCGTATCATAGTCTATGGTATTTTTGTGTTATGTTTTTTGTTGTGTTTCTAGATTACATCCACCAAACTAAAGTTTGTGCATTAGTAAATAATCATAGCACGAGGAGTTCCCGGTGGATAATTATCATAGTGCCGATTGGTGATGACATTTTGGTTCCGTTGCCGGGACCATTCCTCGTTGGTGGATTTTCTGGAGAAATATTCCCCCTTATTCAAATATCATTTGGAGGGTAACCTTGTTTTTACTGTGCATAATATTCACCACAATAACTTTACTTTTTACCATGAATAGTATTTACCATAGTAACTTCATTTTTTACCGCAAATAGTGTTTACCACAATAGAGTCATTTTTTACCATAAGTAAGTCAAGTTTTACCATGGTCATTCCTATTTTACTGTAGAAAGGTGTAAATTCACTTTCTATTGTAGTGAGTCTAATTATTTGTGCACACAAGTCTTACTGATTGTACTTGTGAATTGGTATTTCACTGTGGTTACTTTTAAAAATGGGGAAGATTCCTATTTTTTCAGCCCAATCTAATGAAGATGCTTCCTCTTTCATTCAAGAGTTTAAACGATCTTGCATTTGTAATGGCCTTATAAGAAGGGAACAATGGACTGAATTTTTTCCTACCTTTTTGGATGGTTCAGCTCTTAGGTGGTTTGAAACACTAGGTGATAATGTGAAAAATTCATGGGATTTATTAACTAAAAGTTTTCTTGAAGAATTTGGTGAACAACAGAAATATGCAGATCTCATGATTGATATCACAAAGCTATCCTAAGGAGAGAAGAAGAAGATAAGGGATTATCATGCTTGTGTTCTAGAGCTAAGGAGGAAGCTCGATGCCCAGATCCGGAAGGAAGGATTAGTGGATGGGTTGATGAATGGCATGGATAATATCCTCTGTAAGCACTTCATTCTTGGGATGAAGCCAAAGATCAGAAAATGAGTGAAGTATGACCACCCAACTACCATTGAACAAGTAAAGGAGATTGCAAGAAGGAAAGAAGAAAGCATGGAAGAGGAGCCCAAAGAAATTGTTGCTAAGGTAGAGCCTACACCAACACCTTTGGTCCAAAATCCACAACCACTCTCGGTGAGCACAAATATTTTCCCTAGTACATCTACTAAGTATGAAGATATTCTCAAGAAGATGGGTCAATTAACTATTAATCTTCTTTAAGGAAAGGAATTTAGTTCTTAGGGAGGAGATAGAGGTCTAAAAAGAAATATAACTGAAGTTGTATGTTATGGTTATCATAAAAAGGGTCATTATAAGTATAATTGTCTAGATAGATTTTCTACATCTAGTACAAGAGATAATGTTAAAGGAAAAGCACCTGTGAATTATTTTGATGTAATAGATAGGAGCACAAATAATGAAGCACATATGTTTATAACAAAAAGAAAGAAAGAAAATGATAACCAAGATGGAAATGATCCTAAGAAGATGAAAGGAGAAACTAGTAAGAAACATAGGAGAAGAAAGTTGGGTGTGCATGATTTTCTAATTTCACAAGGACAAGGACCATACTCCATCTTAGAAGATTTGTCCAAAAGGCCTACAAATATTACATATGGTCAACTTTTGGCTGTCTTCTGAGAAGAGGTGGGAGCTACGAAGTGGAATCAATGCTCAACAAAGTAAGGAGGTTGAGGTACCTATTTTGGAGGCAGAGGCGGATCCTATGCTCCACAAGCTGAGGTATTATGTAATGGTATTTCAATTCATGATGTCTTAGTTGATGGAGGTGTTGCAGTTAATGTAATGACCAAGTCTGTAATGAATATGTTGGGTTTAAAAATTGATCGCCCCTCAACACTTATGTTAAGGTCATTAAATAAGGGAAAAACTAAACCAAAGGTGTTGTTTCAAATGTGGCAATATCTTTTATGGGTTTTTTATGTGTCATAGACTTTCGGTGATGAATAATGGTATTGTTGCATACCCAATTTTGTTAGGAAGGCCATGGCTAAGGATATTTCATGCAAGAAACTACTAGAATGAAGGCTTCATGACACTTGGACATGGTAGAGAGAGGGTGAAGATAAACGTGATCCCTCAGCATCATAAGGTAGAACTTGTGGATTCAAGTGATGAAACTGATGATTGGACATCCTCTGATTACTCTAGTACCAGTGAAGTGGACACAAAAGATGAATAAAGTGAGGTTGATGTTTCGGTCATGGATATCCTTCCAGTCACACCGACTCATGAACCCATAATATTATCTAAATAATAAATTGTTGATCCTCTCCAACAAATAAAGATTGGTGATGCTGTGATGGAGAGTGAGAATGAATCCTACCTCTAGCTCTTTCGAAGGTACATACACCTATTCACTTTTGATTACAAGGATATCTGTCAAGTAAGTTGGGTAGAACATTCTATTGAGTGGTAGATGGTGCTAAGCCCATAAAGCAAATGCGATATAGAATGAATCCTAATTTTTCCAAGATTGTAAAATAATAAATAGATAAGTTGCTTGATGCGGATTCATATTTCTTGTGGAGGAGAATTCGAAATGGGTTTCTCCCATTGTGATCTCAATAAAAAGAATTGGAAACTACGCATTTTGTTGATTATAGGAAGCTCAACAAGGCAATAAAGAAGGATCATTACCCTCTTCCATTCTCAGATCAGATCTTGGACGAAGTAGCTGGCCAGGAGTGCTATAGTTTTGTTGATGGATATAGTGGATACAACCAATTCGTATAGTAGAGAAAGATCAATCTGAAGACAACGTTCACCACTCCTTAGGGAATGTTTTCTTATAGAGTTATGCCTTTTGGGTTGTGTAATGCTCCAGCAATGTTCCAGTGCTTGATGAATAGGGTGTTTGAACCCTACATTGGGAACTTCATCAGAGTATTTCTGGATGATTTTTACATCTATGGGAGCAAGATGGACCACCTGCACTAGATGGAGATAGCATTTCAAAGGTTAGATGAAGCACAAGCCTCACTAAACCCTACAAAGTGTTTCTTTGGATGTTCTAAAGGTGTTTTGTTAGGGCATGTTGTATGCAGAGATGGTATTGGTACTGATCCTGATAAAGTTTCAAAAATTAAAGAGTTACCATTTCTTATGAATAGAAGTAAGTTGAGATCATTTTTAGGCCATGTGGGTTACTATAGAATGTTCATCAAGAATTTCTCAAAGATTGCATAGCCACTAACCCATCTCTTGAAGAAGGATGTTACTTATGAACTAGGAAATAAGGTGCATGAAGCTTTTGAAAAACTGAAGGAAGCTTTGGTGTCTTCACATATTTTAAAGAATCCAGATCAGAGCAAGCCATTCATTGTGTATATTGATGCCTCAAATGCAGCACTAGGAATTACTCTGAGCCAAAAATATGAAAATGGGAATGATCATCCAGTTTACTTTGGGAGCAGACAAATGAGCAGTGCTGAGGTAGATTATACTATAACTGAAAAAGAGGCTCTAGCTATCTTTTTTTCTATAAAGAAGTTTAGAAATTACTTGCTAGGGCAGAAATTTATAGTTGTAACAAATCATCATGCTCTAGAATATATTGTAAATAAGCCTAACCCATCAGGAAGGATAGAAAGATGGATAATTTTGCTACAAGAATTTGAATTTGATATTATAGATAGGCCAGGAAAGAAGCATGTCAATGTAGATGCACTCTCTCGAGCCTATAATGGTTTAGAATCATCTTGTGATGATAATGATTTCCTAGATGCGACATTGTTATCTCTTAACACAATCTCTAGTGAATACATATATATTTGGAATTATAAATGAATGAATTCAAGTTTCCTAATGGTGCTAATCACAAAGACTAAGAGGAAGATTACTCAATCTAGTCGTCATATTCTATTATGCATGGAGTATTATTTCGAATAGGACCTGATGGATAGTACAAGAGGGTAGTTAGACGTGATCAAGGGAAGGAGCTAATAGAATAATTACACAATGGTACATGTGGAGGACACTTCTCTAGACAACTTATAGCAAGAAGGATCTTGGATGCAGGTTATCACTGGCCCACTCTTTTTAGAGATTTTTATAATTATTGTAAGACATGTGATATTTTTCAAACACATGGTAACCGTAAGACTTCATCAGCTCCATTATGCCCTATTCTTCCACTTGGTCCCTTTGAAAAGTGGGGAATAGATATTGTAGGTCCACTTCTAACTACCCCATGCCAAAATAAGTATATTGTAGTTGCCACAGATTATTTAACCAAGTGGGTTGAAGCTAGGCCATTGAAAACAACTTCCATAGAAGAAGTGGTAAGGTTCATATATGAACGCATTATCCCAAATTTGGTTTCCCATAAGAAATTGTAACAGATCAAGGAAGCCACTTCATTAATGAGGTGGTAGAATCCCTAGTCAACAAGTTTTCTACTAAGCACAGGAAGGAAACAACATACAAACCAAGCACAAATGGATAGGTGGAACGAATAAATTTTGTGTTATGTCAAATTCTAGCAAAAGATGCAGCCTTGTAGGTACATAAGTGGGATAAAAGGATTCATGCAGCATTGTGGGCATATAGGGCAACATCAAAGTTAGCAACAAGATACTCCCCATTTCAGTTGGCTTATGGCATTGATCCAGTTCTTCCTATTGAGTTTGATATTCCCACTATGAGAGTTATGAAAAATGAAAGGATGGATGAAAGTGATTCAGTAAAAGAAAGGTTGGTGCATCTTCATTTGCTAGAGGAAATGAGGGAAATAGCGAAGGATACAAGCTATAAGAATAAAATGAAGCAGAAAGAATACTTTGATCAAAATATCCATTGGTCTCCATTTCATGTGAATGACTTGGTTCTAGTATATGATTCCAGATACAAAAAAAAGAAGGTAGAGAAAATTTCTTCCCAAATGGATGGGGCCCTACAAAATAGCAGTTGTGCATTAAAATGGTACATATCGACTTGAGGAATTGGATGGAAATCCCATTACGAAATGGGTCAACCACGACAATTTAAATATTTTCCAAGCACCGAGAATAGTCTACTCAGGATGGAGTAGAATCTAAGAAGGGGAAAATGTCGACATTAAAATTTTCCTCCGTAATTTCTATTTTATTATTAGGAATAGGATGTTGTTAAGTATGATTAGTAGTGGCGTCTGATAGAAGATAATGGCGCCATCAGTACGGTGCCACCAATAAAGTAGAGTATGGTAATAGTCAAAGTACAATAGGAATGTTGTGGTAAAAAGTAAATATTTTTCATAAGTGGTCCGGTAATGTTAAAATGTCAAAGTTGGGGTAAGTAGAGAAGTAGGGTCTACATGATTAGGAATTAGAAATATTATATTTGTAATAAGGACAAAGAGTGATGTCATAAATATTTTGTGTATTTTATTTGTGGAAAATTCTAAAAAGGTGGAACCCATGTGAGATGATAAGGTTTATCTTATCTTAGAAGATAAGCCTACATGTAAAGGCAAGAGTTTAGGCATGGAATATGATTAGCTGGAAGAGATTTCCTATCCTATCTTACAGATAGGGTGGATAAGCCTGAATTCCTATAAATAAAGAGGCCACCCCCTCATTTATCATACAGGGAAGTAGTGAGAAATATTGTATGAGTAAGTGTGTAAAGGAAGCCATCATTTTGAAGGTTTTTTAAAGAATCCATTGTGAAGTTTCTCCCACAGTTATTGTTGGAAGGCAAGTGAAGTCATTAACACTTGAAGTACCTCATGGGTGAGATTGTAACAATTTTATGTTGATATTATAATTTACACCTATATTTTTAGATTTTCCCTCATTCCTTCGTATCATAGTCTATGGTATTCTTGTGTTATGTTCGTTGTTGTGTTTCTAGATTACATCTACCAAACTAAAGGTTGTGCATTAGTAAATAATCATAGCACGAGGAGTTCCCAGTGGAGAATTATCATAGTGTCAGATTGGTGATGACATGACCCTAACCCTTTTTACCATATTCTCTCCTTTTGGGTCTCTTTTATCTTTTAGGAATATTTTTCACTTATGGGTCAGCCTTCCAGTTGTCAATTACAAAATTCAAAGAAGGGAATCATATAAATACATAGTAATGTGTTCAAAATCAAGGACCAAGCACTAAGCATTACTAATATCACCTAAGCTTGCATCCAAAATGAACCTAAAGCACTCCAAGTTATTCATATAGCATCCATTAAAGGGATAAGTGACTACATACTATGTATACACAACATAGGAATGGGAAGTTCATTCTATTTTATCCACACATTCTACTACATTGCTACATTCTAGCTATATCCCATTATCAAGTGCAACTTACACAAGGGAATCCTAGGGAAATTTTTCTACACACACTCACAAGAACTACATGGAGTTTGAGATGTAGTGTAGTGATTGGTTATAAGTTCACTCTTAGGGTGACCTCTAGGGTTAGTCTGACTCCCCATTCTACATTTTCCTTTTTAGTTTTGATGTGGTCGATTTAGATCTTTTGAGCACATTGAGATTCCTCCATCCACCTATAGGGATTCTAAACCAATGGCTAGATCTAATAACCCATTTTATAACTCATTGAATGTTCCTCTAGACATTAAAACTTTTGATAGTGATCAATCATATGATTAGGACACTAATGTTGATCGATAACAACTAGATAAACTCACTAATTTCTTTCAAGCTTTACGTATGAATCCTTTGCATATTTTTCATGTTCTCAATGCTTTACTTTCTACCAAAAATTATTGAGATACTACTTCTATGCCTTTTGTAGGTTCTTCCTTGGCTTCCATGGCCTCCTCCCGGGCCCTTAACATTCCTACTTCCATTGTTACTACTATCACTCCACTCCTTCATCCCAATGATTTTAATACACAACATGATTACTCCTCCATCACCCATGATTTATCTTCTTTATATTAGGATTTGAAAATTCAAATATGTTAGCTACATAAGCAACTTCACATTCCTCTCCATATTTTCAATCCTCTTTGTTACTTCACACTCCTTTTGCACCCGCCATTTCTGCTCATCCACTTCCTCCAAACTTCATCACCCCTAAGATTCCCACCTTCAATGGCCATGTTGACCCTCAAGAGCATCATATATCTTTTCATGTGGCATGTATAGATTATGCAAATGATCATACATTTATAGCTAAGATATTTCCTAGGAGTCTTCAAGATTACACCATGCATTGATTTTATAATTTACTTGTTCATTCAAGAACTTATTTTACGCATATAGCCGATGCTTTTCTAGCACATTTTTCAATCAATATCGGCACCAAGATCTCTTATGCACAACTTTCTAAAATTAACCAAAGATCTAATAAACATATAGTTGATTGTGTATTACGTTATAAGAAAAATCTAGCTAAGATTACCAATGTACTTGTTGATTTATAATTGTAATATATTTTTATTCAAATTATCTTGCAATCACTTCAGAGAGTATTATCTTTGAAACCTATCCTTCATTTGATCAATTATTCCATACACTTAAAATGTGCAAATTTAAACTTATGGCTATGGGAAAAATCAAATATAAAGATAGTCCTTCATCATCTTCTAATAGGTTTCAAGATAAATTAACATTATATCCACCTCCTAATCCCACCAAAGAAAATGCAATTGTTAACATCGCCTCTTCACCGAAAAACATTCAATGACAACCTTCAAAGCGTACTTTCACCAAATTACCCTACTTATATTGTTTTCTATTGTCACACTCATCAAAAGCAATCTAATCAATCTTCCACTGCCAATAAATCTTGATCCATCTCGCCCCATGGCCATAATTATACTTGAAAATGCTAAATGTGAATATCATCAATGCATAGGGAATTCTACCAATTGTTGTTTCAAAATCATGTATTTCATTCAATATCTTGTTGAAAATAATTCACTCGAGCTCCACTGAGCCATCTTCTTCTAAGGTAAGCAACAATAATAAAAATATAAAAAAAATAATGACCATTTTCCTAAGCATGACACAAAATTTCTTGGTTCTTCTCGCTAATCATAAATATCGAGTTGTGCTCCCTCCTTCATCAGGGCCCCTTGAATTCCTTTCTGTTTCTATCGATGCATCACAAACACTCATTTCATTTTTAGATAATGATTATCATGCTACATTCATTTTTTATTCATTGCACATCAACGCTTGAATCGGTTCATATATTTTCGATAACACCATGATCTATCTAGCGGTTCCTATTAGTGTGTGCTCTATTGTAGTTATCATGGATATCAAATGTACAATACCTAA
Organism: Taxus wallichiana var. yunnanensis; assembly: GCA_018340775.1. NCBI lineage: Eukaryota > Viridiplantae > Streptophyta > Pinopsida > Cupressales > Taxaceae > Taxus > Taxus wallichiana. The sequence continues at coordinate 97,937,183 of CM031242.1, forward strand.
TATCACATATCTAGTTCCTAATGCATTTGGCTACATTAGGCTACTTGTTATAGTTGGGCCTCTTACCATGCTTGTGACATTCATTGTGGCATATTCAATCAACGTTTATGACATCCTCTTAGGTCTTCTTTGTCTCTGTGTCACTCAAGTTATTCCCTCCACGAATCATTTGTGTCTCAAGTTCATTAAAAATAAAAATTATCACTATTAAAGGAATTCCACCATGCACACCATTGCTTAAACCTAGTCTTGATGATATCCTTCCACCAACTACAACATCTATGCCTCTAGGGCCTCTCAAATCTAAGGGACACTTTACACCTAATTCTCTTTCTTGCACACGACATACTTCACAACCTTGTAATTCTCATCAGTCCAACTCATCAGCCTAAGTCCCATACTCAGAATCCCCTTCACATAATTTTCCACCACCACCTTCACCACGTAGGTCTCCTTCACATGCATGACACTAATCTCATACTCCATTGATCTTAGAGCATCGTCACATGCCTTTATCTCCTTAGATATCGGGTGGAGGGACCTTTCCCTTCACTATCATTGGATAGCCTTTTATCCTTCTCACACTTGGAGGGCATCACACTTTCTTCCCCCTCCTATTATCCTAAGTTTTATATCAAATATACTATCACACTATGTTCTTCACACTTAATCTTTTTCATTATTCTTACACATTTTGATACATGCATTGTAGCATCATTGCCCAATAACACACTCTATTTCCACGGTTCATACTCAATGAAGAGGGTCTAAATCTGAAATGAACCTCAACATATTCAATTTTCATGCTCTATGCTTCATGATATATCTTTCTAGCAAACATTATAAAACCATTTCCCAATGATGCACTATTTTTCTATGGTTCATTCTTGATTGTTAAGGGGTATTTTATAAATTAACCTCATCTCATATACATCTGTTGGGGGGAAAACTACTCCTATCACATTCACACATTACATACCATTCCATCACACTCATACACTACATTATTACATATCTTGGTTGTACTTACTCTTTCTTTTTTATACTACTTACATGATGCATGTTATTATGCTAATAAGATACTCATTATGTCATTATTTTTCTATATACACACATGTGCATGCAATTGGTATTTTGGAGTGAATGTAGATCTATTAAAAAATTTCACATGTTGTAATGATGTTCGGCACTATATCCTTTGTTAGTCGCACTAAGGCTCCGGGGCATCTAACTTTACTACTCTCACACGTTACAAGTGTTATTTTTTCATTATGTACTACTTTCTCTTCTTACTAGCACAATACTTTCCCTTAATACATACATGCCTTGACATACTTTTTATATTTCTAACATGCTAATGGGTTCTTCACGTGCAACATTTGTCTTGTAGGACTATATGCCACTATGGTTGTTTGATACATTTTTGTTTTCCATTGTTTTTATTGTATTCCATTCTTTCCAGGTTATGCCATATTTCTTGTTTAATCACTATTTGTATGTTTTTTTCCTCTTTAGCCTTGATTATCTTGTGACATTGTGAGCAATGTCCCATGTTTAAAACCCACTTTTTGCGGTCTATCTTGTTTGCACACTTTCTTGATTACATTGTCTTTTATTGCATGTTTGCTAATTTTTCTACTAACACATGTTACTAGCCACTTTTCTTGCATGTTCCTTGGTTTATATGATTCACATCCCCTACCTCTTGTAGGTATCAACTTCATATTAGTGTCGGTTCCTATTTTTAGGCTGCATACTCCTACACTCATCGTATGCACCCCAAATAGGGGGCATAAATTAGTGAAAAAATCACCCCTACAATAGCTCAAAGCTACAATATAGATCTACACAACATAGGAATAACACATAAACACATTTATAGAATGACCTAGAATATAACTTGGGTCCTCAAATGCACAGCCTATACACTAGCTCCCAAACTCATATAGTAGTAGGTGGTGCCACGCGCAGATGAAAAAGGAAGGCGATCAAATGGTCGTGCTCAATTTGCAATTCTCCCTCGCTAAGGAATTTATCAAAGGAAACACTCAGCACATCAAGATGGTGATTAGGCCATCCATTCCAAATAACAACATCATTTGGTAGGTGTTTAACAATGACATGTAGATAATCCAATTCATCATAAATGAAGTTGAGTTCTCATCAATCATCTAAGCTGATTTTTATGATAGTTACGGTGACCAATTAGTATTGTTGAAGACAAAAAGTTTCCTAAAGAGCTGGTCACATTATAACAAATGTTTAGCCCTGATGATGAGTTCAAGGGTGAAGAAAAGTATATGTACATAGCACAAGAATATTTCAGTCCAATCATTATTGCACATGGAAAGGATTTGTTACTCAATAAATCTTTTGTGCATGATGAAAAACAAGCCTTCATCTCTCTCTATCAAAAATATAATGATATCTTCTCATGGGAGTATGATGAACTCAAAGGTTTTGATCCAAGTGTTTCTCAACACTCCATTGAACTTGATCCTAGTATCAAGTCAGTCAAACAAATGAAGTGGCCAATCAATCCAAAGATAGAGCCCCTCATGAGGAAGGAGTTATCCAAACTCATTGAGGTGAAGATAATATTTCCAATCAAGTATTCTAATTTGGTCACAAATCTTGTTCAGGGATGCAAGAAGAATGGTGAAATCAAACTCTCTGTTGATTTTAGAGATTTGAACAAGTCATCATTGAAGGATCATTATCTTTTTGCTTCTATAGAGCATATTTTTTAGATTATGGTTAACGTACGAGATTTTCAATGTATGATGGGTAGTCTGGCTTCAATTAGATCCTATTCAAGGAAGAGGATCAATTCAAAACAACATTTACAATGAAGTGGGTAACATATGCATATAAGAATATTCCCTTTGGTCTTTCAAATATAGGTGCAACGTTTCAGCGCACCATGGATATTTCATTTAAATGATATATCAATGAATTCATCTTGGTCTACCTTGATGACATCATAGTCTTCTCAAAGAAAAGTGTGGATCATATAGCGTACCTCCAGAAATTATTTGAGAGATGTAGAAATTTTGGGGTGTCTCTTAACCCTAAAAAGTGAAATTTTGCAGTGGCACACAAAGAGCTTCTAGATCATGTGGTCTATAAGGATGACATCACAATTGATCTTGAGTTTTTTCCCACTATCATGGCCCTTTCCTCGTCAATCAACGCATAAGAAATCCTTACAGTCCTTCCTCATAAAAATCAACTTTGTTAGGAAATGTATCCATAACTTTGCAGGACTGGTAAGGCCCATCAACCTAATGCTTAAGAAAGACATAGCTTTCAAATGGACACGTAAGGGAAAGAAAGATTCAATAAGATTAAGAAAGAGATTTCTTGCACGTCAACACTCATAAACTTGAATTACTCAAAGGATTTTATCCTTTATTCTTATGATGTTGATGTAAGTGTTGTTGTTTTCCTAACACAAGAAAATGAACAAGGGCTAGAGAAGACAAAGGATTTCTCCAATCAAACACTTACGGACTATGAATTAAGATACAATAAAATTGAGAAATAGGTCTATGCCATCATGCGTGCTTGATAAATTCAAAAGAATGCTCACCAAAAATCACATCAAGGTGTTAGTTTCACACACAAGTGTGAGAGAATTCATCATGGGAGAAGAAATCAGTGAGAAGAGAACACGATGGGTGACAAAAATCATGGAGTATGATGTAACTATAAAAGCCATGAAGCTGGTATGAGGCAATGCGATGTGTAAGTAGTTTGTTGAGGACACGCATAATGAACCTGAGACTTCATTATTTTTGGATGAAGATATCCCACACGTAAAACTTGAATAGAATGCATCCCATAATGTGCATGAATGGATGAAGGAGATGATTGCATTCTTTTTCAAGGGAACATACCCTCTGGTTTAAACAAATAAAAGAAGAGATATCTCGAGGCTACAATCTATCCCTTATATCATGATTCATGGTCTTCTCTTTAAGAAGAATATTGATGGCATGTTATTAAGGTGTATTGATGGCGTGTAGATTGAAAAAGTGTTAAAAAAATTCATGAAGGATTATCTAGTGGAAACTTCTCTACCAAATCTATAGAAATGAAAATCATGATGACAAGACTATTTTGGCCTACCCTATTTACGGATGCACACAAATGGGTCATAAGATGCAAAGAATGCACTTTCTTTACAAGTAAGAAAATATTGGCAACACTTCCCCTCCAAAAATCCAAGTGGATCAATCTTTTTCACAATGGGGTATTGAATTCATAGGCATGATCAATCCTCCTTCAAGTGTTGGCCACAAATGGGTGTTGATGGCTATGAACTACTTCACAAGATGGATATAAAATTTCACGCTCAATGAACAACCAAGTCAGTCATCTTGGAATTTCTTGAAGGCATTGTAAAAGGTTTGGTATTCTTCAAACCATTATCTTTTATAATGCAAAATAATTCCTTAGTACCAAAATTAATGATTGGGCGCTAAGTATTTGTATATATTTAAATACTTCCTCCAAATATTAACCTCGGGGAAATCATCTAGCGAATCAACAAACAAGAACCTGATCAAGATTATCAAATGAATAATGACCATCAACCAAATACGGTGGCATACAAAGGTGTTGCACGCAATCTAGGAAAATAACATCACAACCAATAAGGCAAAGGTGCATCACCCTAAAATCTGGTTTATGGTAAGGAAGTTAGACTCCCCTTATCTCTTGAATTTACTTCATTAGAGTTTTCCCAACAATTGGAATTGGATGGTGTGGACCAGTGAGAAATTAGAATGGAAGATTTGGTTAAAATTGAAGAATCAAGCAACTCTACCATGATTAAGCTAAAACATCATCGGAAAACAAAGAAGTTGTTTAACAAAAAGGCTAGGCCTCAAGCTTTCAAAGTTAGGGACTTGGTCTTGAAATGGGATGCTGACAGAGCTAAACCAAGACACCATTCAAAATTTGATACACTTTTGAGTGGCCTATATATCATTAGTTCATGCAAGGAGACTAACACTTTTTATTTTTATCATCTTGATGGAGGTGCGCTATAAATCCCAGTGAATGGGATCCATCTCAAACCCTTCCATTAAGTATGTTGCATTGTCTTGTATATATTAGAGTATTTTTAATTCCTTCAAGTGTAGTGCATGCACATTGTTTGTTTTTACATAGTTATTTCTCCTCATGTGCTTCTTGCACACACTCTTATTTTTCTTCCAGGATGTTGGTTATCTTCCAACAATTTTTGCAGGATTTAGAACGAGTTCGAAATGATTCTTCAAGTGACTTCAAGGGCAGTTCTTCAAGATTCTAGATTAGAGATTCATGACTTCATATTTGAATTCATTCCCAATGGATGCTCCAAGCTACTGATCCCCTTCATCTATCGGAAGATGGCCCCAAAAGTCACCAAAACTATTATCCAAATAACTTCCCTAGTTATTTGGACAACTTGTATTCACATTCTAGCTCTATGGTTCTACATTGTAGATTGTGTGCACTTCAGTTATCTCTTTGGCACATTCACTTGGTTGTAGTTTCCTTATGTGCCCTTATGCACTTCCCCCTTTTTCTCCATCCTTTCATTTTCCTTTTCCTCTTTGTTCCATTTTCCCTCGTATGCACCTTCTGTGAACCCACCTTCTTTAAATTAGTTTATGCATCCTACGTGTGCGCCTTGCACTTGCTTCAAAATCAACTAAATCCATATCCCTCTCATGCACCCCCACACATTACTTTGTAATAGTTTTCCTTGACCTTACATTTATTCCTTGGGCATTTCTCTCATTTCTCTTGTGTGTGTCACCTTTACGCGTGGCTTTCTCTATTTTCTTCTCATGCTTCATGCTTCTATGTGCATAGATTCATGTCTTCTTTTGCACCCTTCCATGCCATGGCATCCTCTAACAAGATTTATTGTTTTACATGCAACCAACTAGGGTGCATCAGCTTGGCGCCAAATCTTTGCAACCAACCAGTGTATGAAACATGCCAGAAATTAAAAAATAGTTGGTCGATATTTCAGCCAATCCACATGTGCCATGTGTCTTATGTACCGATGACTCTCTAACAATCTTCTTACAACCATATTTATTACTACATAGCTCTTATTAGTGCATACCTAATCTCAATCAATAATTTCTTATATAGGCTATAGTGTTTGACATTCAAATTCAAAATTTTAGTAGATCTGGTAGGTGAGAAATGGGAAAACACCTTTTTGGGCATTGATGAGTAGATCTGATTGCTCCAACCACTTAATTTGACATGGATTTCACCTCCTTCCTTCTCCTACATGCTAAATAGACTTAGGGAGGCACATTTGATGATTTACAGGTGGATTTTAGGCATTGAATGCTTATTTTTGGTGGTTGTATTTCAAATTTGGGTTTTCCCTCCTCCTCTTCTTCTTCCATCGATTCATCTATAAATGTAAGAGTTGGGCTCATTGTTAATGTTGGACATTTTAGATCCTTAAGCTCTTTGATAAGGACTTCATATATTTGTATTTTGAGTTTCGAGACATGTAGATTTGGCTCTTTCACATGGATATCAGCCTCTCTCCCCATTGTAAAGAGTTTGTGCATTTCTGGAAGAAATAGAAGTAGTGTTTTATGGCTATTCTCTATCCTAACTTGTTTACATTCCTTTTTCTTTCCTTCCTTTTGCATTGTGTTTTTGTTGTGTCACCTCACATCCTTTGCACTCCATTTCTAGTTGAATTTCATGGAACTGAATGTGTAAATGTGTGTTGGTTTGTGTTACGTGTGCCTAGCCTTCCCTCATGTTTTCTCTTTCATTTTCACTCAAGATAGATAGTTTTCATACCATTTTTTTCTGGTGCTATCACCTCCCTTAGTTTAGTTTTCCATTTTATTATCTTTCTATCCTTGGTCCCTTGGCATTTTTAGTTTATTTTTCCCTTCCATCTTTAGGAGTAGCGAGTAGCGTAATAGAGCAATAGGTACAAGAACCGGCCTTCTCTGGAGATCCATCTCAAGTGTGAAAGGTCCCATAACTTGGAGATGGATACATTATTGTCTCAAATAACTCAGTTATTCCATACCCGAGACATGGATGCATGTTTGAATGACCAACAGCTTTAAATGAGCATGCACCGATGGGACTAGTAGTGAAAGCTTAAATTTTATATTGTTAAGTTCTGGTGTGTGGACTTACTATTTCTAGCCTTTGGAGGCTCTTTTAAAAAAATTGGTGACTCCCAACAATTTTAGGTCTCTTGATTTGTAGTCCTAAGTGCCTTTTTATGAGAAGAGTGCATATAAGACATATTTTTACATCCAAAATCCTTTGAACATCTCCAAATTTTCCAAGAATCACCATAGCAACATATCTTCAATGCGCATCCCCATCTCTTACACACTACACACACTCTACTCCTCCTCAAAACAAACCCATGCAAGAATCCATGGCCTTGTAACCTCCTCCTCTAAGGAACTTTACCAACTTCACTAGTGTAATCCTGCTCAATCACAATGCTCGTAGGATATGTTAGAATTCACACTCAAGAGTATTCCATACTTCACGGGAGAGAATCAGGTCACCCATGTTGAACACATTCAATAGATGGCCAATGTATGCTATGTTTAACTAATCAAGCATGATGATATTGTTGTTAGGATGTTTATAGCCTCTTTTAAGGGTAAAGCACTCCAATGGCACCAAGGCTTGAGACTGAATCTATCACTACCTAGGATGAACTTTGAACAACTCTATATAACTACTTGGGAGAAAAGTCAAATCATCTATCACTAGTGGATCAGATTGACTATAACAAAGAGGGTGCGTGATGAGTAGATGAATAATTTCAACATCATATTATAGAAAACTTGGGACATAATTCCTCAAGTGGTAATGCCTACAACCCAACATGCTTTTTGTATTATCTAAGGGCTTTGAATAGTGACATCTCATTCATGATTCAATCCATGGGAGGTATAGATTTACCTTTTTCATAAAACATTACAATAAGGGCATAAAATAGTCTCATGCAGGTGAGAAAGTTAGTTCCTAGGCCTCATGCACCCTTGTTCCCATATATGTCTCTAGTGCCCCAACCTTCTATTTCTCTGGTTCCAGTGTAGAGTGCGCAACCTGAGGTTGCATTGACATCCTATTCTCCTAAGAAATAAAAGGAAGATGAATAACTAAAGGCCCTGATTAGAAACTTGTCCAATAAGGTCATATCATTAGAGAAGTAGTAGGTGCAAGCCTACAGAGGTAGTTTTAATCAGGCACATAGCCAAAGAAATCAACCTTGGAAAAATCAACATGGAAATCAGAGATATGAGTAGAACCAATAGAATGATAGATGGCATGTTAATGTGCACTTTCCTTTACACGCTATCCCTCCAAAGACAACCTCTTCCAACCTAGCAAAAGGCAAGCACTTTTTCCAATTTAAAATAACATAGCATGGGAGTCTGAATGGTGTTTTGCTTGTAATATGCCTCATATTCAATATCACCGCACTAATGTTATGCGCACGCAGCCTATATGATCTAGAATGCTTCCAACTGTGAGCCTTCTATGAGCACAAGTGAGCCTGAGAACCAAGAAAAGCCAGAGGCTCCTCCTAAGGCCAACTTGATATTCTTTGGTGCTGAGGAATTTTGCACAATCAATCAAATTACATATAATGTGAGTAGACCACGTGTCCAAGTTACGAGAAACATAAGGTTTAAGAAGATAATGCTTGAATATAGCGTGTAAGTTTCAATTCTAGCAACACAAGTAGACCCTCAAAATAAAAGGAAGTAGCTAAAGCATCTAGTAGTAAAAATTATCAAGTTCTTATGCATGAGGCTCCACAAAAATTTCCTCCTGAAGTGGCGCATGCCCCTCCTTTGGTAGGTCAAGCCTTTGCACCAGCTAAGGCCCATGTTTCGTGCCTAAACAATTAAGAAAATATGTTGATGTTCCTAAAATGCATAAGTTAGTGGGATTTCCATTCAACATTATGGATCAGATGAAAAAGATAAATATAAATGTCACAATGTGGGATGCGCTCACCATTCCATCTCAACATGACTTGTTACATAAATCTCTAGCTCAACTTCCGCATACTTTGACCCAACTATCTAGAAGTCGCCCGCTTATGTCAATATCTATTAAGAAGAGGAGAATCAAGTAAGTAAATTTTTCAAAACTCCACCCTCCTATATGTCCTTAATCATAGGAAAAAATCTTGTCCATAATTACATTAACTCGGGCGCTAGCATACTTCATGCCTAAGAAGATTGTTGATGTATTAGGTATTAAGTATAGCCCCTTGATAAAAGGAGTCCTATAACTTAATTTTTCAACTATCACTACTCTAGGGATCATTTAGGATCTTGAGTTAACTCTCCTTTCATGTCTAAGTGTGACAATAACTTAATATTTTTCAATCATTGATTTGTTCCCTCTATTTTCCCTGTGTCTGTCAAGGGACTTCACTACTAAATTGGGTGGTTACTTGTCTTCTAATTGGTCCCATATGTTACTCAAGATAAGGTATGGTACCCAATTTACCATATAAGCTGAGCCAATATTTTCCTATCATGTAGATTCATATGTCCCATCCCCTCTCCAAGCCAATTGTTTAATCCAAGAAGAACAAGTTTCAGTTTCTAAAGAGCAGCCTCTCGTGCCTCCTATCCCAGACTTAGTGCTAGATGAATGGGTGGAGAGACACCATAAATTTGATCCATATTATGAGGATCTGGAAGCTTATAAAATTGGGACTGCAATGGTACCTACTACATCCTTAAAGAAGAATCTATGTTGTCATGTGTGCTCAAGCAAAGTGAAGAGAACCTTGGTCTATGGAAGTTATACTTTGATGGGTCTAGAAGTAGAAACAACACAGGGAGAAATATTTTTCTCATTTCTCCTAAGAATGATAAATTCTTCTTCACCGACGGGTTGCATTTTCATGTTTCAATAATATGGAAAAGTATGAGGTATTGGTGCATGGTCTACTTATATCTAAAAGAAGAAAACCAAGGTGATGCAGATCTTTGGGGAAATAGAACTGGTTATCCACCAAGTCACCAAAAAGTGCACAATAAAAAATAATATTCTCAAATCTTGTAAGCACAGTATGGATCTCCTTGAGAGATTTGATGCTCTAAATCTATAGGTGGTGTCATGCAAGATGAACAAGGATGTTGATTAAATGGTTTTTCTCAGTTTTGAGTTCTCCCCTGCTAAGGAATTTGTCATAGGAAACACTCAACACATAAATAAGGTGATTAGGTCATCCATTCTAGATAGCAACATCAGCTAGTAGGTGTTTGACAATGATGCGTAAATCTTCTAGTTCATCTAGAATGAAGTTGAGTTCTCATCAAGCATGCAAGCTGATTTGCATGAAAATTATGGTGACCAAGTGATATAGCTGAAGAAAAACAAGTTTCCTAAAGGTCTGGTCACCTTAGAAAAAATGTTTAGCCTTGATGATGAGTTCAAGGGTGAAGAAAATTATATCCACGTGGTATAAGAAGAATGCAATCCAATCACTATTGTGTGAGTGAAAAGGAGTTGTTTCTCAGTAAAGCTTGCGCACATGATGAAAAATAATCCTTCATCTCTCTCTCTCAAAAATATAGTGATATCTTCTCATGAGAGTATGAAGACATTAAAGGTTTTGATCCAAGTTTTGCTCATGCTCCATTGACCTTGATCCTGGTATCAAGACAATCGATAAAAGAAATGGCTAGTCAATCCAAAGATAGATCCCTCATGAGGAAGGAGTTATCCAAACTCATTGAGGTGAAGATAATATTTTTGATCAAGTATTCTACTTTGGTCACGAATCTTGTTCTGGTACGCAAGAAGAATGGTGAAATCAGACTCTACATTGATTTCATAGATTTGAACAAGGCATCATTGAAGGATCATTATCCTTTACCTTCTATGGAGAAGATTTTATAGACTGTGGCTAATGTGTAAAGATTCTCAATGTTGGATGGGTATTCTAGCTTTAATTAAATCTTGGTCAAGGAATAGGATCAATTCAAATCAACATTTACAACCAAGTGGGGAACATATGCATATCGAGAATATGCCATTTGGTATGTCAAACACAGGCACAAATTTTCAATGTGCCATGTTTATTGCATTCAAAGGATATATCAATGATTTCATCTTTGTCTACCTTGATGACATCATAGTCTTCTCAAAGTAAAGCGTAGATTATTTGGCGCACCTCCAAAAATTCTACGAGAGATGTAGAAAGTTTGGGGTGTCTCTTAACCCTAAGAAGTGTAATTTTGAAGTGGCACAGGGAAATCTTCAAGGCCATGTGGTCTCTAAGGATGGCATCGTAGTTGATCCTGAGCATGTTTCCACTATCCTGGCCCTTTTCTTTTTGGCGTACAAGAAATCCTTACAATCCTTCCTCAAAAAATCAAATTTGTTAGTCAATTTATCCCTAACTTTACAAGACTAGTAAGGCCCATCACCCTCATGCTCAAGAAAGACATAGCTTTCAGATGGAAAGAAGAAGGGAAATAAACCTTTAATAATATAAAGAAAGATATTTCTTATGCACCAACACTCATAAACCTGAATTATTGAAAGGATTCCATCTTTTATGCTTATGGCATTGATGCGAGTGTTATTGTTGTCCTAACACAAGAAAATGAATAAGGGCTGGAGTAACCAAAGGGATTTCTTCATCAAACTTTGAAGGATTATGAATTAAGATAAAATCAAGTGGAGAAATAGGTCTATTCCATCATGCGGACTCAAGAAGTTCAAAAACATACTCGCCACAAATCACATCAAGGTGTTAGTTTTACACGCAAGTGTGAGAGACTTCATCATAGGAGTATAAATCAGTGAGAAGAGAGTGCTATAGGTGAAAAAATCATGGAGTATGATGTGACTATCAAAGCCACAAATATGGTATGAGGTAGTAAATTGTGCAAGAATCTTGATGAGGACATGCAGAATGAACTTGTGACTTAATTATTTTTGGGTGAAAATATCCCGCATGCGAAACTTGAATGTAATGCAGCCCTCAGTGCGCATGACCGTTTGGATGAAGGAGATGATCACATTCCTTTCCGATGACACATAACCTCTTGGTTTAAATAAATAAAAGAAGAGACATTTGAGGCTGAAATCTATCCCTTATATCATGATTAATGGTATTCTCTTCAAGAATAATCTTGATGGTGTGTTGTTAATGTGTATTTATGGTGCATAAACTCAAAAAGTGTTAGCATAATTTCATGATGGATTCTCTAGTGGAAACTTCTCTGCCAAATCTACAAAGACTAAAAATCATGATGATAGGACTATTTTAGCCTACCCTATTCATGGATGTGCACAAATGGGTCACAAGATGTAGAGAATGCACTTTATTTGTAGGTAATAAAAGATTGGCGCGCGCTTCCCTCCCACCATTCCAAACGGATCAAAATTTTGCACAATGGGGTCTTGATTTCATAGGCATGATCAATCCTCCTTTAAGTGATAGCCACAAATGGGTGCTAGACGACTATGGACTACTTCACAAAATGGATAGAAGTTGTCATGCTCAATGAATCAACCGAGTTATTCATCTTGGACTTTCTTGAAGGCATCGTAACAAGGTTTAGCATTCCTCAAACCATTATCTCTGATAATGAAAAATCCTTCATTGGTATAAAAATTACTTATTGGGAACTAATTCTTGGCATATATTTAAATACTTCTTCAAACTATTAACCTCAGGGGTAATGGTTTAGCGAGAATAAACAAACAAAAACCCGATCATGATTATGAAACAAACAATGAACATCAACCGCAGACAAAGGCATACAAAGGCCTTGCACATGCTCTAGGAAAATAAGATCACAACCAAGAAGGAAATATGTACATCACCCTACAAGCTAGTTTATGGTAAGGAAGCTAGACTCCCCTTATCTCTTGAATTTCCTTCATTAGAGTTTTCCTAGTAGCTGAATTTGAGGGCACTGAGACCAATGAAGAAATTAGAATTACAGAGCTTGGTTAAACTTGAAGAATCTAGAAACTTTGTCATGATCAAGCTAGAACATCATCAACAAAAATAAAGAAGTGGGTAGATGAAAAGGATAGGCCTCAAGCTTTCAAATTTGGGGGCTTGGTCTTGAAATGGGATGTTGATAGAGCTAAACCAGGATGCCATTCAACATTTTATGCTCTTTGGAGTGGCCCATATATCATCAGTTCATTCAAGGAGGCTAACTATTTTGAGTTGTCTCATCTTGATAGAAGTGTGCTACAAATCCCAATGAATGGGATCTATCTCAAACCCTTCCATTAAGTTTGTTTCATCATCTTGTATATATTAGAATAGTTTCAATTCCTCCAAGTTTTTTGTGTGCACATTATTTATTTGTACATAATTTTTCTCCTCGCATACTTCTTGCGTGCACTCTTCTTTTTCTTCCAAGATGTCGCTTATCTTTCAACAATTTTCATAAATTTTTGTAGGATTCATAACAGAGTTTAGAAATGATTCTTCAAGTGAATTCAAGGGGTGTTCTTCAAGATCCCAGATTAGAGATTCATGACTACATAGTAAACTCCATGCCCAATGGATTCTCTGAAGCTCGATCCCCTTCATCTAGCAGAAGATGGCCCCAAAATTTTCCATAACTATTATCCAAATAACTTCCCTAGTTATTTGGAAAATTTTATTCACATTGTATCTCTATGGTTCTACATTACAGTTGTTGTGGGCACTTCATTATCTCTTTGGCACATTCACTTGGTTGTAGTTTCCTCATGTTCCCTTGCGTGCTTCCCCATTTTTTCTCCATCCTTTCATTTTCCTTTTCCTCTTTGTTCCATTTTCCCCTCACGTGCACCTTCTACTCACCCACCTTCTTCCAAGTATTTTATAAATCTTTCTTGTTCCCATTGCACTTGCTTAAAAATTAACTAAGTCCCTATCCCTCTCGTGTGCTTGCACATTACTTTGTAATAGTTACACCTTGACCATACATTTTTTCCTTGGGCATTTCTCCCATTTCTCTCGCGTGTATCATATTTTTGTGTTCCCTTCCTCTATTTTCCTCCCACACTTCATTCTTCCACATGCATTCCTTCGTGCCTTCTTCGGTGCCCTTTTGTGCCACATCATCATCTTACAAGCATGAGTGTGCTACACCCAACCAACTAGGGAGTGCCACTGGTATCTTGAATCTTTAACCAACCGGTATATGACACATGATAGTAATGGAAAAATAGTTGGCCAACCTTTCATTAATCTGAGTTTTCCACATGTCTTACGTGTGTAGATGAATCTAAAAATATTCTTACAGCCATATCTTTTGCCACGAGCTCGATTGGCATGCACCTAGTCTCAATCGATAGTTATTGATGTAGGCTACAATGTTTGATATTCAAATTCAAAATTTTGGTGGATCTAGTAGGTGAGAAATGGGAAAATGCATTTTTGGTCATTGATGAGCAGATCTAATTACTCTAACCACTCAATTTAACATGGATTTCACCTCCTTCCTTCTCCTACATGCCAAATAGACTTAGGGAGGCATATTTGATAGATTTGTAGGCATATTTTTAGGCATTAGATGATTTTATGTGGTTGTATTTCAAATTCACGATCCATATATAAATGTAAGAGTTGGTCTCATTGTTAATGTTGGACATTTTGGATCCTTAAGATCTTCGTTAAGGAATACATATCTTTTTATTTTGAGTTGTAGACCTATAGATCTGGCTTTTGTACATGGATATCAACCTCTCTCACCATTGCAACAAGTTTTTGCATTTCTAGAAGTAATGGAAGCATTTTTTCCTTATTCTTTTTCCTAACGTTTTTACATTCCTTCTTCTTGCCTTCCTTTTTCATTGTGTTTTTGTTGTGTCACCTCACATCCTTTGCAGCTCTATTTCTAGTTGTGTTTTGTGGAACTATTTATTTAAATGCGTGTTGGTTTGTGTTATGCGTGCCTATCCTTCCCTCATGCTTTCTCTTTTATTTTCACTCAAAATAGATAGTGTTCATCCCTCTTTTTCTAGTGTTATCGCCTCCCTTATTTTATTTTTCCATTATGTTATCCTTCTATCCCTAGTCCCTTGGTATTTTTAATTTAGTTTTCCCTTCTAACATTAGGAGTAGCGGTAGTAGTAGCAATAGGTAGAAGAATCGACCTTCTCCCGAAGATCCATCTCAAGCATGCAAGGTCCTAGAACTTGGAGATGGATCCATTGTTTTCTAAAACAACTCATTTATTCTAGACCCGAGTTGCGAGTGCACATTTGAATGACCAACAATAATCATGTAAATACATAGTTATGTGTTTAAAATGAAGGACCAAGCACTAATCATTACTATTATTTCCTAAGCATGCATCTAAAAGGCACATAAATAATTGTAAGGCATTCATCTAGCATCCATTCAAGGGAAAAGGGACTACCTACTCTACATACACAAGATAAGAAGGGGAAGTTCATTCTATTCCATCCATAAATTTTACTGCATTTCTACATTCTAGTTACAGTCCGCTATTAAGTGCAACTAACACAAGGGCATATTAGGGCACAATTTCTACTCACACTCATAAGAACATGGAGTTTGAGATTGAGATGTAGTGCATCACTTGGTCATAAGTTCACTCTCGGGGTGACCACCGGGTCACTTTGACTCTCCATTCTATATTTTTCTTTTTAGGTTTGATGTGATTTTTGCTCCTTATGTGGGTGAACTCTTCTTTTACAAATCACAGGTACCTTTTTTGATCTAGGAGTGACCATCGTGCAATCAACAAAGAGAAATTTAAAAACCCTTATAACACATCGAAATCATATTCCTAGCTTCGTATTATCACCAACACCTAGGAATAGTCACCAACACCCAGGCACCCCTGTTCAACATTAATCCCATGTCTCATATTTCATAATGATTAGTTACGACATTGTTTCAATCATGTTCAGCACTTTATATTTCCCATATCAGCTCCATATTGTGCAGGATTCAATTAATTCATTTATCTCTCCTTTTTACGTGTAGTTTTTTATTTCTTGAGTGTTTAGCATTTGTCTACTTACTTTGTTTTATCATCGCTTAGTCTACAATAATATTTAATTTAAATTGAATTAAATCATTGAGTGAAACTAGGCACCTATGGGACCTATCCTCACTCCTACTCTCCTATTTGTATGAATCAATCATTTCCATATGTATGGGTCTAGGCACATCCTAAACTACGGTGAAACCTTCTCACACCGAAAGAGCTTGACCAATCCTAGAAACCTATCCTCTAACCACATGGTTTAATGTATAAAACTAAGATCTACTCGGCCCTCTTCCCATCCACATAGTCTTGATACAAACTCCATATAATTGCACCTAGCCCCATCTAATCTACAATTTATCTATATTTCATAGTATTAAACCATCAACTCCTTGGAGCTAACCCACCTCTCTTTGAAGATATTTGGTTGTGCCCAATCCACTTGTGGCCCACTCAGGGCCTCACCACTATAATATTCTTATACACCTCATGCATGGAACAAGGTAATTGCACAAATGCCACCTTTGTGGTCCTTTTATGTGAATCTATAAAGGTCCTTATATAAAAGTACCAATACACAATGATTCAATGCATATAAAGTCCCATGTTTCTCAATTATCTCACATATATTATGCATAGGATAAGATATAACAATTCCACCTCCATCCATGAGCATAAAATAAGTAATACCACCGTGATAAATTTCAACAAACACGAACACTAGATCTCATATCCCTTAAGAGCATCATCTTTACCCACTCCCCTACCACTAGCAATAGATGTGATACACATCCTCTAGGGTCTATTTCATCTCTCCCTGGAGGGATCCAAAAGGTGAATGTATTGGCACACCATCTCTCATAAAGTGTCATGATCGAGTACTATTATAGGGCATCTTCCCCAATCTAGTCACATGTTGTATCTCACCCTAATCTATAAAATACCACTCATCCTCCTCTAAACCCAATCCTAACAAAGTCGTCAAATGTCTCCCCATGGTAAATTCATGAGAATGAATATATTTCTACACAAAAAAAAGAAAACATAAAGCCGCACATTAGTGTATCATACGATTAAAAATTCATTATAAAACAATACTATAAAAATTTTCACATTTAGGAAAAAATGTTTGGTATCCCAAACACTATCGTGCAGTACTATATAGTAATGCTCAGAACTAGATGGTACCATCCCAAGGACAATTTGGCCCCACCAATTCTATCTTGGTCAGAAATTCTAAGATTCTTAAAAATACAAAATTTCTAAAAAAACACCAAAAATCCTATAATATGAACTATGCTAACTTCACATAGCAATATTTACCGTCTGATTTTTCATTTGCATCAATATAGCCTCCATAAACCTCTTGAATCTCATTGGGATAATCTCTCATGCGTGTGACATGGCCACAACCTAGATTTCAAATCATTATCGCTCGGTTTATAAATGAAAGTACTATTCACTTTTTTCAACTATTATGTATAGTAATTTATATTACCCACATAATTATTAAGCTTGTATATTTCCTTCTATGGTGACTAATATGTTCACAAATTTTGGTCCATATTTTGAGCCTCGTTCATCATTTTTAATGCCATTATCGGCATTAGGATCATATTTTTGCATCTACCATGTTGAACATTCACTTAAACACATATATATGCTTTGTTACAAAATTTTCTTATGATTATCTTATATCTCTCTATCCTACTATACACATATTTGATTCATATCCAAGTGATCTTCCTATTTTATTTTGGCTCATGCTTCAATGATTCTTCTCTCACCATTTCACCGGGAAGGGGGAAATTTTTGGGTTATCTTATCACACCTACTAGTGCAATCTAAGGAAATCTCCAAGAAAACATGTGCAATCATACTATATACCACTACTATATCTTCAATCAACCATAGAATAAAATTCACATCCTACAAAGTTATCACTCAAAATCACAAGTTTCAATCTATTTTGAGCATGTTACCATTTATGATTCTTGATCACTAAAACTTCCACCCTCGAATTACCTAATCTAGGGGAAATTAAAGTTTATAAATCAAATTTAAATCATTTAAATTCAATCAAATACTATTGTTCAATAAATATATGTTATTTCTAATCTTATTTCGACAATATCATCTTTTCTCCAAGATGGCCTAACTCGGGAGAAAATCCACACTATTTAATCAAACACTTTTCTATTTGACCAGTTTACACCCTTATGACATAAAGTGGGGAAATGATACATAATTTCCTATTCCTATCCACTTTACGGTGTTTTTTTGTGACTAGTAAGCAAGACAACAATTGGTTCATTTTCATCTATAATGGTAGAACCTCTTTTAGGGAGTCATCGTCGATAGAGAGTGAAGTGACCATTCTCTCAACACTCTTCTTATAGCATCTTGATGACTAAATCCTAAAAGTATTCACATTGGTTTAGGAATTTATCATTTTTGATCCCTCCTACCATTTCCAAGGTTCAAAATTTTTACATCCTCACAACATTTTTTTATCTAGTTACACCTTTCGTGATGATAGATGTTTTCTACATGGGTCGATTGATGACCCATGATACATCATGTTGCATATATTACTTTTGGTTGGCCTTTGGATATAGATTTTTAGCCCTTTTACAAATATGTCTTTCTTATATCCTTTGTAATATTGAATTTTATCCAAATATCATAAAGGGGGCCAAATGTAGACACCAAATTATGCACTTATTATAATTACATTATGCATTTATTATGTCTTAATATGTATGATTCCTAAGTGATAAAATCACACACTGGTGACACCTCCCTAGTCCTTTTATTTATTTAAATTGATTTTTATGGTGGCATTACTTTATACTTTTTTTATTTATGATTTATAGTCATATTATAGTGATGTGTGTCTCTATATGTGGTCTAGTTTATATTTTTATTCCAAGGGATAGTAGTGCCTAGTAAGGACACTAGCATTTGGGTGTTAGTGTCCCTTCCTAGGAATTTTATCCTATCTTTCTTATATTAAAAATATCACTTGGTGCTTGATTTTGGGTCTTTTCTAATTCTTATTTCATGTTTGGGGTCATCCTTTGGTGTCACTAAGTATTAAAATTCAAACAAAGGAGTAATATATATATACAACTTATTAACTACTCTAAGGAGAAAGGGGTTACTACTTTCTATCTAGTACTTAGGTAAAACAAACACTTGAAGACTATATTTTGGCTACATTATTCACTACATAGGAAGGGAAATTTTGTAATTCCATCACACACATGATATTGAGCGAAAAATAGTTATATCTCGTTATCTTGGTACAACTTGCATAAGGGAAACCTAGATTCAAGGGATGTAATTCTATCACACACACACACACACACACACACACACACACACACACACACACACACACACACACACACACACACACACACACACACACACACACACACACACACACACACACACACCAAGACTACATTGAGTCTAAAATTTAATGCAACACTCAATGAAAATCACTTTGGGGTGACCATAAAGGTCAATCTAACTCAAGAAAATGCATATTTTATTCCATCTAATGTGTGTTTGAGCCTTGTACATATAGTTAGGGTTTTTTTATAGGTACATGTGTGACAAGGAAACCCTAAAGTGAAGTGAGTGTTTTGGTGCCCATAATGGTCATGCTCTATTTAGGCACCATCTCACCGAACATGTTCTCATTTTTAAATTAGTTCCATGTCTAATGTCAATGTTTTTAAATTTTCATGCAAATCCTTCGCATGTCTGCAAATTATATGCCTATGTGTTTGTATGCTTTCTTGAAGTTTTGAGGTTTCTAGAAATTTGAAGTAAGTGGTGGGAGGTGTATGTGTGTGTTATCAAGAAAATTGGTTTAATTTGCGGATATATGTATTCTGTAAAATGTAGTTTCTTCCCAAAGACCCGAAAAGAAAATATTTGGGAGGTCAGAAAAAATTATAAAAATACACTTTACATCTCTTCTAGATTTGTGTGAAATGTGGGTTAAGTTCCTGACCACATGGCTTGAAAGAAAAACATAAAGAAAATGGCTAGAGGAAGGGATGGTAGTGTTAAATTGTTTCACGCGCCCAAGAATATGCAAAATGCTAGTTTGACTCGAAGCTCGAAGATGTGTGTTTGGTCAACTCGAATGTGGTAGCTCCTTGGGGCCCCGAGAATTAAGTTAACATTTTTCTTTTCCTTGTATTTTTTGGCACTATTTGAAAATTGCATCATGGACCCAAGATCCTAGTTTTGGAAATTGATTCACAATTGGTCTCCTTTCATATCACTCCGATGTGTGCTAAATTGTAGGGAAATGCTTAATCTTCTCATCTAGAGGGCCCAAGATTAATTGAGCAATTAGTAGTTGGTTTTCCTTATATAATGACTTAGAGTTGTTTAATTTTGCATGTAGTCACGGGCTTTTTTTGAAGATATTGATTGTGTAAAAAAATTTTATGGTGCATTGTCACGTAAATTTGAAGCGATTTATTATATCTTATAAATGTTAAATCAAAATATAAAAATACTTCGTCTGATAGAAAAGAAAATGAAACAGACTAAAAAAGTGTATCCAGTGAACAAAATGGGGTTCTATTTAAGGGGCCCCTAGCCTTGTTAATACGTATACAATAAAATAGAAGAAAATTTTACATGTATTAGAAAAGGGGTTAGTTGTTAATATCCATAGTTTCTCCCAGAATGTTGTCATATGATTCGGAAGTTGGTCCCTACGGCACATGAAATCCTCATGGGCTACAACAATAAACACAAATTGAATGTCATTGGTCGGGCCCCATGACATGCCTCTTGACATCATCTCTAGGATCCCAACCCGTAGGCCATAGAGAATCTAGGTGAGTTCCCTCTTTTTATCGAGTGATTTCACCCACTCCACGGAGGTGGAGCCCCCTTTTAGGTTGATTTAACAAATATTGAAAATAAATGTTAAATTCTAATTTCATAGTAATAACTCAATGATATGGAAATAAAGTACAAATATGACCTAAGTAATAAGTAATTGGATTCAAAATCTTAAGTGCAAGATAAGGGATAAATTACTTAGATGATATCACAATTAAACATGTATTGTGTCAAACTGTGGAACTGTAGGAAGATAGGGTGTCACAAATGATCCCAGGAAATTGTGAGAATTAGAAATGTTAGGACTGGGGCACCTAGATTAGGTCAAGGGTGATGGGTGTTGTATACCATTGTTGGGATCCCATGACTACTTAGAAACTCATAAAACTATGTTTATAGTGTCTCTTATATGTCATTGCCCTTTCTTGTTGATCGCTTGTATGTTTCACTAAGCCCATGCATATTCACTTGTAACCTACAAAACCCAAAACACATCAAATACTAAAAATAAAAATATGCAAATGGGGAGTCGGAATGACCCCGATGGTCACCCAATAAGTGAACTTACAATGATCACAGGCACTACACTATATTTTAGACTCCATGTATTTTTGTGTGTGTGTGTGTAAATATTGTGCCCTATGTGGCTCTTGTGCAAGATGCACTTTGAGCGGTGAGTAATAACTAGATGTAGAAAATGTAAGTAGATGTGTGCATGGAAAAATGAACTTCCCCTCCTATGAATTGTATGCAGAAGAATGCAATCCCTTGTCCCTTGAATGGATACTTTGATGCTCTTAAAATTCCTTTGGATGTAACCTTAGGTGATAATAATAGATGTTTAGTGTTTGGTCCTTTATTATGGTCACATAGCTTTGTATTTATATGATTCCCTTGTTTAATTTCAGTAATTAACCACTAAAAGGCTTACTCATAATAAAATAAGATGCTCAACAACTAAAAATGACCCAAACTATGTGAGCAAGATACAAAGAGGTTGGGGCGACTAGAGGGGACAAGGGCACCCGAGTCTTGGCATCTTGGTTGGGCGTTGGTGTCTAGACTCAAAAAGTTGAAGTATCAAAATTTGGATTCAGAAATAGGGTGTGTAAGAACAAGAAGGAAACCAAAAAGAAAACAAAGAGGAAAACTATAGTGGTCAATCAGTACTTTTCTCACTTATGAATCATATGAATAGTGGTATGTGATCAGGACCTAGAAATGTACCCAAAGTGTGTGATTTAGTGTCTACATTTTCCCCCACTTTATTTTTTGAGTGAATTCTCTATAACATAAAGTAGATAAGATATGAGTACTTGATAAACATGTAGATTGATGGTGAAAATCATGCTGAGGAGACAATACAAAACATGGAGTGATTAAATGAAGTGTGGAATCTAGAGAAGAGGAAGTGACCCTAGGGGTGAAAAATGTATATGTATATGTCGTTTGTTGCTACCTGTTTTGATGTCATTTGATTCTTGAATGATGTGAATATTACTTCTCATAAGGAAGGACCTCTAAAAGAGAAGAGAAAATGAGTATTCAAATATGTGTATATGAAAAATTTAATCTAAACGTATAAAAAGTATGTAAAAATGCAAAAAGGAACATGTGCACCTGATCTATGATGAGTGAAAAGAGTAGAGAGATCCTGAAAATATTGTAGAAGGAATTTTTTTTTGGGTTATCTCATGCCAAGAATGAATTTTTTGGGAAATCTTACCCCAAATTCAAGTTTTTTTGGGTGATCTCATGCCACGACAAAAGAAGTGTAAGGAGAAAGGTCTATTGTTATTCTCCATCCTTTGATTGTTTCCCAACACTTTATAGACCACTACTGATGGTGTGATCTTGTTTGTTCAAATCCAATCCATTTCTATCCAACGTGAATAGAGAAAATTTGAAAGCATGCATGTCATTGTTGGAGGATTTGTGCCTACACTTAGACAAAAAAATTGTAGAATTTTGTAAACTAAGTTGATCTGAGAAAAATTTTCTAACTGCCCCCTAGTTATAGGTGCCCGGAAATGGTCAAGATCACCCATGCACTCATGTTTGTGTATGGAACTGGAATTTTTAATTGTCTTTAAGACCCAAGTTAGATTATGGGCCATTACTAAGATAGTAGACATTATTAGTTGTATGGGTGACTATTTTCACCAATGATGTCCCCTAGTTTGGGATGCACATGTGACCCAAAGGAGAGAAACAAAAATTGATCTGAAAACTGATCCCCTATAATGGAGGGAATGTGCTTGGTAGAAACCAAGGCACATGCAAAAAAAGTGGCTGGAAAACATGTGTTAGTATAAATAATACAAATACATATATAGAAGACATAATTTAATCTAGCAACTAAGAAGACAATGTAGACTGTGATAAGTAAGTTTCAAACATGGTACATCGCTCATAATGTTGTAAGACAATCAGGGATGAAACGGCCAAAACCATATAATGTGCACACAAGACAAATGGGCATAGACCCCATAAATAATGGCATATAATGACAAATAATGGAAAATAGTGACAAATAAAGAGTACTATACAACCATGGTGGAAAATAGTTCCTAAAAAAAAAAATTCACATGAAGCACCCATTAGCATGTTAGAAAGATATAAAATATGTCAAAAGCGTGTATGATCCAATATAATTGTGTGCTAGTAAAAATATTAAATAGTATAAATGAAATAATAGACACTTGTGATGTGTACAAAAGTATATGCCCACAAGAGCCATGGGGACTAGTAAGAGGTACAATGCCAAGCATCCATGTTGCGTGTAATAATTTGTATAAAATCTGCATTAACAACTAGAAGGAAATTAAACGTGCATGTGTATATGGAAAATATAATGACATATGAAATATCCATCTAACATGGTAATCAAATTGTACGTGTGAGTATAAGTAATCAAGAACAATGTATAACCAAGATATGCAATATATTATGAGTGTCAAATGGGAATGGAATGTAGTGTGAGTGTGATAAGAGTAGCATTCTCCCAAGTGAATATGTATGAGCATGAGATGAGGTTCATTTATAAATACCCCTCAGTAGTCAAGAATGAACCATAGAACAAGAGTGCATCATTGGGAAATGGTTTGAATTTTGTGCTAGATATATATGATCGATAAAGCATAGAGCGTAGAGAGTGAGTGAGTGTGGTGAGGTTTATTTCAGATTTAGACCCTCAATAGTTGAGTATGAACCATGGAACTAGAGTACATCATCGGGAAGTGTGTTGTGATGAATGTGTGTTAGAAAGATGTGTCATGAATGTGCCAAGTGTGAAATGTGTTGTGTGTATGATGTGAGGTTCATGAATGTAGTGAGCCCTCAACAATCAAGTGTGAACCATAGCACAAGAGTGTGTCATCAGGTAATGATGATACAAGTGTATCAAGATGTGTAAGATGCACGTGAAAGACTAGATGTGAAGCATGAAGTGACATAGTAGAAATGCAAGACACCTGATAATGCTAGAAGGGGGATATAAGCGGATTCTCCCAAGTGTGTCAATGATGGAGATTTATGTAGTGACACGAGAGGTACCATGCCATTTGGGAGAGTGTTACCTATGTCATGATAAGAGAGATAGCCAGAGAGAGCACAATGGTACACAAGAAGCAAAGTAGGACCATGCCATGGTGATGTAGTTTGAAATGTGTCTTGGCCATCAATATAAGGAGTAGTTTCTTTGACAAAAAATAATTGGCTAATGAAGTGGTGGATTATTGGGCAATGTTGTAGAATACTTGATAGGAGAATAGGGTGGACTGATTTTGGGAGGTGGTTTTGTAATTTGACTTGGTATTTTTGTAGATAACTTGAGAGGAGGAGGTGTTAGACTAATTTTGAGATGTGGTTGCTTAGTTGATTGGGTTGAACAAGCGGTGCTTGAATGACCAAAGAAGGAACATGAGAAGTGATAACATGATGATCATTAGACATAGATGAATCAGATTTAGGAATACAATGAGATGTAGCAATTGAAGATGATCACATAGTATTATTTTTGTAGAAAATGAGATATAAACCTTAACGCTTAAGGTGTCCATTTTCGCTTAAAGCATAGAAATCATTGTCATTATGTCCATTGATTTGATGATAATTACAATATGGATGACCTTGATATTTTACAAGCCTATAAGGAGGATAACAATGAGTATATGGAAAGCTGATCAATTGATGAGTGAGGAGATGCAAAAGAATATCTTGTTTCTTAGTATTAAGATCAAACTTTAGAGGTGTGGGGAGTGGTAATACTTGGGATTCACTGATATGAGAACATGTAGAAGACATAAAATGAGGATGAGAAGAAGAACTAGCATGAGCCTGAGAAGCATCCTTAAGATGTTGGATTTCAGATTTAAGAGATGTAATTATGGATTCCATAGCCTAAAATTTATCTTGAAATAAATAATGTAAAGTGTGAATGGATTTATAAGTTGATTAATTGGGTTTAGGACCAAGAGAGTCATTAGAAAGAGAATCGAAGATGGAACTAATTTGTAAAGGAATCATGTTGATAGGAGATACATAGTGTCTAGGGTTTTGTGGAGAACATATTTACAAGATGGGTTCATTTGAAGAAATTAGAGCAAAGAGACTTGAGATACCTTATGAGCCATGATGGAAAAAAATGAGGATCCAAGAGTTTCGAATGAGAGGGGTTCACCAAATGATTAACAAATATTGAAAATGCATGTTAAATTCTAATTTTAGAATAATAATGCAATGATATGGAAATAAATTACAAATCTTACCCAAGCAATAAGTCATTAGATTTAAATCCCTAAGTGCAAAAGAAGGGATAAAGTACTTAAGCTGATTTTGCAATTAAACTTGGACTTGGACTATGTTGAAAATTAAGGAACTAAGATAAGAAGGACATGTTGTTACGAATGAGCCCAAAAATTTTTTAGAGCCTTAGAAATGTTGGGACTGGGGTGCAGGATCAATTCAAGGGCGCTTTGGGTGTTGTAGACTAGTTTTGGGCACCTATGACTACTTAGAACCTTAGAAAATTATTTTTACAATGTCACTTCTATATCAATTCCCTTTACTATTGATCACCTATATGTCACACTAATTCCATAAGATTCACCTATAACCTACAAATAGAAAGAGAACCTACAAAACCCCAAAACAAATCAAATCCTAAAAATAAAAAGATACAAATGGGGAGTCGACATGGACCCCTGAGAGGTCACCTAACCGAGTGAAATTATGATCCGGAATTACACTACAATTCAACCTCCATGTATTTCTTTGTGTGTGTGTAGAAATCATGCCCTAGGTGGATCTTGTGCAAGATGCACTGAATAGCGAGAAATATCTACATGTAGAAAATGTAAGTAGATGTGTGCGTGGAAAATGATTTTCCTCTCCTATGAAGTGTATGTAGAAGAATGCATTCCCTTTTCCCTTGAATGGATGTTAGATGAATTATTTGATTATCTTGAAATGCCTTTGGATGTAACCATAGGTGGTAGTAATAGATGATTAGTGCTTATTCCTTTATTATGGTCATATAGATTTTTATTTATATGATTCCCTTGTTTGAATTTCATGATTAACCACTAAAATTTCAACACATAAGAAAACAAGATTCCCAACAGCTATAAAAGATCCAAAATATGTGAACAAGATGCAAAGAGGTTGGGGGCACCTAGAGGGGATGGGGATGCCTAGGCACTAGAATCCTGGCTAGGTGGTTTTGTTCATACTAAAAAAATTCTTTAGTATTGAAATTCATACTAGGAAATAGGGTGTGTAAGGAAAAGAAGGAAACCATAAAGAAAGAAAATAGGTAAAATACGATTGCTCAATTAGTAATTTTCTTTCTTAGGAATCATATAAATAATGGTATGTGATCAGGACCTAGAAATATACCCAAAGTGCATGATTTAGTGTCTACACGCATATGCTTTGGTGCCCTGACTTATGGAAGCTCGAGCTATAGGGACAGCTTAATTTCGTTGGTTGAACCATTAAGGTCAGATTTATGTGTCTTTGGGGGAGGAGCCTTGGTTGTCACTATGGCTTGAATTTTTCCATGGTGGCTTCTAGCACCAAAAGGCAGTTTTTTAATCCACCCACCGACCTAGAGGTGGTTGTCTCTTTAGTGGAGTGGTTTTTGCAGCCATGTCGGAAATTTTTGTTTCTAGCAAGAAAGGGCATAATAAGCCATGTACATATACATGTGGTCATCATGGATTCAGTTCTAGTGATGGGACTAGTGGTTTTTCAAGTGGTCTGTACTTAGGTGGTATTCGGAAGGATGATATGGTAATTTAAGGTATGGTAAACTAGAAAGGATGCACATAGCTTGATAAGTCGATTCAAAAATATAAAACTAAGGAATTCTAAAAGTATCCATTAGGGGGATTGCCTCAGACATTTAGGACACTAAACATGAACCTAATGAAGACTTCATTGGGTCTGATCACCTGAAATATTCACCTAAATTTTCAAGTCCTAATCCTCATGGACTTGATCCTAATACTGTAAGGCCATGGTACTTGGGTGATGTGCAAAAATGAAGTATGGGAAGCTCTGTGAAACACAAATAGTAAATTGATACCCATTGGAAATAATAAGTCACACTTAAATAGGAAGATTGATTTGGGATGATGTGTATTAGCCATCATGTCACCATTAATTTTCATATCTTACTCGAATTAGTAGGCACGAATGGGATTAAATCAAAGAAAATCATTCATGAAAATCATGTCATCGGAAGGTAATTAAATGTTTGTGATTTTAAAATAAAGGTCTCATCAATTTAACACCTTTATTTTCCATGTCACAATTTAATCTCAAGTGGAAAATCAAATTGGCAATCAGTATGATGTGGAAAATATTTCACTTTGTCACGCTAGCACAATGGTGAGAGGATAGTGTTGAACAAAATTGAAGGTTTTCATAGAGGAATATTATTTGTTATTCCTTGGAGGTGTTGAAGGATGGTCTGCAGGTGTGAAGGAGATAGGATTCCAATGGAATATTCTTTAAACCCCTTGTTTGGATAATTTTATATACGAAGGTTTGGGGTTTGAGGAAAGAGATGGTTCTTTTGGGAAGAGAGATAACTCTTCGAGGTGCTCTGCAAGGTTCATATGTATGCTTCAAATATGGGAATGCATACCTTTTTGTGTAATCATTATTAATCTTTTTGTTTGTTTGAAACTCATGCTAAGGCAGTTACACTTGTACAGTCATTATCAAGCTTTGAGAACATATCTATATGTCTCCCTTATTTTTCTCAATCAATGGATTTGTTTAAACAATTTATTATAATTATCTTATCGTTTTTTTATGGAATGATTTGGAAAGTAGGATAATGTACCTTTTCCTTAATAATCTTGTGTGGGCTATGTCTAGAGCTTGTATGCTAATATTATATTGATGGTTAACTGGTTTTGGTGGTGAAACAGAATGATGTCCCTCTTCAATAGTTTGCATCATCCTTAAAGCCTATAAAATTCCTTGTTGATCAACCAAAATGGGTGAAATGTTTATGTATCTTGAGAGTCCCTTGTTTTTATAACATTTAGCATAATTCACACATGGTGCTTCGTGCTTGGGGCTCTTGAAATGGATCATTGGAGAGTTGGGTTGTTTGTCTTTCTTAGAAGTTCCTTATGACATATTTTCCATGGAGTGCCTTATTTATCTTATTTCCATGTCATGAAATGATAGAGATGTCATGGTGTGATGGCTGATATATTTTATGATCCCACCTTACGCCCTTTGATTTCTAAGTTTTTCCTTCTTACAAATCCATCCCCAACTTATAATTTCTCAACAATTGTTTTATGTACCATATACATCCTGCAGATCTCACTTTCCCTATATATATTACATAAGATCTACTATCGAAACACACACTCAATGTTCCTACCTCAAGTTTTTTCCCCTTTTTATTTATTTTCAAATGATCCTCGACATCAATACACATTGATACATGTAATATCTTTAGAGTTAATGTTGAGATCGCATTAGATTTGTCTTTATAATCCTATGTCGGAGCCTCCGGTGTTTGCAGTGTTTACCGATCACTCTTTGGAGTGAGCATTGCATTCATTGGTTCCATCTGGAATTTAATTAACCCACCCCGCCAATATTTTAGGACTCAAGGATTATTCCCAACATATCTCTTTACCCCTCGGGTTGTACCTTAGGTCCTCTCTCCCTAGATTAGGAAAATCTAGAATTAGCAGTGAATAGCCACACCCTCAATCACGTGTCTTCATTTTATTCCCAAGGAGAGAATGGTCGGTGAGTAAAGTAAGACCTTATCCCCATCAAAAAAATGAAAACCCGTGTGGGTCTCTCCCCTTCCCTCACTCCCTCCATCTTCCTCTGAGCCTCGTAACTTACCTTCTCATCTCGTATCTCCTCTGGGGGTGTTAAATTGGGAGCCAACAGATGCAACACATAGTTAAGTGAAGGTTAGACTATCTGACCCTAAAAGAATCATATCTACATAGATTACAAGGACACAAACACCCAAATTATAAATTAGCACATTGGGAAATCCTTTCCATACCTAGGAACTATTATATGGCACACCTATAGATCATTATATCCCAGATGAAGTATGCACAATCTATATTTATATTGTTCCACCATTATTCTAGCCCATATTGTATGCACTACCAAATATCAAATAAGTCACTCTCATCCTCTTATTGTTTGTACTTGTTTTTATTGCATGTTTGTATCTTGTGTGTTTCGATATATATGATTATTATGCTAGTTCTCTCTCATATTTTTTTTTTTTTAAATTACTAACCATTTCTTGAGGACTTAAATTCTCTTCTTATAATTCTCTAACAATTTCATAGCATGAATCATTCATTGGCTCATTTACTTTTTCACCATGTTCTTCATTTGTAACCAACAATATTTCATTCTTAGAATTCTCAATGGGTGATGAAACAAGAATACCATCTACCTCATCCTCTAAATAATAATAAAACTTGCAACTTCATCCTCATAAGTGTAACTAGTGAATATCTATAATAATAAATTAAATGCATCATTCTCTAAAACCTATAGATGTTGAGATGTTGATAGAGACACATAATACCTAATGTCTCTACAACCTGATAATCAATGGATTGAGTCTTTTCCTTTGCAACACAAATTTTTATCTTAACAAAAACCCATCATCAACATCAGCCATATTATATTCATTAAGTAAACATTTTGAATTAATAAATGGAATAAAGAAAATAGAAAAAGGTTTGAACATGATCTTCTTCACTTCACAAGAAAGAACAAACTCACTATATTTCCCAAGTTTATTGAGTATATTTCCATCACATGTCAATTCACAATTAGATTTATAAAACTCTTCACAAAGTGTATCGTGTAAAGGGAAATTTTTTAGGATCAACTATTAACTCATAAAATCCACCATGTGTTCAAACTTGAACAGATCATTATCATAATAAACATGAGGTTCCAAAACTTGTGAGGATGAGTCATAATGATTAAGCAACAAGTTATTATAATGGGGATGTGTATGAGCCATGAATTTTGAATCATTTTCATTTAATTCATACCCAAATGTTATGGATTATTTCACCAAATTCTCTACATTCTCATAAGTGTTTAACAACATAATATCAAGAATCTCTTTACAAGAATCTAAATTTGATTTATACTTAATATTATATATTCCATAGGCATGAGAAATAGTTTCAAACTTTAAATCTAATATGAAATCATAACTAACTATTAGTAGGCATATATATCTTAAGTAATTATTCAATTCAGCATTGAGTGCATAACTATAAACAATAAGAGCGTAGTATTTACTTAGTCTAATGTTCTATGGAATATTATTTCATGTCTTCTTAAATGTTGTGGCTCATAATTTTAACCTAGGATTTGATCATGACATATTAAGAAATTATGGACAATATTGGATTGCTTCCAAGTGTGGGACCTTGCAACATGAATCAATCCTCCGAGAAGGTTGGTTCTTCACCTATTCTAATGTTAAAACTACTCCTATACTAACCTACTCTAACATATCTAAGTAACCAAGGAGAGAGAAGGGGAAGGATGAAAACATAATGAAATCCTAAGCTAAAACTATTGATAGCACCAAGAAAGGGCTAATCACTCTCCCTTGAAGTTATAGGGAAGTCAGGAGATCAATTGCAAGATATAAGGGGCTGATTCTTACCACTTTTTAAACCTACAAATAAATCATCTCAAAACCCTTTTTTTACACAATTGACATAAAAATATGTAAAACACCATGCATACACAATCAAAATTGAAGGATGGAAGGAAATAACCATAATAGGCATAAAGGGGCGAATTCACGCCACAATTCACATCATATTACTGGTTTTGAATGCACATACTACTAAAATCAATATTGGAGGTAAAATTCCTCATAAATTATCATGCCTAGGTTTGCAACTCCTCTATTTTTATACAATTTTGGTATTATAACATTAATAATAAAGAGATAGATCTTTACAATGAAAAACTTGCAATAATTTATAGAAGAGATGAGAGGAAAGGGGATCAAAAGATGCTACAGAATAATATGACCTGACAAAACCATGTAAATCTTATCTAAAAATACATCTAAAATTTCATCCAATTCCTTCATTATTTCTCATGTCTTTGGTGTTGCCTTGGCATGCAAGAAACTCAAAAATATATCATTCATGGCGAGCACATTCTTAAAATCAATGGAAGACCATGGAAACTAGATATGGAT
The DNA here is from genome assembly GCA_018340775.1 of Taxus wallichiana var. yunnanensis. Lineage (NCBI taxonomy): Eukaryota > Viridiplantae > Streptophyta > Pinopsida > Cupressales > Taxaceae > Taxus > Taxus wallichiana. The sequence goes on from CM031242.1 coordinate 97,968,842, forward strand.
GTGATAAAACAATGTTAAATACCCAAATATTCTTGTATAAGTTGTTATTTCCCATAATTTCAATTGAGTGTGAAGGAATATGTCATTTGGAAGAAAATTGGAGGGTCTTAAGGTAAGAGGGGATCAAAATGCATTATTAAAATTGCCTAGACATTTTTCTTATTTGATCGTGACATGAAATGACCCCCAAATTATTTTTCTTTTTTATCTTAAAACTTCATCAATCTATGCTTCTTATAACACCAATTTGAATATATCCTCAAGACCTTTACAATGGTGCCAATTTTATAAAATTTGGAGCAATAGAAGAAAATATATGACTATCTAAATATTTAGGGCATGGTAGGAATGAACATTGTTACTTAAAATGTTTTGTGACACGTGTAAGCTCTCGGTTTGTTATGGGGATGCTCATATGTATAACAATGTGCTCTTCCCTTTTTCATGCATTCTCTTCTTTTAGCTATGTGTTCGCTTACGTATTTACTTTTCTATCTTTTTGGGCTACGCCGTATTCCCTTTCTTATCCTCCCACTCCCTTTCAGACCTGAAAGTTTATAAAATCTAGCTCATTTCATGGACTTCACATCCATGGGGTCTAATTACATTGAAACTCACCTAGAACCATTACAGATGGCACTCCTTTATCATTGTATCCATACCACATGGCAGATGTTGATTTGTCCCTACCCCACCTTTGTTGACTTCCAAACATGATAGCCTTTATATATTGTGGCTCATTCCTCGACTTCACATCCACAATATCCTATCTACTTACCTTGTGTTGTAATGGAGACATAAGGCCTACCTTGGTTTCTTGACCTGCGCCACGTGGCTTACCCTTTGACTACATGTGTATTGTTGACTACTTGGACTCCCTACTGGACCCAAGAGGTTATACACTATGGTTTTTATATAGGATTTGAGATCCACCAAGACCATTTACATAGGGGAGGCCCAAAATGGAGCCACATGTCTGTGTGACCCATTGTTAGATATTTTATATGTATCCTTATCTTATCCAAATTTCCTCCACTATTTACCACAAACACTTCCCCCACTTTTGACTGAACCCTTTATACACCTATTTTTATTTTGCAGCCTTATGTCTATTGGAGTCTCAAATCTATGAGAGGTTTCAGAATTATGCCATGTGTTTTGTGTTTTCCTACGCCACTTCAATTAAATATACCCCACCGATTAAACCTAATCGACAAAGACTTAATCGTTAAACATGCAGTTATAATTAAAATGTTTAAATGTTGGGAATTGTAAGTTGATGAGCATCTAGACGTCATTCAAGTTTTTTTAATGATAAGCCCATTTTATGACATGTTATCCAAAAAATTAGGAGAAATCTAGGATAACAGATTTTGAATACCTATAAGGGATAATTTTTCTCGCTAAATTTGACCAGTAGTCTTTTTTTATCTCCGAATAACTCTAAAAATTGATCAAAAATTTTAATAAACCACCCCGAGTCATGTGTAGAACATAATGGATATACAACTAATCTTCTCTATTTGAAGTTGATATGTGGATATATGAACCATTTGATCCCGCCATTAAACCGACTCTTGATGTAACATTCCCATTTTAAGACTTTAGAAACAAGGAATTTTTTTACATAATGTTCTCTGCTCTAAATTACATAATTTAAAACATGCATTCCAATGCAAAATTATCTCATAACAATGTAAAACCATATGCAATCAGTAATGACTCATTTGAAATACTCGATCTCTCATTCCATGAATCGGTATTAAACCGATCTCTCATGTTACTCAAGAATGTGTATACAACGTATATTTGGTTCCTTTACCTTTTTAGGGTACTCAAGTATTCTACTTAAGAGGCCTATCTCGAATATATGTTACTGCTAATCATCTAAATACCACTTCTTAATCTAGGTGACATAGGACAATGCAACCAATAACTTGTAATACTTTGGCCAAATATTTTAAACATTTTTATCATGTCTACATTCCTAGATGACATACTCATCAACGGAATAATTCCTTCACCCCACATGTTTTTTTATTTCGAGTGTTCTTAACTTAATTTTTTTCAGTCCCACTTGATTCAAAGTTTAACCCTAGACAAGGTTAGCAACATGCCCTAGTGTGGAGGACTACTTGCGGTGATTAAGGGTACATATACATACTCAATTGAATTTTATCGATTGGGTGTGTCTAGTTATCCTAAGTCAACGTGAGTTGACCCCAACACTAGATCATGTCCCTATCTTTGCATAGGGCAGAACTGTGATCCAGTTAGCACTTATGTTATTCAAGTTGAAAAAACTATGTGGGGTGTTGAGACATATCAACTACATGTAGTATCCTCGTAATGACTCATGTCATTACAAAGGTACTACGTTGCAGTTGGTGTGTGTCAACATCCAATTAATTTCCCTCATCTAGACGAACATACCTTATTTTGAAAGTTTAATCTCTCATTAATCACTTCATTAAAAATTAATTACAGCTACACCATATTATTCGATTAGGACTTTTAACCTATAAGATTACAAGTTGAACTACATGTGAGGTAGGTATGCAGATAAAATCTACTTCCTAACCCATTTAATTACATGTTTATGTTTATTATACAATGAACAACTTGAATCATGTTTTTACCTAATAGATCTTGCATTTATGAAAGTGTTAATTAATTTCTTACTTATTTCAGCCCTAGCTTAAATAAGTTCCATGTAAACCTTTTATTTTAGACTTCATGGGAATGAAGTCTAAATTCCCATTTTATTTCCCTTCCAAGAATTCCTAACTTTAATTAAGGAATTCTGCTTAAGGAAGAACACTTTCAATTATTTAATTACAATAATCATGATACTTTTAACAAGATCTTTTAGTTATGTCTATGATTCATTTTATGGAAAGTATCTTTCTCCCCTATATTATGGGCTAATGTCCATTTATAAACAAATTGCACATTATTAATCATTATCAAGGTTTAATACACATACATCCATATAATTCAAATACAGTCCTTTTTGTAATGGTTGGGTATCTGCTTAAGAATGTCAACTTTATAAATTGCATCTCTACTTGAGAAAATAGTACAACTAACAACTCGATTCCTACCCCAACCATTCCATATCATTTAAGTATTTTAACTTCCCTCCTTCATTAGGATAATGCATATCAATTCATCCCAATTCATGTCAATATAATATTAAAAATAATTATTACTTAGAAATCATCACATCTTTTATTCATCAAGAAGGAGATACACATTTACCGAATCCGAAGAGTTTCGAGATTACAATATCACAAATTTATTTTCCATCAAATACAAATCAAATAATGAAACCACATATCATAAATATAAGAAGTAATTTCTTTATTAAAAATTTTGGAACTTCCTAAAGTTCTTTCACCTTTCATTTTTACAAAATCCATCTGCAAAATTGTTAGCACGAGTTAGTTCATTGAACTGAGCATGATAAGCACTATATCATTAAAACCATGTGCTTTTAACTAACTATATCATAAAAAGAATTTTTTTGTTTATGAAATAGCCCAAAAACACAACCAAACTAACAGAAAGACTTAACCAAAAAATTACAATCCAAGAAGAAGAGAGATAGAGAGAGATTTAAAGTTTCTAATCAAAAGTAAGGTTTGATCAATCAACCTATCAACCCTAACTTTCCATCATAAAACCCCTTTCATCTTACAAAATTTAAACAGTAGAGTTGAATAAGATTTATCATTTCATCTGAACCTTACCTTCACTTTCCTGTAACCAATTAAAGTTCATTCCATCAGCTAAATCTATTTAGCAAGAAGAATAAAAGATACATAATATTGTCTTTCAGATTTAATTCTATTGTTTGGGTAAGAATGAATATTGCCTTCCATCTAATTGTCCCACTATCTCATATTCATCCTAAGTCTAAGATGACATTAATCATAAATAAGATCATACGAACAAGTAAGGTTAACTAAATCATCATATACCATCAAAGTAACCTGTTTGAAGCATCCTAAAGTCCTAGGCTCAGATTATCCTTCAATTCAAGTTAGAAGTCAAGGATAACATCATTCAGACCTTATCAAAAGTAAAAGGTTTCTTCTATCAAGAAAACAAATTAACATTCAAGCCTCATACAAGATACACAATCATTAATATTCTAGAAAGGAGAAAATTGGTTTAAGTTCAGAACTTATACAAGGCTTGATACTCCTTCTAAGCATAATATAAACTCATGCTTTGTTTTCCTAAGGAAATTAATACACTAAGTCCTATCACATGGTCAAGAAGTGATATAAACTAAAAACTAGAGATGGAACAACAATGATACCTCAGTGATCAATATCCCCATCATAAGGTTGAAGAGGGTATGAGTGAGATTGTAGTCTCCTCATCTATCCATACTCTTATGAAGAAGAGTAAACATTTCACATGCAAGAATAATGAAAGACACATAACAGATTTCAAATGAACTTCGCATGAAAGGTGTTGAAACATCGAAGAATAGTTCATATGTAACCAAATCAATATCTAAACTGAGATTCACCCAAGTCTTGTATTGGATGAGTACAAAAGAATCAGAAAAAGGAAAGCGTAAATCCAACATCCTACCTTACCTTTTTCCTTTTCAAGAAATTCTAGCTCAAAACACGATTCCTTAAAAGGATTAAGAATTGATTCATTTCCTAAATTCCCAGAGAAGGGAGGAAAGTAAACAATAGAACAATAGGTCAAAACCAAAACAGACCTCCAATTAATTCAACCATTTATAAATAAGGTAGAAAATAATTCATGAATTCCTTGATAAGAGACACATATAACAATGATCAAAACATTAACTCAAACCTAAAAAGATCTCTTACCTAGCTCAAAATGCCATGGGGTTTAAGAGCATATGGGAAGTATACAACAAGGAAAGTCTATCTCTATAGATATGAAATCCTCTACAATTTTGGTGAATGAGCTATTACAACAATTGATACCCAAAAATGAGATCTCATACAAAAACATGAAGTGGGTTTTCCTCTAACAACTTACAGTTTCAGGGTAAGTTTAAAATAGAATAACGTTTCCACTAGCATTTTCACAATCAAACACATTCATAAAATAGGCTATACTTCCAATATAATGGTGTATTGTCTACACAAGGGGTCCTTTAAAATTTTCATTTAACATCATCAGAAAGAAGACATGCAAGTCAAAATCTGAGAATTTCTAGATAGCTAAACCAATGTTCAAAACATGCAACTCTTAGCTTAAGTTTTCCTCCAGTCAAGAAACAAATGGTGGTCTTCAAAGTATACAACAAGGACATCAAACGTAAACTATAGAACAACAATATCTCAAGCAATGTTCAAGATATCCATAAAGTTTCCTATCTCAAATCTTCCAACAATGATTATAAGAAACATTTGAGCAAGATTTTCCGAATCAAACAAACCAAAATACATACATTAAAAGAGAAACCTTTAACTAAAATCTCACCTAATAGATCTCAGCTCTATTTCAAGCCTCTATTAAAAAGGATTCAAGAAACAACTAGTTTACTCAGAAGTATGGAAACTATACTCCCATAATGCACTTTCCATTATCAAACCAAAATCAATAAAGCATCTAGGAAAAAAAAATACCATTGAAGTAAAATAAATTCGATCACAGAAACAAACCCAAATTATTTCCTCAAGAGAAGAGTTGTTTTTATGAAACATTTAAATAAAATCATAAGACTTAATGGAGAGGGCCTATCATGCCTGATAGAGCTCTGGTCTTCTCTTTTTCATAGAAAAATCTCCAAGCAGAGCTTCAATTCTTCCCTTGAAACACCAACAACTCTCCAAACCTTCTTCTTCTCTTTCTTATAGTTTCCATGGTGCCAACTTCTTCATTCAAATGCCATGCAAGGCAAGAGTATTCATGCAAGGATTTGAACTAAAGCACAAAAACCACATGTAGAGCTCAAGATCAAAAAACCAAATGACCACAACAAAACAAAAACCCCTCTTTCTTCTTCCTAGGTGGTTTTTGCCATTTTCAAAATATTAAATGCAAAATAGGTATGTCGGACCTTCCATTTCTCCCACCATCTCCACCTCTAATTTTTGAAATGATTAAGTTCAATTTTACATATAACTACAACTTGGTGGATATGCCAACTCATTCCCCCTACTTTCCTCATGCCTTCGCCAAATTTGGCAGTTCAAAGAGATAAGCCCATATTAATTTCCTCATAAATTTCTAGGAGTTGATGCCCGAGACCTCCTCCTTTCTATGTCATCCCATAGGCCCCTTTTAGGTTAGCCAAACATTAGGTTAGGTTCAACATTAGTTTAGGAACTAACATAGGTCCTTAGGTCTAAGTATTTAGTATTAGACCCCCTTTTTAACATCCCTCATTAACAAAAGAACTTAGTAACTTAGGTTAGGTTATACTTTAGGATAAAGTTCCTAATTTAAGGACATAGTTTAATTAGGTTCCAAGTTCATTGTAAAATTACATCTCACTTTAACAAAAAGAAGAACTAGATTAATACCTAAATTCAAATACAAAGTAGAGATCAGATCATTCATGACCTTAGTACAGTCAAAGTCCAAGAACCTTTCAAACTATTTGGCTTTGTCATTATGACAATAAGGTTTATAAATTAGAAGCATACCTTGGATCAATGAGATTGATCCAAGGTAATGTTGTTCTAGATTCCCCAAGAATTATGGAAACTGAAACTCAACTTCTCATTCCCAAGCAATTAATTATTCTATATAAAATAAAAATATGAATTGCTTCATTTAATATTAAGCATAAACATGGCGAGAATTGTACCTATTTCAGGAGATAAAAATTACCTATTGCAAAACATGATTTCATAGATCATAAGAGTACACCATCTTAAGACAAGAATTGTTGGGGTTATCACATCGGTTATACGGATAATATATAAGATCTAAGCATACATGCAAATAAAAGTAGATATTCTATCGAATAAATATACATAACAAGAGATATAAATCAACACCACATTTAACGTGGTTTTCTTAGTGTGGGCTACGTCCCACTAAGAAACAATAGAATCTATTATCCAAATATTTGACAAGATATACAATTGAATAGTTACAATCTTCCACACCTCTCGGATGTACACTATTGTCGTACTCTTAAGATTTTGCTTCTTCTCCAAGAATTCTATCTCTCATAATTATTCTCACAATAATCATCAAATTTTGTAAGTTCTTCTTAATTATTACTTCTAAACCATAGCTTTCATACTTATATAGGTGTATACAAACTTAGGGAACTTAGCCATATAATTACAATCAATAGATCTGCTTTAATGCTAAATATAGATCTAATTCCCGAGAGTTAAATAAAACACTCCCGCATAGGTAACCGATGTCGGTTAGTCCTAACCGATGCTTGATTCCTCCTTGCCTAACCGATTCCATTCATAGGTGACCGATGTCAATCCCTCCATAACCGATGATGGTTATTGTGTTTTCCAGCAAGTTTCATATTACATGTTAATCAGAATTAATTGAGCTTCACAACTCAACAATCTCCCACTTAGAGATTAATTAATGCACCATACATGTATAACATCATTCTTGGATCCTTCCTTAGCTTTGTTTCTTCCTCTTCAAGTCTCAAACTCGAAGACCAACAAAAGTGGATTGTATCTCCAAATTATCCTTTATTAATGGTTTCGTTAGAATATCCATAGGGTTCTCACTCATATGAATCTTTTCCAGAGTCAACTTGTCCATCCTCTAATACCTTCCTCGTATTAAGTGAGACATCAATCGAATATGTTTCATTATCAAATGAAATGTTGAGTTATTTTCCAAATGAATTGCACTCTAACTATCACTGAACAATTTTTAATTATCTTGCTCCTTTCCCAACTCTTTCATGAACCTACTCATCCATATCATCTCCTTGCTAGCCTCTGTAGCTACAACATACTCTACCTTTATATTAGACAAAGCCACAACCTTTTCAATCTTGAAATCTAGATAACTGTCATTTCACCTACTATGAAAATATATCCATTAGTACTCCTCCTACCATCCAAATCAACATAGCCACATAATGAAATATTTGAGCCTTCATAACATAACCACATGCTAGATGTCCCTTTCAAATACCCGAGTATCCATTAGATTTTTTTTCAATGCTCTTTACTTGGATTGTCCATATATCTACTCACAACTCCCACTACCTATATAATGTTTGGTCTGATACAAACCATAACATACATGATACTTCTAAATACTAAAGCATATGGCACTCATGTCATGTATTTGACCTCCTCATGTGATGATGTACACTGACCTTTATTCAATTTGAAGTGTCCAAAGATTCTACATCTTGAACCTTTCTAACACCCTATAGATATAATCCTCTTGAGACAACACAATTTCTTGTTCTTCATGTCTCTGTGTATTTGGATGCCAAGGATTCTTTTTACAGCTCCTAAATCCTTCATAGAAAATGTGTGAGCTATATTTCCTATAAGCTTTCCAATGTCCTACATACTAGATCCTGCAATAAGCATATCATCCACATACAATAACAAAATAATATAGCTCCCATTTTCAAGCTTCTTGAAATAAACACAATGGTCATATTCACATCTTAAGTAACCATGCTCATGCATAAAACTATCAAACCTCATGTAACATTGACTTGGATATTTTCCTAAGCCCATATAGGCTCTTTTTCAACGTACACACTGATTTCTCCTTACCCTATACTTCATACCCAAGTGGTTCTTTGTATATAAATCTCTTCATCCAAATCACCATGAAGGAAATTCATCTTCACATCTAGTTTCTCTAAATGCAAATCCTCTACTACAACTAAACTCAATACAAGTATGAATAGAAGTCATTTTTACAACAGAGAAAATATTTCACCAAAGTCAATACCTACTTTATGTGCAAATCCCTTTACTACAAGCCTTGCTTTGTACCTTTTCTGTCCACCCTCTTCTTCATTGATCCTATAAACCCACTTGTTCTACAATGTCCTCTTACCTGTTGGCAAATTAACCAAATCTCAAGTTTGTTTATGTTCTAAGGAGTCCATCTCCTCATCCATGCCATGCTCCCACTGGATGTGGGTCTTATCCTGCATTGCTTCTTAAAAATTTTGATTCACCATTATTAGTCAATAATAAATAAAATAGAGAAGGTGTAAATATTTTTTGAGATTTACTTACCCTTTATGACCTTCTCATAGGAGTTTGGGGGACCTAAAGGTCATTCTCGACCTCCTAGACATTCTTATCCAAATTTTTCGTGACCAACATCGGTCACCTATAACCGACGCTTCGCTTTTACTAACCGATGCCATTTTGGATTTTCTATAATCGATACCGGTTCTCTTGACCGATGTCGGTTTAGGGTTAAATCGACACCGCTACTATGTAACCCTATCGATATTAATTTTAAATCCAAGAGTTCGCTTTAATTCAAAAACATCTCTATCGGTTCATCCTTGGGTACCAAAATTTGATCCATGTACATTATCTTTTTATTCCATTTAATATCACGACTCCTAATAATTTTAGAATTTTGTATATCCCAAAAATTGAATCTGAAATCACCAGATCCATAACCAATGAAAATGTATCTCTTGGATTTTGCATCCAACTTTTTCCTATTTTCCTTATCAATATGCACAAAAGCTTTTGAACCAAAAACTTTAAGAAAAGAATGATCTATCTCTTTTCTCGTCCAAGCATCCTCTAGTATTCCTCCATCTAGTGAACTTGAAGGCACATGATTAATCAAATAAACCATTATATTAACTACTTCTATCCAAAACTGCAAAGGAAATCCGTAAATGTATCCTCATACTTCTAGTATTTTCCATGATTGTCTTGTTCGTTCTTTCTGCAACACCATTCTCATATGGTATTCTTGGAACCGTTCTTTCTCTACATATCCCATTCACTAAACAATAATCATTGAAATATTTTCTACAAAAGTATATTCACCACCATTGTCGATCTAAGGCACATTAACTTTTACTTTGATTCATTCTCGGTAAAGGGAATTCCATCTTTTAAAAGTCTCAAAAACATCATATTTACGTTTAATACAATAAACCCATACCTTTCTTCTAGCATCATCAATAAAAGTAACATAATACTGGGATCCTCCATGAGAAGCTACCCGAGGTGGTCCCCACACATCCGAGTGTACAAGCTCCAACTTCTACTTGTTCTTAGTTGCCCCAACTTTGATAAATCTCACTCTTTTTGCTTTCAAAAGACACAATGCTCACGTAAATCAAGATCTAAATCTTTCAAATCTGATAACTTACCCTTATCCTTTAAGATTTACATTCTTTTTTTGACTCATATGGCCCAACCAATTATGCCATATGTATGCATCTCAATCAAGTAGATAACGCAAAAAAGGAATCACTAATACGTAAATAAATATAACGTTCCTACCTTCTTACCTCTTTCCACAAAAAAATCACCCTTTGTGACATTCCAAGAGTCTCCTCTAAAAGTAACCATGTAAACAAATTCACCTAGTTTCCCTACAAAAATAAGATTCCTCCCGATGTTTGGCACATGCCTCACATCTTTTAACACCAATGTATTCCCATTTTTCAATTTAAGATGAACTTCCATTTTACCAAGAATACTACAAGGTTCATCATCACCCAAATAAACATGCCCAAAGTTTCCTAAACATAATTTCTAAAATAACCCTTGTAGGGGTTGCATGGAAAGAAGCTCCTAAATTTAAAACCCATGATTCAATTCTATTATCTAAGGAAAGAATAAGAGTGTCTTGCATTACCTTTGTTATAGCAAGATTTTCTTTTTTTCCTTTATCTTTAGTTTTTGTTCTCTTTATCCTTTGACCAAAAATCTTTCTTTGCATGTACTTTCCTTCCAAATTTTCAAAAAGTAATTCCCTTACCTCTAGATTTATATATGTTATCTCTTGACTTTGATTTCCCATTACTCTTACTGGATCTCTCCTTCTTCCTACCCCTACTTTCTACATTCAAAGCATTCCCAAATGACAGCCTTTGTACTCTTCCTATGAATTTATTCATTTAATATTATACTAACCACATCATAAAACTTCAAAATATTATTAGCAGATGTTGTATTACTAACAACCATTACCAAGTTATCCCAACTATCGGAAAAGAACATAAGAATAATATTTCTTTCACTTCATCATCAAACGATATATCAACCGATTTTAACTCGATTTACAATAGATCTAAAATCATTTAAATTACTAGATGCAAATCCACCTTCGGGCATCTTAGAACTAAATAGTATCTTAATCAAATAAAATTTATTTGAAGCACTAAGTTTTTCATATAAATTATCAAGAAATTTCATTAACCTTACCGTAGAAGTCGCTTTTGTAATATTAGAAGCCACAGATGCTACTAGGCTTAATCTTATATATCCCAAAGCCTTTTTTAAGAATATTCCATTCTTAATCAGTCATCTTCATAGGTATAGACTTTTCATCCAATGGTAAATACAAATCTCTTTAATACGATAATCCTCAATCTGCATCTTTCATAATTGACAATTTCGCCATCAAACTTCTCTACCTTGTATTTGTTCTCTTCTATCACTTTGTTGTATCTCCACTCAATCATAAAACCATTTGTGAGTAAATCATCAAAACACACAACCCTCAAAAAAAAGCTATGATACTAGTTTTTGGGGTTAGCACACCGGATGTATAGATAATATATGAGATCCAATCATACATGCAAATAAAAGAGGATATTATACTAGAAGAAATATACATAATAAAAGATATAAATCAACACCATCTTTAACGTGTTTCATTCAGTGTGGGCTACGTCCACCAAGAAACAAGTCAATCTATTATCCAAAGATTTGATAAGATATACAATTGAAGATTTACAATCTTCCACACCTCTCGTGTGTACAGTGTTGTCTTACTCTTAATATTTTGCTTCTTCTCCAAGAAATATCTCTCTCACAATAATCATCAAATTTTATAAGTTCTAATTAATTTGTACTTCTAAACCCTAGATTTCATGTGTATATAGGCATATACAAACTTAGGGAACTTAACCATGTAATTACAATCAATAGATCTGTTTTAATGATAAAAATATATTTAATTCCCGAGAGTTAAATAAACACTCCCACATAGGTAACCAATGCCAATTATCCCTAAATGATATTGGTTCCTCCTTTCTGACTGATGTTTATCTTTGGTGACCGATAATGGTCCCTCTATAACTGATGATGGTTATTGTGTTTTCCGGTAAGAAGTTTCATATTGCATGTTAATCCGAAGTAATTGAGCTCCACAACTCAACAAGAATCACATTTCATCATTTACACCTTCCAAATAGAAGTCATCATAGATATCAGCCATGTTAGAGGTGTTACATACCTCCCTCCTAAAAATCATCATCATCTCGATGATTAACTTAGTCCCAATTCTCAGACAAGAAAAATAATCCTAATTATAGTTCTTTCATCCATAAGTTCATAAAAAAACTAGAGTTGAGAATTCCAATTTCCACAATTTATTACAACATCAAAATAGTTGTTTCAATACTAAAGAATATAGTATCTTCCCCAAAACTAGAAGAATTATTGCTAAGTTCAAAACAAGGTCTTCATTTATTATCAATCAACAAAATTAATTATGTTCAAATAAATGAGGAAAATTAATTTTCATATCCTCAAGGTTTTCCCATGTTGCACTTTCTTCATTAAACTATTCCCACTGGACCTTACATTGACAATTTTCATGATTTCTCAAGTAAAACTGAAAAAAAAATAGCACTCTAATGGGTTTGACCATGATTATTCCTAGGTCTTGGACCTGCAAGGAATCCCAATTTAACACATTTGACAAATTTGAAATGTATTTCTTAATCAAAGAAATATGGAAAACATCATGCATTCATGATAAAGCAAGTGGTAATGCTAAACGATAAGCTACAGGATTAATTACTTCAACTATTTCAAAGGGTCCCACATACTGAGGTGATAACTTGGCTACCTTGCCAAAGGTTATAGAACTCTTTTTTGGATTAACCCATAAAAAGGCCTCTCCACCCATTTCAAATTTCTTATCAAACCTTTTCAAATCAGTATAATTTTTTTCCTATCTTTTACTTCTTTTAAATATTCACAAATCATTTTAACTTGTTGTTCCATTTCAGTAAGGATTTCAAGTCCAATTACCTCTTTGTCTTCTATGTTATCCCAACTAACTGGAGTTCTACATTTCCTTCCATACAATGCTTTGAAAGGTGTCATTTTCAAAGAGGCATGATATGTATTATTATAAGAAAATTCAACTAAAGGAAGGTATTCTTCCCATTTTTACTGTTGATCCATGTAGTACATTCATAATATATCTTCCAAAACCTAATTAACTCTCTTAGTTTGATGATTTATTCTAGATGGTATGCTGAACTAAAATTCAGTTTAGTCCCTAAGGTTGCATTAATCATTTGCCAAAATCGAGATTTCATTCTAGGGTCTCTATATGATATGATAAATTTAGGTACTCCATGCAATATAAAAATTTCATGCACAAATATTTTTGCTAAATAGATGAATCATCCTTAAGATTACCAGAAATAAAATGTGCTACTTTTTTCAGTTTATCAACAACTAAAATAACATCATGTTTATTTCTTGACATTGGCACCCTTGAACAAAATTCATGTTAATTACATGCGATGTATATTTTGGTATGCTATGAGGATACAATAAACCATTTGGGTGCATATTCTCAACCTTAACATGTTGACATTCTAAGCGATGTGTCACAAAATTAGTTATGACTTTCTTCATCCCTTTCCAAAAGTATTGTTGTTTTATCTCAACAAGCACTTTCTCAGTAATACTTGAGATAAACTGAATAAGGTGAATTATGAAATTCCTCCATTAAATTTTTCTTTAACTAGTTTCCCATAGGTATATACACGTTTTTATCATATCTCAAAATTCCTTCATTATCGAAGTGGAAACCTTTATATCTTGTGTCATTTGATCTCAGCAATGAGTGTTATTTTTACTTGCTAAAAGTATGAATCATATTCCATGATACTTTTTACCTCATCCTTAAATTGAGTTCTCAAAGTTCTAAGTGAAGAATAATGTTTCATATGACTTAGTGCATCTGCCACTCTATTTTCTTTATCTTTTATTTAACTTATGTCAAAATCGTATTGTGAAAAAAAATATAACCATCTTTGTTGGCTTGCATTCGATTTGGTTGAGTGAAAATATACTTCAGCACAAGATGATCAATTTTTAATTTAAAAGGTCTTCCCAAAAGACAATTTCTCCATACTTGAAGTGCATGTACTATGGCAGAATTGTTAGGTCAAGAGGAGCATAAATCAACTCATGTAACTTGAGATTTCTGCTCTCATATGCAATAACATGTTCATTTTGTATCAAAATACCTCGACTCCTTCCCGGATGCATCCGTAACTATCGTAAAGTTTCCATTTGGATCGGTGCAACCAAAATAGGTGCGAGATGTTAATTGATCCTTAAGATTTTTAAATGTTGATTCATATTTATCACTCCACGCAAATTTATTATCTTTCTTTTCAATGAAGTTATTGGTGTAGCAACTTTTGAAAAGTCCTTTACAAATTTTCTATAATAACCAGCAAGACCCATGAAGCTTCTAACTTCATGTACATTCTTAGGTGCAAGCCATTTAGTTATTGCAACAATATTTGATGGATCTACTACTATTCCATCTTTACTTATGACATGTCCTAGATAGTGCACTTTTGTCTCATAGAAAGAACATTTGGACAACTTACCATACAATATTATTTTCCTTAAGATTTCAAGTACTATTTTCAAATGCTCATGATGCTCATCAATGCTTTTAGAATATATGAAAATGTCATCCAAGAATACAAGTACAAACTTGTCTAGGTATTCTTAAAAGATATTGTTCATTAAATTCAAAAATTTACAGTGTGCATTTGTCAAACCAAAAGTTAAAATTGTAAGTTCATAGTGCCTATACCTTGTCCTAAAGGTTATTTTTTGAATATCTTCATCTTTTATTATTAATTGATGATACCAAGAGTGAAGATATATCCTATAATATACTAACACACCATGAATCTAATCAAACAGATCATCAATTCTAGGAAGTGAATATCTATTTTTATTGTTTTTTTGTTTAACATCCTATAATCAATACACAACCTAAGTGTTCCATCCTTATTTTTCACAAAAATTACCGGTGCTCCTAAAGGAAAAACACTCTATCTTATCAAACCTTTAGAAAACATTTCTTGTAACTGTGCCTTAAGCTCTACTAGTTCAATGGTATTCATTTGATATTGTTCCTTAGAAATAGGCCGAGTTCCTAGTTTTATCTCACTTATGAAATCAAACTCCTGTTTGGGCGGAAGACTAGGTAGTTCTTCCAGAAACACATCATTGAAATCTCTTAACAATGGATATTTTTCCAAGAAATCATTATCCCCTTCTATTGTTTCAGAAATTTTTACTACATACAAGGTACAACCTTTGTTTTTGCCTTTTTAAGCTGCATAGCTAACAATTTTCTAATTGAAATCTCATGTTTTATCCCTTGGATATTTGTTGTTTTCTACAGGTCATCAAGACAACTAACGTGTTTTTAAAACAATCTACTTTAGCCTTATATTCAACAAGCCAGTTAATACCAATTATGACATCATATAATCCCAAAGGAGCAACATAAACATCAACTTCTATGGAAAAACTAGGCAAGTGTAGAATGCTCCAAAAAGACATTGACTAATCAGTGTGGACAACATTATTTCCATAATGTACAACCCAAGATTTTTCCATTTTTCCAGCTTTTCTTTTTAGTTTTAAAGCTAATTTACTAGAAATAAAACATTCAATATCTCCAGTATCAAAAATTATGGTAACGGGAATACAAATTAACTTACTCCGGCACTTCTATAGGCATAACTTGCTTTTCAGTTTGTTTATCAGCTATTACATCATGTATCTTATGTTTTTGATTGTTTTCATCTTTCCTTAGAGGGCACTAATTTGTATAAAAATATTTTCCATAGTTGTAGCAGCCTCAGAAAGGTCCTCTTTTAGGCTCAAATTTATTTCCAGTCTAGAAATTGTTTTTTCCTCCATAGGATTTATGTCCATTATTATTGTTCTTAATGAAATTGTTTCGAACATTTGCAGAAGGTTTATTTGTTGTTTTTTTCTTAATAGTATTGGAAAAAAATTTATTTTTGGTACCAAACTTCTTCCATGCCCCCTTTTTGGGTGCAAGAGATGAAGAAGAATTAGGAATTTTCTTTCTGTTTTCTTCCTTATGGGCAGAGATTGCTTTTAATTTTTGTTCCTGCCAAATGGATTTTCTACAACCCCTTCCATGGTGGTTGGGTTGTGAACATCTACTTCACCCCCTATAATAGGGTTTAATCCCATAATGAATTTTTGTATTATGAACTTCTCGTCAGTTTGATATTGAGGTACATACTTCTGAAGTTTAGTGAAACTCTCTCGAGTAATCTGTTATAGTTAACTTTCCTTGAACTAAGCTCTAAAATTTAGTCATATTCTAATCATAGTAAAGTTGTGGCAGCCATTTTTTCCTAAATTAATTTTTAAATTGATCCCAAGTAATACTTGATTCTTCAATATTCAATTCAGCCTTACGGTTATACCACCAAAAAGATGCCTCATGGGAAAGATGATAAGATCCCCATACTAATTTTGTTTCCTTTGATAAGTTTCTTATTGCAAAATCATTTTCCATTTCACCGAGACAGTTCTTAGCTCCATCCCCCAACGTTATGCCATCAAACTTAGGTGGATTTATCCTTTTTATATCATTTGTGAGTTCAACTGCTAACCTTGCCTTTTTATTTTCAAAGCTAATTGGGTACATTTGCATTAGCATTTCTAGCATTATTATTATCAATTCCTAAATTCCCAACATTGGTGTTGTCCACGAGGATGTGGTTGATTTTTATTACTAGTATCTTCTTCCTCCTCCTCATTACCCATAATTTTTTGTTCAAGTATAGCTAGAAAATATCTTATGTCCAATAGGGCAACAAGGATCCCTTTAAGTTTTTGGGTGGTAGCTTCCTCTCCACCTGGGGTGGGTTGTTTACAGCATTTCCCCTTGTTCTAACCATTTTCTATTAATAAAAAAATTAATTTTTTATCATATTATGGACACAATAGGTCCAAGAGCTACAACATTCAGCTCTGATACCAAAATGTAACATTCCCATTTTAAGACTTTAGAAACAAGTAATTTTTTTACATAATGTTCTTTGTTCTAAATTACATAATTTAGAACACACATTCCAATGCAAACTATCTCATAATAAAAAACCATATGTAGTTGTAATGACTCGGTGAAATACCGATCTCTCATTCCATGACTCGGTATTAAACCGATCTCTCATGTTACTCAGTAATGTGTATACAACATATACTTGGTTCCTTTACATTTTTAGGGTACTCAATTATTCTTCTTAAGAGGCCTATCTAAATATATGTTAACAATAATCATCTCAAATCCTCGCTTCTTAATCTAGGTGACATAGGACAATGCAACTAGTAGCTTGCGATACTTTTTCAAAGATTTAAAAAAAAATCTCATGTCTACATTCCTATATGGCCTACTCACAACGGAATAATTCCTTCACCCCACTTGTTCAATTATCTAGAGTGTTCTTCACTAAATTTTATTAGTCCCACTTGATTCAAAGTTTAACTCTCGACACGGTCAACAACATACCCTAATGTGGAGGACTTCTTGTGGTGACTAAGGGTACATAGACATAATCAAATTTCATTGATTGGGTGTGTCTAGTTATCCTAAGTCAACGTGAGTTGACCCCAACACTAGATCATGTCCCTATCTCCGCATAGGGAAGAATTGTGATCAATCAAGCACTTATGTTAGTTAAGTTGAATAAACTATGCAGGTGTTGAGAAATATCAACCGCACCTTAATATCCTCGTAATGAATCTTGTAATTATAAAGGTACTACGTTGTATTTGGTGTGTGTCAACATCCAACTAAGTTCCCTCATCTAGACAAACATAACTTATTTTGAAAGCGTAATCTCTCATTAATCACTTCATTATAGATTAATTGTAGCTACGCCATACTTGATTTGATTAGAAATTTTAACCTATAAGATTACAAGTTAAACTTCATGTGAGGTAAGTATGCAGATAAAAATGTACTTACTAACCCATTTAATTACATGTTTATTTTTATTATACAACAAACAACTTGAATCATGTTTTTACATAATAGATCTTGCATTTATGAAAGTGTTAATTAATTTCTTACTTATTTCAGCCCTAGCTTAAATAAGTTCCATGTAAACCTTTTATTTTAGACTTCATGGGAATGAAGTTTAAATTCCCATTTTATTTCCCTTCCAAGCATTCCTAACTTTAATTAAGGAATTCTGCTTCAGAAAGAACACTTTCAATTATTTAATTACAATAATCATGATACTTTTAACAAGATATTTTAGTTATGTCTATGATTCATTTTATGGAAAGTATCATTCTCCTCTATATTATGGGCTGATGTGCATTTATAAATAAATTTCACATTATTAATCATTATTAAGTTTTAATACACATACATCCATATAATTCAAATGCATTCCTCTTTGTAATGGTTGGGTATCTCGCTTAAGAATGTCAACTTTATCAATTGCATATATTGCATATGTACTTGAGAAAATAGTACAACTAGATACTCAAATTCCTACCCCAACTATTCCATATCATTCAATTATTTTAACTTCCTCCTTCATTACAATAATGCATATCAATTCAAAGTACGCAATTCATGTCAAGGTAATATTACAAATAATTATTAGTGAGAAATCATCACATCTTTTATTCATCAAGAAGGAGAGACACATTTACTGAATCCATAAGAGTTTCAGAGATTACAATATCACAACTTTCTTTTCCATCAAATACAAATCAAATAATGAAACCACATATCATCACTATAAGAAGAAATTTATTTAGTAAAATAGATGTAACTTCCTAAAGGTCTTTCTCCTTTCATCTTTTACAAAATCCATCTACAAAATTGTTAGCACGGGTCAATTCATTGAACTGAGCATGATAAGCACTATATCATTAAAACAATGTGCTTTTAACTAACTATATCATAAAAAGAACTTTGTTGTTTATGAAATAGTCCAAAAACACAACCAAAATAATAGAAAGACTTAACCAAAAAGAGTACAATCCAAGAAGAAGAGAGATAGAGAGAGATTTAAAGTTTCTAATCAAAAGTAAGGTTTGGTCAATCAACCTATCAACCCTAACTTTCCATCATAAAACCCCTTTCATCTTACAAAATTTAAATAACAGAGTTAAAGAAGAATTATCATTTCATCTTAACCTTACCTTCACTTTCATGTAACCAATTAAAGTTCCTTCAATCAACTAAATCTATTTAGCAAGAATAATATAAGATACATAATATTGACTTTTAGATTTAATTCTACTATTTAGGTAAGAATGAATATTTCCTTGCATCTAATTGCCCCACTATCTCAGATTTATCCTAAGTTTAAGATGACATTAATAATAAATAAGATCATACGATAAGTAAGGTTAACTAAATCATTGAATATACCATCAAAGTAACCACGGTTGAAGCATCTTAAAGTCCTAGGCTCAAATTATCCTTCAATTCAAGTTAGAAGTCAAGGGTAACAATAATGAGTTGTTGAGTAGCGAAGGAAAAGAAATACCTTTTACTAGTCATTGAGAAGCATTGTGAGCTAGAGTTAGCTAAATCCTTGTTGAGCAAAAAAATTATGACACTTAGCGAAGGAACACCCATTAGCACATTAGGATTCATGTCAACATCAAGTGTAACATTCATGTTATCACCGAATCATAACACCCTTATGTTTACGCAAGTGCATATGCTTGAGCTCACGAGTTGTGTGAATTGCTACTTGAGATATACCTCTAGAGAAATTTGGTTCTTGCTCCTAAACTACTTGCCAAAATCTACTCTAATGCAGGAAAAACTATCTTTCCTAATCTAACTTTCCAAGGGACCAAGGAGAGAGAATCCATTAAAATGAAAACCTACACTAAAGCAAAGTGATACACCGAAAAGGAGGAAGTGAGGGTATTTTTCCAATGTGTGAGATATAGAGGCAAAGTGCACACTAGAAGGGGTGATAACAATTCTCCACAATCTAGCAAAATGCATTCACAACAACATCTCAAACATACACAATGATAATAGATCCTTAATTCATGGATTGCACTAGGCAAGGAAGAAAGGCATTAAGAATTTGCAAGTATTTTGTGATAGTGAGCTGATTGTGAACCAAGTTAGAGGACAAAATGCTGCCAAGAATGATCTATTGAAGAACTACAAAAATCAGGTATGGGATCTCATTGAATATTTTGAGGCTTTTAGCATCAATTCCATCCCAAGGAAGAAGAATGAAGTAGCACATAGATGCAACAATTGGGGCTACATTTGATGTTGTAGAAAGTATCAAAAGTGAGAAATATTAGCCTCATATCAAAGTGGTTGTGAGACCAACTGTTTGGATAACAACACAAGTTGGCAAGTCTTCAAGAATGATCAGCAAATTGTCAATTTCCTACAAGAAGAAGTTGAGTTCTCCACTAGAAATCAAGACAAGCTGGAGTAACAATATGGTGACCAAGTGGTGCAAATGAGAACTAACAAATTACAAAAAGGTCTTATAACGTTGGAGTCAATCTTTAACTGAATGATCAAATCTGAAAGGAGAAAGCAAACATTCAGGTAAAGGGTGAAGATTCGTGAGCCTATCTTAGTAAATGAAGGCAAGACATTGCAAATTAGAAAAGTAAGTACCCCTGTAGACACCAAATTCGTGTCTTACGACCCCTTGTGACCCGCATCCCATTTCACAACCTAACCTCATTACCTAAACCTTACACAATTATTTATTAATTACCTCATAATTGATAAATCCACATCGCCTTACCCGCCACCTCACTTGGCCACCTCACCATGACCTAGCCCTAACCCTAAACTAACCTAATTAGGACCCATGACTTGGTCTAGACTCACATCCATAACTAATGCCTCCTTACTCGCACCCAAAGCCGACCTTCTAGCCACTTGACCAAGCCCGCAACTGATCCCTCGGGAGAAAAACAGGGAAGGTGGGCTATTTTACTAAAAATAGCCTACTTTTTCCTAACCGATGCCGGTTCCTACTCGACCGCCGTCGGTTACGCAACCGCCATCGGTTCCCTGTAAATGGGCTCCCCAAACCAAAACAACGGATCGGAATTTCATTTTGGAGATCAGTCGAAGGATTTCTGGATCAACAGAGAGCATTGCGAGCGAGGAACAGAGTCCAGAACTTCACTTGACCAAGCAGAGACGAGTGAAGAAACCAGAAGAGTTGGCAGCCAAGGAGATCAACTTGCACCTTCATCAAAACCAAGAGTCCTTCCCGCACAAAAAGGAGTTCTCCGCAATCAACTTTGATCTTTCTCTACGGTACGCGCACATCATCTCGACATTCTACAGTATTCCTCCTAACCCTAACCTTATCTGCTTTCTAAAAGGAACGAAGCATTTTCCTAGTGAAACATTTTGCTTGAGTGGGACCCATTTTGGGTTTATCTTTATTTCTTGCTTGCTTTCATATAGGGAGCATACTTGTTGTTTTCTTCTTCTAGAGATATTCACAAGGTATTTTATTATTCTGGTAAAAAAAAAAAAACTTGCTTTGTTTTTGCATCTTGCATTAGTAAAAGTCATCTCTTTTGCTTCATCGAATATCACTTTTGATTTGGGTTTTAAAACACATGCATTACATTCCTGCCTGTTGTTTTTCAATTCTAGTGAACATAGATTAAGTAACAGGTCGTACACGTGGGGGTGATATCCACGGTATTGACAGGAAATTAATCTTACATTCACTGCACAACACATACCGAATCACTTCACAATTAACACAACAGCTCAAACATCCCCCCTTTTTCCGCGGTATTCCTCCGCCCGATTGAGGTAACCTTATAAGCCAAAACAACTTGACATTTCCCCTAAGTCTCTTGTTTAGGATTCTGACATCATTCTACGTCTAAAGGCATAAGCCCACAATAATTAAAATTAACCCTAAGGTTAATCTCTGGATTTGCGTGTGCATCTTGCTTGTTTGCTGTTCTGTTTTCTCTGTCATACTCTGTCTTTTGTGATCAATAAGTTGATAAATATACTCAACGTTGCTAAAAATCAAATTAGCAGCCCTTTGTATCTTCTTATCCTAGATTTTTGACACCGGCATCGGTTAAGGGACCGACGTCGTTTCCCCTGTGACCGACAGCGGTTAGTAAACCGATATCGGTTACTGTCTCCATCAGCCCCTGACAAACCAGCAACTTGCCAAATTCATCATTCTGGGGTTGTTTTTGTTCTTGATAGATTGAAACTTTACCGTGAACTGCTGTCCATGGTTGTTATCACTCGAAAACAAGCCGCCGCCATGGTTTCACACGCTTGCTCTGTTTCTTTGCCTGAATCACCCCCTTCACCTTCTGTGGGGAATCCTACTGATACCAGTGAGGTTCCTAAAATTCCTGTGGGAGATAAGGACTTTGCCAAGTTTCTGGATGCTAATTCCAGCGCTGTACAATACTATTTGTCTCATACCCCTGACCGTACACCTGATGGTCAGCTCCTTGTAGGTATGCCTATCAGTATAGCTGCTCATTTAGCTCCCACTCCTCCTGATAATACCGCCTTGCTTCCTGCATCTCTAGCCCCGTCTCCCAATCCGACAGCTGCAGAGGTTCATACGACCCCGATTAGCTTTCCTTTTGTTAATCTTGGACCCCACGTTTCGTTACCACCAACTGCCCCTACCTCATCTCTTTTGCAGACTGCTCCATTCATGACTTGCTCTCTTTATCCACACGAGCTTTCCTTCTCAAGCTCCGCCTACCTTTTCATTCCCATACACGTATCCAGTAACCTCAACACCTTATATGGGACATCCCTATTCTGGTGCACCATCATCTCATCCAACCACTGATTTCATCAAACAAATGATGGACAAAATGCAAAATTTGGAGGCTTCGGTTTCGGGAAGTCGTAGCGCCTTGACATACGAACAAGTTTGTCGGGAGCCCATTCACCCTTCTCTGTCCCCTTCATTCATATCCTCCTCAATGGGAGTTGCCAAATTTACTCATTTTAATAGTAAGGAGGATCCTCAACAACACTTGCGATCATTTAGACATGCTTGTTATTTGATTGCCCATAATGACGCCTTGTTACTCCGCACCTTCCCTATGTCCTTATCAGGACCCGCCTTGGAGTGGTACAGTGCTTTAACCCAGCACTCGATCTTCTCTTTTAACCAACTAGCCCAATCTTTCTTGGATCATTTCTCCATTAACATTGCTAAGAAAGTATCTATCACCGACCTTTATGCCATCCGACAATTTGAGGACGAATCTATCGTAGATTTCGTTGACAATGGCGGGGCCTTATCAACCAACTTACGTATGCCTTGCCTCAAACCGAACTTATCGAACTCTTTACGCGGGCCTGCGCTAAGCACATCTCCCCTACCCTCCAAATCCAAACTTTCCGTACATTCGACGAGGCCTTTACTATGGCTCGAAAATTAGAAATTCGAGCCTTAGAGGAAGAGAAATTGCGGTTCATGTAACAAGAACTCCACTTTCCGAACTCCCCGATTCTACCAATAAACCAAATACCACCACTCCTCACGCGTCCACCTCTTCTAAATCAAAAGGAGCTGTCCACGTGGTGATGGTCAAATCCCAACCACCGTCCAATACTCCACAAAAAACCACCTATAAATACAAAGCCGAACCCATCGCCTACACTCCTTGGGAGAAACCTATGGTGTGATATTGGAGAAATTGCTCAAAGCTAGGGCTATCACCTTGCCCCCTGTTAAACCTCACTCGGGTTTGACTCCACCCACGCAATACCTTCCTAGTACAAAGAAAATGACTTTTGTAACTTTCACCGCATAAAAGGACATAGTCATGAAAACTGCAAGATGTTGAAAAACATAGTGCAGGAAATGGTTGATTAGGGATATAACACTCGATAATCCTAACGCCCCTGCTAACCGAAATCTGAAAATTTTCAACAAGCCATTCCCGAATCACTCGTCCAGCAGCAACGTGAACCAAGATATCTTAGCTGAGGAGAGTGTTCATGAGATCCATGCAGTCTTCGATTCTCAGCCAAAAGCCTCTATCGAGAAAATTTTGAATCAAGCCTCTTCACTAACACAGGAGCCCGAACCTCCTTTACCACCATCAAGCCAAAGCGAAATCGTTCCTTTACCCATAGAAGAGTTAACTGCCCAGGCTTCCCTTCCCATCAATGAGTCTTCTTACACCACATCCCTACAAGACTGTGAGCGGATGCTATCTAATTTATCTATTTCCCAAACGTCCCCTTCTACCACTCTTGCTACACAAGAGGAAGGCTCACCACTCCTTTTGACATCCTTAGACGAGAAATCTCTTACACTAACATCACCACATTCTTTTAACATGACAGATCTCCTCGAACACGCCCTCCTACCTATTAGTCCCTCATCGCCTAAATCTTTTCAACGACCGGTTGACCTCCTAACATCTATTGATACAGTGCCTCATCTGCCTCCTGTGTCACACCCGCAATGGACTGGAATTACAACCCACCTTTCTTCCGTACCAAAATTACAAATCACACTGAGACTCGTCATTCCACGTAGAAGATAGACAGGCCCTATGGGAACGTTTGAGTACCCCTTTTCCTACTCAAATGCAAATGACTGATCCTGATGTCTCCACCATCTACCCGAAGTGCTTACAGAAGCTTAAAATGCCCCTGTTCTCGCCTTCACCCCCCTCACCTCTACCAAATGCCCCGTCCACTTCTATCAACTTAACCAGATCTTCCCCTACGCTTGGGACCTCACCAATGCCCAGTCTAACACACCCACCTAAGCGACTCGATCTATCCAAAAATAAATCCGTTCCGCCACCTAGGAGACGAACGCAATCCGTGCCTCTATCACAATCAAAACCCTCATCGTCACACCCACCTTCCATATTGGGACCTCATCCCTCCACCTTACACCAATATATCATACCTCCTTTGTTTTCTGCAAAATGACCTACGCCTTCTACACCTATACAGAGATCAAAGGGTATCACAACATCGTTACCCCGCGTATCCGGTCCACCTATCAACCCTAAACCAATCCCATCATCAAAGGATTTATTTTCTGTCACTCCCCTTTCTCCGTGGTTGTTTCCCGCTACCACGCCATCTGTAGCCTCATCATCTAACCAGCTGAACGTAACTTCTGTGTCCAAGAAACCACGTTTAGTGAAAAACATGTGTCAGCACCCCTCGGCTAAACCATCACCCATACGAACTAAACACGCCCAAACATTACCACAACCCACACAATCAATACCCTCATCCTCTTCCGATTTTGACCCACTCAAAGGATCTTACGCCAAAATCCTTGCTATGTTGGTGGAGAATGCGACCATTTCCCTACCTCCACTTAGACCTTATGACCCGTCTAAACCCCGACCTATGGGTTACGATGAGTCTAAAATCTGCGCTTATCACCGCACACCAGGACATGATGTGGAGGGATGCAAAGCTCTAAAAACCCTCCTTCGTCAGTCACCTCTCCCGGATAGACAGATTAAGAAAGACAACTTACGAAGGGAGAGACCTCTAGCGTCAATTCCCTCTACTATATCATCTATCCCCGCCTCACCAAGATCTATCATTATTACAACCCCACCTCTTGAAGACCATGAATTATCCCAACCATCTTCCTCATCTCAGATCTACGAGATTAATATGATTAGTGTCGCTACTCGAGGACAGAAAAACAATGGGAAAGCGAAAGAAAACACACCTGCGGCATCTCTTTCTCCTTCAACCATCCCGATTACACCACCACCTAAAGTGGTTATTCGCGGACCCGCCTATCCCGTCTCTAATGGAGTTGCCCACCGAACCATGATCAAACAGCTTCATCAATCACCCGTAAAAATGACACTATATGATCTCATTCAGACTTCTGAATCTCATCGACAAGCTCTCGTTGAGATCCTTCAAGGGATAGAGGTTTTACCCAACGAAACCCTGCCCGTTGCCTCCATTCTAACACCCAATCACGTTGCCTCTCTCACCAAACAATCCATCTCCCCCACCACTTCTGTCTCAAAACAACAAGCCGCTGCAGTTAGTTTCTCAGAAGATGAAATTATCGACTTTGGTGCAGAAGACCCTGACCCTGCCCTTTTCATTTCCGCTTACGTCCGAGACATTCGAGTACGTCGGGTTATGATTGACGGGGGCGCTAGCCTAAACATCATCTCTTCAAAAGCCTTCCAACAAATGAACATCCCTTCTAGTTGCATGTGTGCCAACCCCATCATGTTGCGGTCATTCAATGACGCTATTACTTCTACCTTAGGCACCGTGATCCTCAACATTCGCGTAGGCCCACGTACTTTACCCGAACTCTTCTATGTCCTTGAAGGAGAGTTCCAATATAATATATTGCTGGGTCATCCTTGGATCCGAGCCATGGGATGCGTTCCCTCAACATTACATCGATGCATAAAATTTGAGTACGAGGGGAAGTCCTACACTGTAAAAGCTGATCCTCCCCCCTTCAAAACTTGCAATATGTTATACCGCCCAAACGATGTGCTTATACCAATTAAGACACCCATACATTCAACCCAACCATCCTCTTCAAATGTACCTCAACCATCCACCTCAACTGCACCTACGCCTTCAACTGATGAAACCACCGTCGCACAAACCACTTCTCTTCCCATGCAGCTAATATCCCAACATCCGACCCTTAGTAGATGTTTTTCATCACCTCACGCCGGGGAGTACCGCCTATATAACGTTAGTTCTTTCCCTACCCCGCAGGAGTACGGACAATTACATGTGCATCCCACCTACGACCGTCGCGTGGGGGAGGTAATCTCTTACGGACCACCCCATTGCCGCACTAACCTAACGTATGGGGGTGTTGACGCATCCTCCATTACCCCTGAACCTCCTCTTGGTGTGGTTCCCTTCCAATCCGATTTTCAATACTTGACAAATCATCGTTTCGCCCTCACCTTCTTGACTCGCTGTGCGTGGAAAGGCTTTGGTTTTGGCCTTTACGAACAAGGCCGACATACACTCATTCCCGTGACCACACGCAAACATAATGATCGAAGTGGTCTCGGTTTTCCGAAACACCTACACAGAGACACTCCTGTCGTCACCGTATCTGGAAGAGGAAGACGTTGCCCCTACCGAACCATCATCACCCACTTTGCCATCATCACCCACAGAATCGATGGACCCTGAATCTATCCCTCCTAACTTTTTTTTTTTTTTTCATAAATGTTATCTTCATAGGTCCTCTCACTTATCAACGCCATAATGAGGACCCATCTTCTCTTCCCCTTCAGATCCGGACATGATCAAAGAGGATTCGCCTTTGATTAATGTTGTTGAATGCTAGGATGACGACTCCATCCTCACTTACCCGGGCGTGGATGATTCTTATATTCAACGCGCCTACCATCTCAAACCCAAACTATCTTTGAACAATCTACTATAGAAATCAACATCCACACGAAGGAAGATCTCACATAGTGAAGATTGGACAATCCCTTAACACATCGAACAAGCCGCCTTTTCTACCTTTTCCGTGCTTTCGCAACCAAGCTTTCGCATGGTCTTACGCTGACATGCCAGGAATTGATCCTACCATTGCCGTCCATAACATCACCCTAAACCCCGATTCCAAACCAGTCAAACAGAAATTGAGAAAAATGCATCCACGCATTGCTCTCTTGGTCAAAGAGGAGCTCCAACGACTCCTTTCTGTTTCCTTCATCTTGCCTATTGACTATCCTCAATGGATTTCTAACATCGTACCTGTCACTAAAGCGACAGGGGGACTTCGGATATGCACAGATTTCCGGGATCTTAACCTTGCTTGCCCCAAGGATGACTTCCCCCTCCCAAGTATTGATCAACTTGTTGATCTCACTGCGGGCCATGAAATGCTTTCTCTCATGGATGGCTTTTCAGGATACAACCAAATTTTGGTTGCCCCTGCCGATCAACACAAAACTACCTTCATAACTCCTTGGGGAACCTTCTGTTATCATGTCATGCCATTTGGCCTTAAGAATGCTGGTGCTACCTATCAGCGGGCTATGACCTACATTTTTCATGACATTATGCACACTATCCTTGAAGACTATGTCGACGATCTTCTCGGCAAGTCTAAACATCGTAGTGAACATCTCGATGTTTTAACCATTATTTTTGATCGCCTGTTACAATATTCTGTCCGCCTTCAACCGAAGAAATGTGTCTTTGGTGTTCTTTCAGGAAAAATTCTTGGCTTTATCGTCTCTTTGCGTGGCATTGAGGTCGATCCATCTAAAGTAAAAGCTATCCTAGAAATGCCCCCACCCAAAAACCTCAAACAATTGCGTAGTTTGCAGGGTAAACTTCAATCCATCCGACGTTTCATCTCCCAACTCTCGGATCGATGTCACCCTTTTCATCACCTTCTAAAAAAAGATGTTGCCTTCCAATGGAGTGAGGAGTGTCACCAAGCCTTCGAAGCTCTCAAAACGTATCTCTTGCAACCACCCGTGCTTATCCCACCCCAGGACGACCGCCCTTTCTACCTTTATCTTTCCGCCACTGACCATGCTATAGGAGCTATGCTCACACATCGAGACTCGGCATGCCGAGAGTAGGCCGTTTATTATATAAGTCGTACCCTCGTGGATTACGAGACTAGGTATACACATGTAGAAAAATTGTGCCTGGCCCTATCATTCGTCGCCACCAAACTCCGACATTACCTCCTGAATCACAAAACTTTCGTCATCACCAACACAGACCCCATTCATTATATGTACGCCAAACCACACCTAAACCAACGCATCGCTCGATGGCTCATGCTCCTCGCTGACCTTGACCTTGAGTTTATACAACAAAATCAATTAAAGGACAAACTCTTGCGGACCAACTTGCGAGGCCCTCTACCTAGGGAACAATTTACCAATTTTACTTTCCCGACGAACTCATCGCCACTCTTTCGCTCGGAGAAGAGTCGTATCAAATGACCCTCTTCTTCGATGGATCTAAGTGCCAAGACGGCGGAGGAGCCGGCGTTGTTCTCATCCTCTTGACGCCAACCTATGCCTCTTTCATTCCGGCTTGATTTCCCTGCACTAATAATACAAATGCGAATACGAGGCCCTTGTTCTGGGTCTCCAAGTTGCGATACACTTAGGCATTAAATCTATCAATATCTTTGGTGACTCTCAATTGGTAGTCAATCAAGTTATGGGCATCTACCAATGTAAAAACGAGGAACTTCAGAAGTACAAACACCACGTGGAATCACTTCTAACCTTATTTACTCACTATTCTATCCAAACCATTCCCCGCTCCACTAACAAATTTGCAGATACTATGGCTTGCTTAGCCTCGCAGATTCCCGCCGCACCAACTGACTCTGAATTATTCGTTGTGGTCCAGCAACTTTTTGCACCATCCTATTCAACCCCGGTAGTTTGCATGATAAATACTGTGTCTACTAATTCGCAGGATACTTGGTACCACCAATTTCACGACTACCTTACAATCTCGGTTCTCCCACCTGACCTTACTAGTAACGGAAAACGTGCTTTTCTTAAAAGTGTTTCGCGTTATGTTGTCATGGGAGGACTCCTCTATAAACGTGGCTTTGATGGCATCCTCCTTCGCTGTCTGACCAACGCTGAGGCCACTCATACCATCCAACAAGTACACGATGGGATTTGTGGTGGACATTTTAGTGGCCTTGCCGTGGCTAAACGAATCCTTCGCCTAGGTTATTATTGGCCTACTCTCAATAACGACTGCTACGAATATGTTAAGCGCTGTGTCATGTGTCAACAACATGCCAATCTTCAACATACTCCTAGCCACCCACTACAAGTTGCTCGTGATCTTTGGCCTTTCTCACAATGGGGTTTAGACCTTATTGGTGAGATTCACCCGACCTCTTCACAACGTCACCGTTGGATAATCACAGCGACCGAATATTACACAAAATGGGTGGAGGCCATCCCACTCATTTCAATCAAAAAAGAAAAAATTGTCGAATTCATTAACCATCACATTATCTGTCGTTTTGGTATTCCTCATCGCCTAATAACAGATAATGGTAAATCTTTTCAAAAACAAGTTGTTACAAAACCTTTGTGACAACTTTGGTATCAAACTTAGTTTCTCATCACCTTACTATCCGCAGGCCAATGGTCAGGCTGAATCTTCTAATAAAACTCTAACCAAAATCCTCATGAAAGTTGTCAATGAATCTGGAAGAAATTGGCACGATCACATCCCCTTTGCCCTTTGGGCTTATCGTACTAGCATTCGTACCTCTACTAATGCCACACCTTTTTCTTTGGTATACGGTACCGAGGCTGTTTTGCCTCTCGAAATACAAATACCCTCCCTTAGAATATCTCTTCAGATATTCTCACCAACGATGATTTCCGCCAAGAGCGGTTAGCCCAATTGGAGCTTCTTGACAAACGACGTCTTACAGCTCTTGATCACCTTCAAATCTATCAAAAACGCATCAAGCGTGCTTATGATAAGTGACTTCATGAGCGTACCTTTAAGGTTGGTGATCTTGTCCTCAAAGAGAATCAACATGTCACCAAACTAGAAAAGAGCAAACGTGGAAAATTTTCTCCCAATTGGATTGGGCCTTATATAATCACTCACACCTATGGATCAGGCACTTATCGTTTAGCTTCGCTTAATGGTAAACCCTGAGCTTGAACCCCTAATGCCTTACATCTTCGCCCATTCTACTATTGAATCTAGTGTTATATCACTTCTTATCTACCTACTGCTCGTCCCTTGAGCTCATTTACCGCTACATACACTTTGTTTTCTATATCTCTAAATAAAATCGAAATCACTTCGCACCTCCCCTTGATAATGCCTTCCCCTTTTTTAGTCTAGTCCATGACTTCAAAGTATTAAAATAAGCCGTATTCTTATGGGATTTTCTTGAGTCAAACTTCCTACTAAACTAGATGCTTCACGCCAAAAGAACATCTAGTCATCTAAAATTAAATATAGACTGCTCCCTCGAAGGACAGCTATATGCCAAACTATTGCTTAACTTATAAATAAACTACTCCCTCAAGGACAATGACTATGCACTAAAATCATGTGTCAAGCATTATAAATAGACTGCTCCCCCGAAGGACAGCTATACACAGTCAGCCTTTATCAGAAGCTTCTCGCATTGATCAGCTTCGTGAAGACCTCAAGAATAAAACAATCAATATCCCTTGTAGACTTCCCGCATCGATCAGTCTACATTCAATAAAATAAAAGCCTCATTCAAAAGAACTTTTTGGGTCATGGACTTGTCTATTTAGGGTAGGTTCTCTTTCGTTGTAACAAGTTCTTTGTACCTCAGCTATATCATCCACATCACCTCACCATTTGTTTCAACTCAAGGGACGTAACGTACACCTGATATATTGTGATCATACAACTCTTTTCAACTATGGACTTCTCGTCTATGCACGGCACTTAGGGCTTCAGGCTCGTTCTACGTTGTGTGGTTTGTTTAGCTCTTTTCACCTACGGAGCACTCTTTCCGCTTTGCCTCGCATCTAGAATTGTGTGTTGATCTTAATCAGGACACTATTCCCTACTACTTGGGTATGCTAACCTTTGCTTTACCTATACCTACACCAACAACATTATCCTACCAGCACCAACAACATTACCCTACCAACATCAAATTTTTTTACCAAACGACAAATTGCCTAAACCATACCAAATTGCCTAAATTCACCCCTCCCTGATCCTAAGGGAGAACTACATCGGTCTGAGGCCCTTCCTTGCTTTGTGCAATGGGCTATGTAGGCAGCACTTCGGAGACATGGGG
This sequence comes from Taxus wallichiana var. yunnanensis, assembly GCA_018340775.1. Classification (NCBI taxonomy): domain Eukaryota; kingdom Viridiplantae; phylum Streptophyta; class Pinopsida; order Cupressales; family Taxaceae; genus Taxus; species Taxus wallichiana. The sequence goes on from CM031242.1 coordinate 98,000,919, forward strand.
TCTCCCAAGGTTAGCTCGACCATCCCCTACCATAACCTATCATGTGTGGTAAATATAAATATTTTGGTGTATTTCTATTTAATCACATTCCTCTTTGATCCTTTTTCAAAACACCGAAAGTCAAAACGACAACATTCTTATTATTATAACGCAAATCAACATACATATCTCGTTTTATTTAGATGTTAAACAAATACATCTTCTATATCATCGACACGCAGGTCGGTACTCTTATTTATCCTCATACCTTGCTAACATTTATTTAGACCCTCACGCCTCATCCCGACCTAGGTGATGATCGTGATCGTCGACCCCTCTCGCCAGGCCTCTCTGTCCTCAAAGGTACCGCGGCTATTGGTACCGCCCACTGATCTGCCAATCTCTCCTGTAACATATGAATACGCCCTCTCGCATGGAGAACTCCAGCCTCTAGTCTCGCCGCCCGTGACTCCGCAACCACTAACAATCCTCTTGTCTCATTCACCTGCGTTTGGAGCTGCTGAACCAAACGCTGCAGACGATCCCTCTCTGCTGTAATCACCGCTATGTCAGGGCGCTCACGTACACCTCGCAGTTCTGCTACCCACCATAATCTATAGGCCTCTGTCATTCCTGCATCCATTACACTGCGATCGGCAGCTATCTCCTCGGGCCCTTCTGGAGGTGTTGGCCGGGGTGGTGAGAATGCTGCCTCGGCATCGATCCTCATATATGGTCTATAAGCCTGTGGTATGTCCTGCACAAATCCAAATTGTCGCCGCACGCGATCTATAGGAATCCTCTCATATTCACCTGGCCTGTGCCCCGCGATCCACCTCAATCGCTCTACACCTCTCAACTCCTCAGCTATGTTCTCGGTTACCATATAGTTCCCGTAGGGCCTCCAACAGATATCCGCAACCGTCAACCTCTCCCATACCTGCCTGTAATACTCAATGTCACCCGGCACGGCCTGAGATCTTGCCTCTTGTTACTGCTTTAAACCATCGTCAATCCCAACCTCTGTACTCCGGTCTCTCCTGCCTGGATGGATCGGCCTATTGGTCGCACACAAACAATGTGCTCATAGGCCCAACAGTGTAATAAGTATGAGCAATCCAACGTTGTCCTGTGATTTCACCTACAAGCCCATAAACCCCTGTATAGCTCCGCCAAATATGCAGGTGCCCATGCAAAAGTCACGTTCCTTTCTATCATCTCCCAAATAACACCCATCAATGCCTTTGGAAATCTTCCCCCTTCTGCCCTCGGTAACGCATAATACCCTACCGCTATCATTAAAATCACTGCTAACCTTGTCTCCTCAGGGTGTGCTGCATACATTACCCCATATGTGAATGACAAACCTCGCTGTGTTAAGTCCCGTGCATATGGACCAAACACTTCTGTTATCGCTGCCCGCCCCGCGCTAGGTAGTGCCTGATATACTGGTTCTCCTGTAATAGGGAGTCTCAATATACGAAACACATCTTCCAATGTTGGCGGATAGAAGGTATTTTTCTCAGATTCCATCTCTCAATCAGCACCTGTAACATACCATGGTTCCGTGCGATTCGGGAATAATAACGGATTCCACTTAACCCCAAACGATTTATCAATGTCCATTCCGCTGGTGTTACATCCGCTCGGATTCGCGACAACAGCGCTGGCACACTATCATTCATCCTCAACCCTGCCTCTGCCTGCATACACCAAAACAACAAACAACCATTCAATCCATTAGGGTCTTTTTCAAACATTCTGGAAATTTCTCCAGTAACCGGTACCGGTTATACATAACCGATATCGGTTGAATAACCGATACCGGTTCTCCCTAACTTCTACGGCCACATTCTATTTTATACACCTTCCCTAAAAACAACCACCTACGACAATAATTTGCTCGTTTATTCGTTTTTATACATACAAACATACCTGGAACCCCTGATTGCCTACCCTGTAACACTTACCTCACCTGCAACCCTTGTTATCATGTTTTCTTTCTCATATCTACCCACCTACTCTCCCCCATCTTATTCACGAAACATGCAGTAGTCAAATCACAAACAAAACAATACCTCTTGGGTTGCAGCAGCTTGAGGTGGCCCTTGTCTTCCCTCATGTCCTTGCCTGCTGGATGCTTCTCCTCGTTCTGCCATGATCACCACCCTTTTCAACTTTGTCTTTCTGCCTTCTGAACCTCGGATCACATTTACTTTCCTTGTCTCTTTTCTCCTTCTCACCCAAATCTCTCATGCAAATACCTGTCTCAGTCGTCAAAAAGCGTCGCGTTCGCGTATTTAACCTCTTGCATGGCTCTAAAATTAAAACTTAAGTTGCCACCCTAGCTTTTCTATTTTTAGAAAAGCTCATACCTAAATAACCGGTATCGGTTACTTAACCGATATCGGTCTATTACATACCGATATCGGTTCACTAACCGCTTACTCGGTTACACACCTATCTTTTCTCAACAGCGTTCTTTTCTTCATTTCTCACCTAAATTTTTGTCGCGCCCGCCTCTTTTCCTGCATAAACCACACAATTTACCACATTTTGTTCATCCACCACATATAACATTACATTTTCATTAAATATCATTTATTTTACACAAATACACAAACCATCAACTACGGATATCAAGAAACTATCAATCTATACATCATTTGGATCCAACTCATCAGTTACATATATCACAATGTCACAAAACCACCAATTCATCACATAACCTGACATTCATATATACGTACAAACAAACAAAAACATCAGCATCATCCATCTATCAACATGTCAATTAAACTCATCACACATTCTATCTATTACCAGCCATTAACCACATATTTCAACACATTTTGAACACTGCATGTGGATCAAAACATCGTCTCTATATATATACAAATTTTCAAAAATACAATGTGCCCTACATCGGGGCCTCTGTGATCTCATACAATACCAAAGCCGGCACGCAGGCCGCAATACCTACCAAAAATCTCGACTCGGCTCGCAGGCCGGTCTCTCATATCAAAAATATACTCGGCTCGCAGGCCGGTATCAAATATACAACCCGTACTCGGCTCGCAGGCCGGTATATAATAAATAAATGAATCAAAACAATGAATAAGTGTAGGCACGCAGGCCTCTATCAATACAACCGGTTCGCAGACCGGTGCCCATGTCCCTATACAAAACCATGTCGGGGATCTATCAGCTCTCCCCACCGCCCTCGGCACCTCTCCCCGCTGGTCCCTGTGGTGCCTCTCGCCTCCTGCCTGTCACGGACACGCCAGCTGTGGCTGCTCCTCCCTGAGATCTCTGGCTGTGCGAGGTCTCTGCTCTATGAGCTGCATATGCCTGATACTCGACTCCGGTACTATCAAGAATATCCTGATAATATCGGGCCTCTGCTCTCACCTCCATATAGCGATCTCGCGCCACTGAAGGAACTGGGGCTGGTCCCCTGGCACCTAACACCAATACCCCCCCCGAGCTCGTACTCGCACTGTGGGCTGTGGTCTTTGGTGGTGGTGCTACTGTGCTCGTACTGCACTTGTGGCCGTGGTGGTATCTGGGCCTGTGGCTGTGTTCTTTCTTGCTGCACGGCCGCCTATACTATATACTGCACTGTGGCTATCTTCTTTGGTGGTGGTGCTTCTACTCGTGCACAGCTCCAGAGCTGGGCTACCGCTTCGTAAGACCCTATCTATGCTGTGCGCAGTAGCCAACCGTCCTGTAATAGCCGCACTCGCCCGGGAGCTGATCTCTCTCTGCCGTAACTCCCAAGTCTAGGCTGCCGCAGTGGTACTATCTCGCTCATTTGCTCTCCTCGCCCACCACCATACCCTGTATGCTCCCGTGCACCCGGCATCATCCACACCCTCACCTGCTGGTCTCTCCGCTACCCAGTCTGGATCCCAAGGCTGTGGCGCTGGCAGTGGGGCCTCTACATCATCCCTCCTGTACTGAGGGAAGGGAGGTGGCTCGTCCTGTCGCAGCCCCATCTGCCTGCGTACCCTCTCTAGGGGTATCCGCTCGTACTCTCCCGGCCTCCGTCCTGCTATCCAGAATGTATACTGGATCAGGCGCAGCTGTACGCGGGCTCCTCTGCCAGGCTGGTGACCTCTGTAGGGTCTCCATACAATGTCTCTTCTGCGTAAGGCCCTCTGCAAGTGTCTATAATAGACCACATCCCGACCTGCAACAACTGCTCGTGGCTGGCCCACGACCCCCAACCACCTCTGAAAGCCATATCGGTATACGACTGTGGGCCCTCGTTGGGGGGTAGCCCTCTATGGCACGATGCATACGATGTGCTCGTATGCCCAACAAAGGCTAACAAAATGTAGAACAAATACCAAATCACCTCCTCCGTCGATAGCCCCATAACTCCCTGTATAATTGCACCAGATACACTGGTGCCCATGCAAAAAAGGTGTGCTCCTCCACCATCTCCAGCAGCACCCCCATCAATGCCCATGGGAAGCGGCCTCCCTCTCGAATCCGAAAGGCGGCGGGTGATCCCTATCATCATCACCACGGCAAGCCGTGTCTGCGTGTCTGTGCGCGGTACATATCACCATATCGATGCTCGCGCTTATGATATGTAAGAAGCGCGGCGCATCCCCAAAACTGCAATATGCTATCCATGGCAGTCTCTGAATCTACCTAGAAAACGGCCTCTCCCTCGATCGGTAGCCGCAGGATGCAATACACATCCTCTAATGTGACGGTCATCTCCCCGGTCGGCAGATGGAACACATTGGCCGCCGGATCCCATCTCTCGATGAGGGCGACCATCAGACTGTGATCTCTCTCTATCGCTCTGTACCTCTGGACCCCGCCGAGTCCCACCTCGCGCATGATGGCCCAATGCGCCGCAGATATGTGTGGCCTCATCCGACTCAATAGTGGAGGCATCCTATCACGCATCGTCAACTGCTGACGTGCCTGCAAAACCAACCCACATTCTTAGACCCACTCTTTATTATAACATCTACTTTACCATCTAAACCCCCTTTTGTAACACCCAAAATCTAACCCCACACCTCACCCTTCTCCACCCCAACCAACTCAACCCAACCCACCCACTCAACCACCCAACCCACAAAAACCTAGACCCTAAACCCTAAACCCTACACAACCAACTCAACCCACCCCAACCAACTCAACCCAACCCACCCAACTCAACCTAACCCACCCACTCAACCACCCAACCCACAAAAACCTAGCCCCTAAACCCCCAACTCACCCAACCCAACCCACACACTAAACCAACCCAACCCAACCCTACACAACCCACTCAACCACCCAACCCACAAAAACCTAGACCCTAAACCCTAAACCCTACACAACCAACTCAACCCACCCCAACCAACTCAACCCAACCCACCCACTCAACCACCCAACCCACAAAAACCTAGACCCTAAACCCTAAACCCTACACAACCAACTCAACCCAACCCACCCACTCAACCACCCAACCCACAAAAACCTAGACCCTAAACCCTAAACCCTACACAACTAACTCAACCCACCCCAACCAACTCAACCCAACCCAACCAACTCAACCCAACCCAACCAACTCAACCCAACCCACCCACTCAACCACCCAACCCACAAAACCCACCCTCCCTAACCCTACCCAACCCTCACCCACCCCAACCAATCCCCCCACCAACTCCATCCAACCCACCCACTCAACCACCCAACCCACAACAATCCCCACCCATCCCAACCCAACCGACACCGGCCGATGCGCAACCGACACCGGTTTCCCCAAACACAACCTTACCATCTTTTTTTCGACCGATGCCGGTCGCCTAGTGACCGACATCGGTCACTGTCTCCTGCCCGAGCCGAACCCCCGCGCGGCCCCAAAAACCATTTTTCACCTATTTTTACCCATCTACCCACCCAAACACCCCCAAATTTTACACACCTAGCCGCCTTACCCTATCTTACCTATCTACCCTCTCTCTTTTTCAAATTACGTCTATTTTACTCCTCATTTCCTAAAACAACTAAATTCCTACCCAAACCCCCAATCTCACTTAATACAACCAAATGCATAAAATAAAGAGTTTAGAACCTCACTGCATTTACGACACGTCATCGTGGTGGGATGGGTGGTGGCGGTCCAGCTGGTCCAGCCCCTCCAGCTCCTCCTGCCTATGCCATGGCTCCAATCCTGATCTGCTGGGTCCCGGCCAATCACCTGCTGCCTCCTCAACTATTCGGGCCCACTATCAACTCTCTCCGCCAATCAAATAGCTCCACCTCACTCAATACCCCTCCAAATCAACTCTCCACGTCAGACAAGTCAATTTGGATTGCAAATAACAAAAGTGACAATGACAGGCCGTATTTTTCTTTTTATAGGTTTTTCGACCTTAACCGATGTCGGTTTCTTTTTTGCCCTAAGAAACCGGTATCGGTCCCTTAACCGATATTGGTCATGCGGAATCGACATCGGTTTGATACCCAACTTTCACCCCATTCTTTGCCCTTCTTTACGCCTTGCCTCTTTTTCACCAAAATCACCTCTCGTCCCACCTTTCTGCACAACCTACCTATTTGGCCCGACCAGAGGCCTCAACCTACCAATCGGCCCGACCCAAGGCCTCGCCCTACCTTTTGGCCCGACCCAAGGCCTCAACCTACCAATTGGCCCGACCCAAGGCCTCGCCCTACCTATTTGGCCCGACCCAAGGCCTCAACCTACCAATTGGCCCGACCCAAGGCCTCAACCTACCTATTTGGCCCGACCCAAGGCCTCAACCTACCTATTTGGCCCGACCCAAGGCCTCAACCTACCAATCGGCCCGACCCAAGGCCTCGCCCTACCTATTTGGCCTGACCCAAGGCCTCAACCTACCAATTGGCCCGACCCAAGGCCTCGCCCTACCTATTCGGCCCGACCCAAGGCCTCACCCTAACCATTTGGCCCGACCCAAGGCCTCAACCCACTTATTTGGCCCAACCCAAGGCCTCGCCCTACCAATTTGGCCCGACCCAAGGCCTCACTCTACCGTTATGGTCTGACCCAAGGCCACAACCCAACAACTTGGCCCGACCCAAGGCCGTATCACTTCTATACCATACCCACAATCAACGTTTTATTTTATCCATCCATCATGTACCTTGTGTTCAATCGAGCTCACCTGTTCGTGTTTTAGCACGATTAGGGTCCTTGACTTGATCTGTCGACCAACTTTTCCTAGACCTAGACCGTGACGTTTATCTCAACCAAACCAACCATTTGATGCTTTGCCGAACATGCCTAAACGTTCCTCGTACCTTTTACCTCGTTATATACCCAGAGCTACTTCCTATGCCTTGGATACCAGGATTATATCACCCTTGTTTGGATAAACTATCGACCTTTGCCTATACATCGCTGGTTTGCTCGTCAAATCATATACCCTAGTCGTACTGTTGCATTTCAACATGCGTCTGCTTCCTTGGACCTTCCCTACCACCTTACCATCCTCTCTACAACATGTACCTTTATCAACCCTATCCCCGATTTCCCGTTCACTCCATTGGTGATAGATTTGAGGGGATTACCTATATCCTTAACATGAGAAACCACTTCATATTATTGTTCATGCGACTTTAACAAAACAAGCTACACGACAATAAGGGGCTAATGTAGACACCAAATTCATGTCTTACGACCCTCTTGTGACCCGCATCCCATTTCACAACCTAACATCATTACCTAAACCTTACACAATTATTTATTAATTACCTCATAATTGATAAATCCACATCGCCTTACCCGCCACCTCACTTGGCTACCTCACCATGACCTAGCCCTAACCCTAAACTAACCTAATTAGGACCCATGACTTGGTCTAGACTCACATCCATAACTAATGCCTCCTTACTCGCACCCAAAGCCGACCTTCTAGCCACTTGACCAAGCCCGCAACGATCCTCGAGAGAAAAACAGGGGAAGGTGGGCTATTTTACTAAAAATAGCCTACTTTTTCCTAACCGATGCCGTTCCTACTCGACCACCGTCGGTTCGCAACCGCCGCCATCGGTTCCTGTAAATGGGCTCCCCAAACCAAAACAACGGATCGGAATTTCATTTTGGAGATCGGTCGAAGGATTTCGGATCAACAGAGCATTACGAGCGAGGAATGAGTCCAGAACTTCACTTGACCAAGCGAGACGAGTGAAGAAACCGGAGAGTTGGCAGCCAAGGAGATCAACTTGCACCTTCATCAAAACCAGTAGTCCTTCCCGGACAAAAGGAGTTCTCCGCATCAACCCGATCTTTCTCTACGTACACGCGCACATCATCTCGACATTCTGCAGGTATTCCTCCTAACCCTAACCTTATCTATTTCTAAAAGGAACGAAGCATTTTCCTAGTGAAACAACCCCATAAGATAAATATAAAGTTGTTCAAATTTGTTAAGAGTTCCTAGATGTCTTTGCTTGGACTTACAAGGATTAAAGAGGTTTCAACCCAAAGTTGGCACAACATACTATTGAGTTGGATCCAGAATCTAAGCCTATCGTGCGTAAGAAAAGGCCAGTGAATCCCCATATTGAACCTCTCATGAGAAAAGAGTTGAACAAGTTGATTGAGGCTAGTATCATCTTCCCTATCAAAAATTCAAGTTGGGTTACAAACTTAGTGCCAGTGAGAAAGAGAAATGGAGAAATAAGATTGTGTGTGGACTTCTGTGATCTAAATAGAGCATCACTCAAGGATCATTATCCACTTCCATCAATGGAACAAATATTAAATGTTTTAGCTGGTTCAGAGAGGTTTTCATTGCTAGATGGATACTCAAGCTATAATTAGATAATGGTGAAGGAAGAATATCAATTCAAGACAACCTTCACTACAAAATGGGGCACATATGCTTACAATAACATGTCATTTGGGTATCAAATGTTGGAGCAACCTTTTAGTGAGCTATGGATATGGCGTTCAAAGGCTTAATCAATAAGATAGTATTGGTATACCTACATGATATCATTGTCTTCTCAAAGAATGCAGCAGACCATCTCTTCCACCTCAGGTAAGTGTTTCAGAGGTGTAGAAGGTTCAGAGTGTCGTTGAATCTGAAGAAGTGTGTATTCTTGGCACATGAGGGAAAATTATTGGGCCACATTGTTTCAAGGGAAGGGTTAACAATTGATCATGAAAGGGTTGAATCCATCCAAACACTTCCATTTCCACACCACAAGAAATCTCTCCAAAGCTTCTTGGGAAGGATAAAATTTGTCCACATATTTGTGCCTAATTTTACCACTCTTGTGAAGCCTTTAATAATGATGTTGAAGAAGATTCTTGCATTCAAATGGATAGCAGAAGGAAAAGAGAGTTTTGAAGAAATAAAAGAGGCTATATCTCAAACTACAACTCTCGTCAATCCAGACTTCTCTAAGGACTTCATGTTATATGCCTTCGGTGATTGGGATACTATTTCTGCAATCACAGTGCGTGAAAAACAAGGAGGGAGCTGATCGGTTGGTTTCCTTCATTAGTCAAAGTTTGGAGGACTATGAAGTTAGATACTCCTTCATTGAAAAGCATGTCCTTTCAGTGATTAGGAACTTAAAGAAATTCAAGCACCTAGTTTCTAACAACAAGATCCAATTCTTGGTCTCTCATGCGGGAATCAAGTACTTCCTTTTGACAAGGACCTAAATGAGAAACATGTAGGATGGATCACTCGTGTTATGGAGTATGACATTGAAATTAATGTCACTAAGCTAGTTTGTGGAAAGAGGTTATGTGAATAGCTATCCTTGAGTCAACAAGTTGAGACATGAGACTAGGAAGAAGCTGTCTTGGTACTATATGATGATCAAGAGAAAACAAATGAGAATGTGCCTATCCCTTGTTAGACTCAAAATATGATACATTTCTTACAAACAAGCCTATGCCCTCTAGAAATGAGCAAAGAAAAGAGGAGATACTTTAGATTACAAGCCATTCCATATGTTCTTATTGATGGCATTTTGTTCAAGAAGGACATCAATGGTGTTCTATTGAGGTGCATTGGGACAGATCAAATTGAGAGAGTGTTAAAATAATTTCATGATGGAGATTCCAGAGGAAATTTCACTCCGCGGGTAATAACTCTCAACATAATGAAGGTAGGTTACTATTAGCCCACAGTGTCAAAGTGATCGCTACGCATGGATTCGAAAATGTAAAAATGTGCATTCTTCACGTAAGGAAAGGCTAGTAGAACATCCATTACACCCAATTTCAGCTTGACCAGCTATTTATGCAATGGGGATTGGACTTCATTGAGTCGTCAATCCAAACTCAAGCTAAGGCCACAAATGGATTCTCATGGCAACGGACTATTTCACTAAGTGGACCGAGGCGATAGCACTCAAAGAAGCTAACGAGTCTAACATACTAGATTTCTATGAAGGGATAGTCATGAGATTTGGTGTCCTTTCCACTATCATATCATCGAAAATGCATTGGCATTCCTTGCACTAAGATCAATGAATGGTCTATCAAGAATGGTGTGTACCTCTACACTTCATCAAATTATTACCCTCGGGTAATGGTCAAGTAGAGTCTATGAACAAGAACATACTAAGAATCATAAGGAGAACTCTTGATGAGAATCGAGAACTTGGCATGCAAAGCTAAAATCAACTATATGGGCTGATAGGATCACACCTAAGAGGTCTATAGGAATCTCTCCATACAAGCTTGTACACGAGAAAGAAGCGCTTCTACCTATATCGCTCGATTTTCCAACATTAGAACTCATGAAACAGCTTGAACTAGCCGAGGTTAAGCCTATGTAAATTAGGTATACAGAGCTAATGGAATTAGAAGAAACAAGAGAACATGTAATAAAGACCATGGAAAAGGATCGAGCATTAATCAAGAAGAGTTTTGACAAGAAATATAAGGCCAAGATATTGCAAGCTAGAGATTTGGTACTAAAGTGGGATGTTAATCATGCAAATCCAAGAAATCATTCCAAGTTCAATGCCATATGGAGTGGTCCATACATGATCATCGAATAAAAAGGTATAAATGCCTTTCATCCGGCTATGTTGAATGGTGAAGAGTTGTAGATTCGATCAATGGAAAATATCTCAAATGTTGCTACTAGAAAGAGAGTTTCTCACCCTTGTAAATATTAATTTAGAATTTCCATTCCTCCAAGTGCTTATGCACATTGTACTGCTGTTAGAATAGTTTTCATTTCCCTAAGTGTTGGCGCACATGTCCTATTGCTTCTAGTGTGTGCATGTTTATAGTTCATCGAGCTCCCAGAAAAGAATTTGCAGCCACAGGAGAATCAAATCAAAAATGTTTCAATGACTGAAGGATGCAGGTTTTCAAACTTCAGATCAAATGAGAAATTACAAGATAGACTCCATGCCCAATGGATTGCTACAGAATCTGGCCATACTTCATCCTGGTAGGAAAATAACGCCACCGAGCCTCCAAATTTATTATCCAAAATTCACCCCTAAAGTAATTTTGATAACAGTGCTCCAAATTCTTCACCCAGCATTTCAGCAGTAGAATTGATTCAAGGCCCAAAATCATGCTTTGGGGTCCTTTGGTTTCTCTCTAACTTCCCCATCCAAGGAAAAATCCAAGAAGTTAGAGAAAATTGAAAAAAATCTGAAAATGGGCTCATTTTGGTGTTTTGCGGAAAAATCAGACATTTTTTCCCCGAGGTGGTCCATGGGATGATTAGGGTGCTAATACGTGTGGGACATGTAAATCCGATATGGCCGCAAGTAGTAAAAATTGGAAAAAGTGAAATTTTTCATCCCATGTAGTCCACAGGACATCTAGGAAAAAGTACATGAAGGATGCACAAACGCTGATTTTTCCTCAAGTCGGTGCATTGCGGGTGGTGCGGAGAAATGTGTTTGGGACAGGTCCCGGAAAAGTACACACACATGGCATGCACAAAGGTGAAAAAGCTACAAAAGAACCATGCATTACGGTGAATGTGGAAGTCAATAGCCCCGACAACCTAGTCATTAGTAGATGCGTGAGGACAAGGAAGCCCGAATCGGGTGATGTGGATATTTTTTGCTGGGACAGCCAAGACACGCAAACCTGATTTTGCCAAAATAGCTGCAATGAAGAGAAAAATTCAATGTTTGACCTCTCGAACTTCAAACGGCCATAACTTTTGACTTTGAGCTCTGATTTTCATAAAGTTGGACTTTCTAGAATGAGCATGACGTCCTCTACATCATAAATTTGGACTTTTGTAGTTTTTTGCCTTTGCAAATCCCACACGTACTTTTTTTCCCGATCGTCCTTTGGACACATTTCTTCGTGCCACTTGTAATGCATTGACTTGCAAAGAAAATCAGATTTTGCGCGTCCCCACGCGATACTTTTTCCTAGATGTCTCATGGACCACGTGGGATGAAAACTTATACTTTTGCCAATTTTTACTTCCATTGGCCATATTGGCTTTACCACGTACTCGGCGCCCCAATCATCCCATGGACCATCTAGGACAAAAATGTTTGATTTTTCTGCAAAATACCAAAATGAGCCCATTTTCAATTTTTTTCAATTTTCTCTAACTTCTTGGATTTTTCCTTGGATGGGGAAGTTAGAGAGAAACCAAAGGACCCAAAACCATGATTTTGGGCCTTGAATCAATTCTACATGCTCGAGACCCAGAAGAATCTAATGCATGTTATGAAAATTACCTTAAGGGGTGAATTTTGGATAACAATTTTTGTGACTCAATGGGGGTTATCTCCTGCCCGGATGAAGTATGGCCAGCTTCCTGTAGTAATCCATTAGGCATTGATTCTATCTTGTAATTTCTCATTTGATCTGAAGTTTGAAAACCTGCATCCTTGAGTCATTGAAACATTTGTTGATTTGATTCTCTTGTGGCTGTAAATTCTTTTTTGGGAGCTCGATGAATTGTAAACATGCACACACTAGAAGCAATAGGACATGTGTGCCAACACTTAGGGAAATGAAAACTATTCTAACAATAGTACAATGTGCATAAGCACTTGGAGGAATGGAAATTCTAAATTAATATTTACAAGGGTGAGAAATTATCTTTCTAGTAGCAACATTTGAGATAGATTCCATTGACCGGAGAATCTACAACTCTTCACCATTCAACTTAGCCAGCCAGAAGGCATTACTACCTTTGTATTCAATGATCATGTATGGACCACTCCATATGGCATCGAACTTGGAATGCTTTCTTGGCTTTACACGATCAACATCCCACTTTAGTACCAAATCTCCAACTTGCAATATCCTGGCCTTAGCTTTCTTGTCAAAACTCTTCTTGATCAATGCTTGATCCTTTTCCATGGTTTGCATTACATGTTCTCTCATTTCTTCTAATTCCATCAGCTCTTCATACCTGATTTCCATAGGCTCAACCTCAACTAGTTCCAACTATTTCATGAGTTCTAATGTTGGTAACTCGAGTGATATAGGTAGAACTGCTTATTTCCCGTATACAAGCTTGTATGGAGAGCTTCCTATAGACCTCTTGGGTGTGATCTTATCAACCCATAGAGCTGATTTTAGCTTTGCATGCCAAGTTATCTGATTCTCATCAAGAGTTCTCCTTATGATTCTTAGTAGGTTCTTTTTCGTAGACTCTACTTCACCATTACCCTGAGGGTAATAATTTGATGAAGTGCAGAGGTACACACCATTCTTCACAGCTCATTTAGTGATCTTTGTGTGAAGGAATGCCAATGCATTTTCTGATATGATAGTGGTAAGGAAACCAAACCTTGTGACTATCCCTTTATAGAAGTCTAGTATGTTAGACTCATTAGCTTCTTTGAGTGCTACCGCCTCGGTCCACTTGGTGAAATAGTTTGTTTCCGTGAGAATCCATTTGTGGCCTTGGATTGAGTTTGGATTAACGACTCCAATGAATTCCAATCCCCATTACATAAATGGCTAGTCAACTTAAATTGGGTGTAATGGAAGTGTTGCTAGCCTTTCCTTTCTTGTGAAGAATGCACATTTTTTACATTTCTTAATCCATGCGTAGCGATCACTTTGACACCGTGGGCTAATAGTAACCTACCTTCATTATCTTGAGAGCTATTACCCGTGGAGTGAAATTTCCTGTGGAATCTCCATCATGAAATTATTTTAACACTCTCTCAATTTGATCTGTCCCAATGCACCTTAATAGAACACCATTGATGTCCTTCTTGAAAAAAATGCCATCAACAAGCACATATGGAATGGCTTGTATTCTAAAGTATCTCCTCTTTTCTCTACTCATTTCTAGAGGGCATAGGCCTATTTGTAAGAAATGTATCATATTTCAAGTCCAACAAGGGATAGGTAAATTCTCATTTATTTTCTCTTGATCATCCTGTAGTACCAAGACAACTTCTTCCCTGTTCTTTCTGTCTCAACTTATTAACTCAAGGATAGCTATTCACATAACCCCTTTCCATGAACTAGCTTAGTGACCTTAATTTTGATGTCATACTCCATGACATGAGTGATCCATCCTACATGTTTCTCATTTAGGTCCTTGTTCAAAAGGAAGTCCTTAATTCCCGCATGAGAGACTAGTAATTGGATCTTGTTTTTAGAAACTAGGTGCTTGAATTTCTTGAAGCTCCTAATCACTACAAGGACATGCTTTTCAATGAAGGAGTATCTAACTTCATAGTCCTCCAAAATTTTACTGAAGAAGGCAACCGACTGTTCAGCTCCCTCCTTGTTTTGCTGCACTAGGATTATAGAAATACTATCCCAACCACTGAAGGCATAGAGCATGAATTCCTTAGAGAAGTTTAGATTGACGAGAGTTGGATCTTGAGATATAGCCTCTTTTATTTCTTCAAAAC